>JANUWF010001641.1:3000000-3555000 GCA_026120185.1 Voacanga thouarsii | reverse complement strand
CATTAAGCACATGCTCTGGATCAGGACAGTACTCTTTTAATTGAGATACATGAAACACGTCATGTATACCAGTCAAACCCTTCGACAAATCCAAATGATAAGCTACTAGTCCAATCCTTTCAAGAATCGAAAACGGTCCTAAATACCTCAGACTCAACTCCCTACCTTTCGAATGCTTTAAGATTCCTCTATTGGGAGTCAACTTCAAGAAGGTTTGGTCTCCTACCTGGAATTCTAATTCCCCTCTTCTATTATTCGCATAGCTCTTTTATCAGCTCTGTGCTGCTTTCAATCTTTATTTTATCACCCTAACCATATTTGTCATCTCTTGGATATTTATCTCACCAGACTTACTAACCTGACCATCCTCTAACTAACCCTAAAACAACAGTACTTGACACTTCCTCCCATACAGAGCCTCATATGGAGCCATACCTATTGATGTTTGAAAACTGTTGTTATATGCCAACTACACACAGGGTCGGCATTCAATCCACTTGTCTCCAAAATCTAGGATGCACGCCCTCAGTATGTTCTCCAGAATTTGAATAACCCTCTTGAATATGTCTATCTGTTTGTGGGTGTGCTGTGGTGCTCAACTTTAATGTTGAACCCATAGACTCCTGCAACTTACTCTAGAATCTCTAGGTGAACCTAGGATCTCGATCGGACACGATGGTCGATGGTACCCCATGTTGTCTCACAATTTCCTGTACGTAGATTTGAGTCAACTTTTTCATTAAGTCCCTCAAGTTCACCGGTATAAAGTGTGCAAACTTAGTTAATCGATCTACGACTACCCAAATTGCGTCATTCTGTGTCTTAGCCATTAGCAAACCTGTGATGAAGTCTAAAGTTACCTCTTCTGATTTCCATTCTGGAATGGGTAACAGTTGTAATAGCCCCACAGATTTCTTATACTCTGCTTTGACCCTTTGGCAAGTCAAGCAAGTCAACACATACTTGACCACATCTTTCTTCATTCCAGGCCACCAATATGCCTTTTTCAAATCTTAGTACATCTTCATCTCTCCCGAATAAATAGCATATTTACTACGATGTGCCTCTTCTAGAATTCTCTTCTTTAACTCCTGATCCTATAGTACATATAATCGATTGCGGAAGTAAAACACTCCCTCGTCATCTACTCAAAATTCCTTACCTCCTCATTTAACCTCATTATCCTTAATGGTCTGAAATTCTCTATTGTCCTTTTAAGCTTTAATATCTTTTGCTTCAACTCTGGTACTATCCTCAAATTGCTTATAAAGATCTTTTCCACAAAAATTACTGTCTCCTGTTCCAACAACTCATATACCATTTGAATTTTCCACACCCTCATACTAGCTACCGTTACTTTCCTGCTCAGTGTGTCCGCTGCTACAGTTGCCTTTCCTGGGTGGTATTTAATATGATACTTGTACTCCTCCAGAAACTCCATCCATTTATGCTATCAGGGATTCAAATCCATCTACGTGAATATAAACTTGAGAGTCTTATGATCAGTGAATACTTCATACTCTACCCTATAGAGATAGTGTGTCTATTTCTTGAAGACGAACACAATAGCTGCAAGCTCCAGATCGTGAGTCAGATAGTTGATCTCATGTGGCTTTGACTTTCTTGAAACATAAGCTATGACCTGCCTCTCCTGTATCAGAACTGCTCCTAATCCCTCATTTGATACATCGGTTTATTTCTCGGGTAAGCTCAACACAGTTGCTGTCATAAGTCTCCTGTTAAGTTCTTGAAAATTCCTCTTACACTTTTTACTCCAAGCAAAAGGTACATCCTTTCTCAAAATTCGAGTCATGGGAGAGGCTAAGGTAGAGAAATTCTGGATGAATTGGCGGTAATACTCGGCTAACCCTAGAAAACTTTGAATCTCGATGATATTTTGCAGTTGCTTCTAATTCGCTACAGCTTCTACCTTTGTAGGATCCACCTTGATCCCATCTTTAGAGACAACATGTCCAAGAAATGACACTGAGTCTATCCAGAACTTGTATTTGTTGAACTTAGTATAGAGCTTATGTTCCCTTATCTTCTCCAAGACCAACTTTAAGTGCTCAGCATATTTCTCCGGGCTTATGGAATAGATAAGGATGTCGTCAATGAATACCATGACGAACTTATCTAGATACAGTTGAAAACCCCTGTGCATTAAATCCATAAACACAGTTGGTGCATTGGCTACCCTAAATAGCATCACTACAAACTCATTGTGGCTATATCAAGTGTTGAAGGCCATTTTTGGGATATATTCTTCTTTTATCTGAACCTAATAATAACCCTACTGAATATCTAACTTGGAGTAGCAACTGAATCCTTGCAATTGGTCAAATAATTTGTTTATCAAAGGTAATAGGTACTTGTTCTTGATCATTAGATTACTCAAGCCTCTATAATCAATGTAAAGTCTCAGAGTACCCTTCTTCTTTTTCACGAATAGTACCAGTGCTCCCCATGGCAATATACTCGGTCTAATACATCCCTAATTCACCAGATCTCCCAATTTCTCTTTTAACTCCTACAACTTAGCAAGAGCCATCCAATACAATGTTCTTGATACTGGCTCGGCTCCCAGTATCAAACCTATAGTAAACTCAAGTTCCCAAGAGGGTGTAAGGAAAGTTAGTTCAGCAGGAAAAACATCTTAAAACTCATTTACGACAGTTGTACTCTCCAAAGTACATTGATTGTTAGGCTTATTTATCAGCTAAGTTAAATATCCCGCGCATCCCTTCTTCATCATCTTCCTAGCTTTTGTTCCTGCTATTAAAAATTTCGACTCCTTCACCCACTTCCCATTAAATTCTATTACGTCACAACCAGGTCTAAAAAACTGAATAGTTTTGATCTTACAATCTACCCTTGCTTTATACTCTATGCTTTAAACTTGGCGGCCTAGGGAGAAGAAAGTTCCCTAGGCCACCTTGTGATGTTCATGACGAAAAGATGTCCAGTGCGTTAGCAGCCTAGGGAACTTTAACTTCCCTAGGCTGCTTAGTGCTCCTCCAAAATAGCCAAGTCAAGAAACGTGGTGACCTAGAGAACTTGAACTTCCTTAGGCCACCTTGTTTTTGGAATACCTAGCCGCCCAGGGAACTTAGGTCGCCCACAAGCAATTCTGGCGCATTCTGCACTGAACTTCTGAAGATCCACAATTTCAAGGCTTTATATATTATTCTTTCACATACGAATGAAAGAGAAGAGTGGAAAAGTCCTGGGTTTTCTCTCAAGAACCTTAAGTCTTGTGAGTTTAAACATAAAGAAGAGATGAAGACCAAGAAGAAGAGAAAGAGAGGTTTGCTTGAAGATCTCAAGAGGAAGAAAATGAGGCTTGTCTATGAGCTTGCTTTTCTCTCTCTCTCTTTTTTTTTTTTTTTTTTTTTTGTAATCTTACATGTAATTCTTATACTAAGATTTCATTTTTAATTTAATAAAGGGTTGTACGCTATTTGTATGCATGACGATGATGTATTTTCTTTGAATCTATGCTTTTTGTTCTATGGTATTTAATTATTTGTGATTATTTGGTTATCTTGATTGAGTTGGGTTTTGGTTGATTAGTTTCACTAAAATGTTCTTCCATAATATTTTCGAGAGTGGGGTTAAGGTTTGAACACCTACTTAACTAGTTTAACATTTGTCATTTTCAATCAACTTGAAAGGAAGGATGGGAATTAGGGCTAATAACTAAAGGATTTCGCACCTTAAGATAGGGATTTTGTGGCCTTCGAATGATTTAGGGTGGTGAGTGATGATTAATGCATCCTTAGGTTTGGTTGGTTAGGTAGAAATACCGATTAATTGAATCTGGAGGTAGAAATCTCATAATTTGAGAAAGAGTGAGATTGATATTCGACTCACTTTGGTGCCTACAATTAGAAATTATGGATTTAATGGATGCTTATCTTTATGTATTGAATGGGAGAATTCATTTTTTTACATTTGTTTATGTCTTTCTTATTTCTTGATGAAATTGTGACTCTTTCTTATATAACAACATGACTTTTCTCCTACTGTAGTTAGTCTTATATACTTCATATTTTTATTTGGCTAAACAATGAGAAAAGAAAGAAATAGGGGTAGTAGCCACGTTCCTTAATGTTCTTCGATACTTGCCAACAATACTATACTTGATGCGTATCGATTTTGGTGTATAAAAAACATACAATTTTTAGTCCATCCCAATCCAAGTTTTAATTAAAATATTAATCCCCACATATGAAGAAGTATACTCATTATAAGTATAGTATAGGAAATTAACGAGTATTAATCCTCAATGAACAACTACCATTAGTTACTTTTCATTTATTATTTAACCGACCTAATAAAGTGATAAGAGAATAAAAAAAATAATATATATATACAACTCAAGGATGAAAGAATATGAAATTTTGACAAATATTCTTGAAGACATTGCAATGAATTAGTTAACAATTATAACAATCAATTATTATCTTGTCATCATAAAGGAATTCAAATAGACTCACTTCGTTTGCAATAAATGAAATCACTACCTTTTAGCTAAATCAATGAACATATTCTGTCTCAACCAATTAGCTCATAAGATGAACTAAAATCAATTCTTACATAAATCCCTATGTTTTAGCTTATTTCAAGCATGAAATTAGCTAATGACTCTATATTCTATCAATCATCAACTAATCCTTGATTACCCATGTTCTTGACAATTAACCCTTTTTGCAAGCAAGTTAAGAGATAACAAATATGAAATTTATTAAATTGAAACCATTTCTTAATTAAAACAAGTAATTAAGTACCCAGAATAATAATCAATTGATCAAAAGACTAAATTAACTAAAAAATCATGACCTAAAATAATGTCAAATTACAATGAAAATATTGATTACATCATTGTTCTAGAAAAAGAAAACAAAGATAAAAGAAAAAACTCATAGACAAGCCCTCTTCTTCCTCGTTTGAGAACCTCCTTGAATCAATGCTCCCTTGAGTGATGAATTCCCCTTCAATGAATGATTTCAGCTTTTTCTCCTTGGATTCATATGTTTCTCCTGCGTTTTCCTTATTAAAATAACCTCCCAAGATGCTAAAAATCATTCCTTAAGAGTTCTAGGCCGAGTACAAGTTAAAAAATACCAAAACTCTTAGGAAATTCCGAAATCACGTGAAATTCGAAGTGTAACCGCCTTAATCACAGACTTTGGTCGGTGACGACCGTACTCCTCACAGTTTGTGCTGGTCGTGCTCTGGGAACCCAACATTTTTCTCTATTTTTCTTCCTTTGTTTAGCCTTATTCAAGTTTACGGTCGTCGCCTGCTGTGATCTGCACTGCCGGCACCGGCCATGCTTTGTCGCAGCTTCAGTTTTTTGCCTTTTCTTGATTTATTTTGTATAAAAACACCAAAATACATTTCAGAATGTAAAATATCAAATATGAAGGAATATGACTAATTGTTATATCAAATCTATCCAAAATAACTGTTAGTGTTGTGCCCTAAAGGCAATCACTTGTACATTGTATATGACACATTTTATTTTAATAAAATGCATTATTTATCTTACAATTTCTTTTGTTTACTTTTAAGTAATATAACTATTCGATAAAGTCCCTAATACAACACTGTGTTAAGGAAATCACGATGGAGATCATGATATAAGATTCCTACTACACTATATAGTGTTAGTACTTAAATAGTCCCTAGTCATAGTATTAATGAAACAGGACATCATTAATGCATTAAGACTAGCATGTGTTAGACTTCCTGATTTGATCAGGCGGTGGTTCTCATATCCGTGAGTATTGAGATACTCATAGTTAACACATGGTTGCTTGTTAATGGAACAAGTTCATTGGATGACCTAGCTTTGAGATAATCACATGGATAGCTATTTAGTGCTAGTGATATAATCTCAATATAGCAAACGTGTAAGTATCCTTAGACTTGAGATCTCCAAGGTACTTTGTTTGTTGAGCATTGTACTTTGATTCTAATCTCCGGAGCTTAATCGAGGGTTGCCTATGGGATGGATATTAGGTACATTGTGAGGTAAACGAAAGTAGTTGAGAGGGTCAATAAAGGATTCACCACTCCTAATAGTATGGGTGAATATCTCACGGCCACTTGTAGGAATTACTACTCGGAAAGTTCTTGGCCAAGGCAATTATGTATTGGAAATAGTTCCAATTGACACACATCTAGAGTAGTGGATTCCTGGTACAAGTACTATTGTATTCGGGCCAGAATTAATTCTGGAAGGAGTTAGCACTAATTCTGTATTCCAAACCGAATGAGATATTGTATGGTGAAAGGAGTTATTTGCACTGAAGTTTGTTATTGAAGGGTTTATGTCAAGCCACTTGACTTCTTGGACTCTTGGGTGGTCATGATGTGTTGCTAGATACCGCTCATGATCTAGGAATATGGGTTTATTAATTGATGAATTAATAAACCAATCCTAATTAGAATTGATATGATTAATTCTAATTAATTATGGATTATTAATCTCAAAGACGTTTGGATTAATTCATGTTCACTAACAATTGATTGGGAAACCTAATAGGTTACACATAATAGAGGATTATATAATTAAGATGTTTTTTGATAACATAGTGGGGTTAATTGAGAGAAAGAAAAGTTATTGTGGACAAATTATAATTAGTTATAATTTGTGGTCCAAGTTGTAATTGTGAGAACATGATGTTTCCAATTACAATTAGGGAATTCCAATTAGATTAGAATTCTCATTTTTGGGAAGGAAAATTTCACGTGACATATTAACAAGACACACGAAACCCTAGCTGAAAAGTGACATACGAAAAACCAACAATACTTGACCTTCTCTTCTCTCTATCTCTCTCGATTGTCTTGAGAAACAACCCTAGCTGCCATCTTGTTTCTGCTAGCACAAGAAAGTTTGGTGCTTAGGTATTCCTCTGTGTGGATTACTGTTAAAGATAATCACGTACTGTGATTATAGTGGTTAGACGATCAACTCACGTGGAGGTTGATCACGAGGATTGCTGGATTGCGCCTTGGCTTGAAAAAGAAATTTTGTTCTTCGAACGATAAAACAAACGTAAAAAGCTACTACTCTTATTATCTTTATGTCTTGTTTTCCACACATAAGTAGGTCCTGGGTTAGTATCTCGTTTATTTTTTGCTGCGCCATATAGGATACGAGCCTGAGATACCCAATAATAATCTCAAATAACTAGGAAATAAATAGTGATTTTGGCCCTTACCAATACTACATGATAGGTGCACTTGTCTATATGTGTGTGTTGTGTAATTTTATTTGGCATTTTAATTAGTAAAACTTGTATGTATGTGAAACACATTTGATATTAATTTTCTATATGCACAAAACACGCATCAATGAGTAATGTTCTATAAGCTTCCATAAGCTGCCACATATATCATCTAGCTTATTCCATAAGCTTCTATATTATTCTATTAATTTTCAGTAACTTCCAAAATATTCTTGACTAGGTGAATTATCATCTATAAGCTTCTAAAGGTTTCTAGATATGGTGAGTCACTTTCCATGTGTTTCCATCCTGTTTTATAGCTTCCTACCTAAGTTTCTTATCTAAGTATTTTGCATAAGCCATTACCTATGCATTTTACATAAGCACTCACCTAAGTTTTTATATAAATCTTCCGCCATAAGCCTTGTAGAATGCTATAAATAGAGGATAAGGGAGAGAGCCGAAGGGTGGCGAAATAGAGAGAAAAAAGGAGAGAAAGGAACGGAAAGAAAGAATGAAGAAAAAAAGGAAAATTGAGAAAAGAAAAGAGAGAGAGAGAGAGATCCAGAAATAAGAGAAAGGGAACAGGAAAGAAAGAAAAGAAAAAGAGAGAAATGAAGAAGGAGAAAAAAAATAGAGAATAAAAAGAAAGAAGAGAGAAAGAAAGAATAGAATTTTGAACGAATGATTACTTGAAGTAATTAGCTTGATAAGGTGACTCCCTCAATTTCCAACTCCCATTTTAGCTAAGTGCTTTCTGTTAATCTAGTTATAAATATTTTGTGAGCCTGCTATTTTTTCAAATTCCATTTTGTTAGTGAAGAAAATAGAGAAAAATAGAGAAAATGAAAGAAAGAGAAGAAAAAGAGAGAAATGAAGAAGGAGAAAAAAAAAAAAGAGAATAAAAAGAAAGAAGAGAGAAAGAAAGAATAGAATTTTGAACGAATGATTACTTGAAGTAATTAGCTTGATAAGGTGACTCCCTCGCTTTCCAACTCCCATTTTAGCTAAGTGCTTTCTATTAATCTAGTTATAAATATTTTGTGAGCCCTGCAACTTTTTTAAATTCCATTTGGTTAGTGATTTTTCTATAAAATTTGCACATGCACAGTTATCATCAATTGGTTATGAAACATCATGATTTTGTGACACATGGATTTCATGAGTTATTCTAGGAATTCGATTTAGAGAAAAGGGTTTGATTGGAAAATATTGCATTATATTGATCTCTAGCTTTTATGCTTAAATATATTATTATGTTCATAAGATTGAAATCTTATGATGCGGTTGGGTTGAGACCCTTCGGAGTAGATGGGACAAGATCCCATTGGTGTTTGATAAGAGATCGCAATGTAGTTTTACTTATTAAATGTCTTCTGAGAATACAATTCCTGTGAGGAGCCATTAATATCCATGTGAGCAAAATGAATGTTTATATCATGTATGAGATCTCATGTATGTTTACAAGTTGTCAACTTGGGAAATACTATGAAACCCTTTTTTATTTGAAAATCACGAGCACACATGAGACTCACTAAGTGTTTTTTACACTCACACGTTTTCTTACATGTTTTTAGGCTTTGTGGTACAGGTTAGTGATTAAAGTACACAACGGAAGCGTGATGGAGTAGAAATAAGCAATAAGAGATATTATATGATATATTCTGAGTTTAGAATATTGTATAAGGATTCGAAATCCATGTTTTATGGAATTTTTCTATAAGTAAATTCCCTATTTTGAAGTTATAGTATGATTCCATTGTGCATTAAGTGATTGATCATTATAAAGACCCCTTGCCTAGGAGTTCAGATGAGGCCACATTCAACAAAGACAAGGCCCACTATGACTAGAAATAAGTAGGGTGTTACAACTACAATACCACTTCCACGAACTCACTCCAACTACTATGCAAAAGATCACTTAAGTTGTGGAATTATATAACTGAACAACTTTTCCTAACTGTTTCTGTAGAATTTTGAAAGTATTTCTTGAAACAATATATTCATCTCCATTTGGTATTCGTTAGCATCCAACAATACAAAAGGATCTTGTGATTATTGTGGCTATTCTTTTTCATCTATAAATTATTGCACAAGATTCATGTCGGCTATATCTATAGCTTTTCTGAGTTGGTTTACAATGTCTCCATCATTTCTTTTTAACTTTTGGTCATTGGCTTCCCAATAGCAACAAAGAAAAGAGTTCTATGAAAATGTTTTAGGTGGTCAATCAGTTGATATGCAATGTCTTCGGCTATTTTCTGCATCGTCACCAATGTAATTAAGGTATATCATGCTTTGGATATGTCATGCCCCACGCTTGAGATGTGACATGGCACCTCTTGCTAAAACTATGTCATTTGCTAGAAATAATAATAATAAAATAATGCCACTTAAGTCGAACAAAATGGTGCTACTAGGTCGAAGAAAACCAATCACAAGAAGTCAGATAGGAGATGGTGCAACTAAGGGTGAATTAAATGGTGCCGCCTAGTTGTGAAACTACAGTGACGATGATATTCTAAGAGAAGGCTATGTTGCTTGGATTGAAAGAAATGGTGGGGCTTAGTTTCTAGCATGTGCCTCCAGTCATGAATTCCAATAGCTTACTGAGATTTTCCAATACATTCATCACAAGAGACAACAAAGAAAAAGACTAGAAATTTTTCAGAATTTGATTTCAATAAACAAAATTGAGATCAAAGGAACAAATAACAAATATGGAATCATCAAATCAAACATAATGGAATTATATCAATGATCGTCAGCAAACAATAGGAACTTAAGCCAGAATTCCAGTACCAAAGGTTGTAAACCCCTATACAACCAACTATTATGCAAAACATTTATCAAACTCGAATGTTTCCAAAACATAGACTTCTTTTCACATTCATTCGTAAAGTACTACATGCAGAATTCATAAAGATTTCCAAAGAAGTTGAACTATGCTTTTAATCCCAATTTTTCCAAAGCAACCAAAAGCTTGATGACATAAATGTTTTGAAACATCATAGACTAACTTGACAATATAAACGTTTATGAGACATCACAGATAGACTGAATCATGTTTTTAATCCCAAATTTTCCAAAATAACCAAAAGTTTGACAACATAAATGTTTTGAAACATCACAGACAAACTTGACAATATAAACTTTTCTGAGACATCATAGATAGATTGAATCATGCTTGGGGTAAGGTCATAGCTAACTGATATCAGTATCCTAATTACTATATCCCATTAGGAGGAGGGCCAAAATAGAAACTAAGTGTTGTATCCCCCAGTAAAGGCCAGAATAATGACCAGGTATTATATCCCCTAAGCTAAAGGCTAGAATTCAAATAGATTTTGTCGAATCCCTATTATAACCACCCACAAGCATTAGACAATCCTAAAGATCAACTTCGGAACTTAACATAAACTTTTAACTTGCAATTAATATACATACAAGCAAAACATCAAACTTAAAATACATACATAACCTTACAATTACAGAAGTTAAAATAAACCATACTCAATTCGAATTTATATCCACAACTAGATATTCAATGAATTTTAGAATACAATTAGTTCTTCAAAAGAATAGATAGAAAACACAAGAAATCCAAATTTCCTTACTAGACAACTCTAAAAGCCAAAAAACACTTAGATCACCACCAGAATCCTCTAGACACCAACAATTCCTAATAATCACAAACTAATATCAAAATTAAGGACAACGCCCTTTATCCCCAAATCGACATTTACCTGAAACCTAAAAAATTAACACCCAAACTCAACAATTGTACCCTAGAATAGAATGAATCCTAACCAAATGATGAACTCACCTAAATCTGTAGCTCCTCGAATAGCCTACTTCTATATTTTTTCTCTTCCACTGACCTTCTCATTTTCCAAAGTAGCTTTTGAAACGTTACCTTCTGTTTAAAAATAATGTGAATTAAATTCTTAACCAAAGTTATTGCTATAAATTCCTTAAATAATAGAGACTAATAATGATCCCCTAATAACAAACTAATGCTATTTAGACGCCACAAACCTTATGGGCCACATGCCTACAAATTAATTAAATCCCTAATTAGAAAAAAATAATGGAAAAAATTGGGGCTTACAGGATATCAAAGAAACAAATCTGAAGTTCAAATTGGAAAAGAAAGCACTGGTATCTCTTCTAATTTCAATCCAATGCCTCTATTTCTCTCTAAATAGCATAACCCCCATCTCTGCCCCCATCTTCACACTCTTTGTTTGCCTCTAACAACAACAACAACAACAATAGTCTACATATTATCACCATTGAAAATTACCTAATATCCTATGTTATTTCTCCTACCTCTACAACCATCACTAAGGCCAGTCCTTAATAGAGACCCATTTGGCCCAATCTCAATTTTCAACAAAATCTTTGAATTCTATGATATAGTCCCCTACTTTGTCAATTTTACTTCATGAATACCCGTTTTCCTCTACCACATATGCCAAGACTCAGTCTTTGCACAAATTATTGATTCTTTTCCACTGCTATCAGCTCCTCTAGGACCTCTAGGTTCGTCGCCTTCGCATCCATCCTACCTTGTCCTCTTTCTTTCCCTCACTTTCTTTTATTTGGCCGGAAAAAGCTACAACCTCTCATCCTGCTCAACTACACTGGATCAGGAACAATACTAGCCCTTTTCTATATGACCACATCTGCAATCGATTAGAACAGTGGAATTTACCATAACTACCATCCTGTTCTAGTGATCAAGTTCATTCAAAATTTAAACTTTTTGAAATTTAAACATTAAATGATCTTTGCAATTCCAGTGGAAGTGATATTGCAGAAGGAACTAAGAGCAAGCAGAAGAGGAAAATGGAAGAAGAAAGGAAAAAAAATAAAAAGAAATTTTTTAAATGAATTTAAAAATAAGGTAATAATATATTTAATAAAATGGTAAAATTATTGAAATGCCACTAAAAGCTTATAGAATTGTGAGTTGACTATCAATAGATGGAAGGGCAAATTTTGGACAATTAGAAAGTTCAAGAAACGTTTTTATACTTTTTTTTAATTGAATGAAAAAAGTTGGACAAATCAATAGTTGGAGGGTTACCAGAATAGTTTGCCCATTTTTTATATTGTAATGATACTATTAATACATTTTGTTATTTCTTTTATTTGGATAGTTGGAATACTTTATTTTGGAAATTCATGATTATGTTGGGCTTGTAATAGATTCTATTTAAATTTAAATTTAAATTCAAAGTAATGTAATTGTTAATTAATTTATTTAGCACATTATAAATTCCCCTAGTTCTAAGGATAAGGCCATATCCTTGACCTATATAGGCTACGTATGTAGTAAGATATTCCATTATTGGTCATATTCTAACATTTTATAGAGGCAAAGGCATTAAATAAAATATTATGATATTAGGTATGAAGAAAGTTATAGTATAGTCATATTCACTCTCCTTTATCAACTAGCGAAATGGGTAGTTATCTATTCTTTGGCACTTGCAGAGCTCCTTTCAAATTTTATCCTTGCCACAAAAAAAATTTAATTTTATTTCCTTTATCCATGTATATGGAAAAGGCAATAAGGTTGATGATAGTTTAGCTAATTACGGTTGTCACTCCAAGGCATTTATACTAAATTTCATTTATTTAATTCTCTTCTAAGTGAAGCTAGAGTTTTTCCTAATCTAGATAGGATGCAGCCCTCTCATTACTCAATAAATTTCAATCATCATGTATGGAGGTTTGGCTTAGTCTCTTCTTTGTACTTTTTTTTCTGTTTTAATAAATAGGCAGGTGTAACATCACACCTACATATATAGCCCAAAATGGGTGAAGGGTGTTGCTCTATCCATTCGACAAAAGGTCTTTATAATGAAAAAATAAATGAAATTTTCATAACTTAAAATTAAGTCTAATCAAAATTATTACAAGGCTTAAAAACTTGTACAAAGTCCTCAAATAAAATAACATTCAAACTAAAAGTCCAAAAGATAAACGATGGGGAATAAAAAACATAGACTTCATGCTACGAGTTTCCCAACGATGTCAAAATCTAAAACTGCCTGAAAATTATGGTTTAAAATAGTGTGAGCTACAATATCCAACTAAATCCCTGTGTGTGCTTATGTCTAAGTAAAAGCTCACACATGATGCATGAAGAAAAATGTTTCAAAAATTTATGAGCAAGACAAACCTTCATCAAAATCATGATCTCATGGTCCACAAGTTCTTAAGAGTGCTCGTGGCGTAGTAAATGCAAAATATTTTATTTGGAAAGTAAGTAATAGTAAACAATTTCACTGAGCTTCAAATAAAAATTTTTAATATATCCTTAGAAAATCCTATCATAAACTGATTCAAGTGAATTATAAATATACTTCAAAAGTTGTTGCTTTTGTTCGCAGAGCACCAATATTCCATTTGTTGCAATGTATGCCCTCCAATCCTATATATCCGATATCAATTCGATTAAATAAATAAAAGATATGATCTCAAAAAATTGTTTTTGTTTCTTTAATTTAATTTATACACAATTTTTTTTTTTTTTTGTAAAGACCCATTGTGATTAAGTAAATAATCTACACGAATAGAGGTTTTTTTATAGTAAGGTATGGATCATAGATTACTTAACACATAAACTTAGTTCTTAACTAGTTTATTAGAGTAGGAATTTGATCAAGACAAAGGTTATTATACTATGAATTCCAACTAGGGAATAACTTACCTTTAGCTAGTGAGTAGTCCTCTCACTTTATGGTATAAGCAATTTTGGAGTACGTAGAACTGGATAAATAGTAATGGTTTCTCAAAGTACTAAAATAATATAAACCCAGACTACTACAGCTACAACATGGACTTATACCTTATTATTTGAGTATGAGTTGGTGGCCTAGTGAAGCTGGAAGCATATATTTTGATGAACTATAGGTGAGATTCTATTATAGGACCAATATACTTGTATGTTGAGAATAAATGACTAGTTAGTTGAGATAAACTCATATAAGATAGTTTCTATAATCCTAAAAGGAGAAATCACCCCCTTATAATTGTCCAGGATAATCATATAATCCAAGGCTCTAGGAACACGACTTAGTATTGTACGCTTTTGGATAGCTCCTAGAAATAAGCAAGTATATACTGAAAGTCATGGATTATCAGACTAGATATCTACGAATAGTAGAAGTCATTGAGAGAGGTGTTAACATATTTCTTTTGTGTCAATGATGGGTGTTACATAGAGGAGTATTTTACTCATTACACCTATAGATCAGAGACATAGCTATATGCAACATTGTTCTTAGGGTCAATATTTTCGTAATGGTAATAATAGAAAATATTTAAAATTTAAAACATAGTTATAGTTATAGTAAGGGTATTTTCTTAATTTTAATAGCTGAGGACGATGTGTCTTTTAGTCCTCGAAATAGTCCATAAGTGTTAATTATTTTTGGGCTAAGAAAATGGTCTTGGATAAATAAATATTTTATTTTATTTTATTTAGGTAGTCTAATTTATAATTAGGCTAGAATAAAATAGAAGTTCCAAGGAGAGAATAGATATATGACTTAGTTTAGTTAGTCAATTAATTTTTCAGGGCTAAGGCCCAGATTGAATAATTAAAGATTAACTTAGATCTAAACTAAGAAAAAGGCTAGAGAAATTATTTTAGTTCATTTGGTCAATTAAATATTTATTTATGGGCTTTGTAAGTCCAAGATTAAATAAATATTTTGTGCCTGACGTAATAGCCTGGACTAGAAGTCTAAGGTTTAAGCCTAAGGCTAGTTGTGTAGACTAGATGAGACTCTTGTGTTTTTTGAATACCCAGAGGTATATTTGTTATAGAAGATCTTGGGTGTTTACTTATCAACACGAGAGTTATATCGGTGATCAAACTTCTATAGTTTTCTCTCAATTAAGCCAGAAAAATATACTATAGCCCTTTTTCTTTCTCTTTGAGTGTTTTGTTTTTTTCTTCCAGTAGAAGAAATATTCATTTTTCTTGATCCTACTAATTAGCAGTTAGTCAAGAAAGTGAGACCTTATTTTTCCTTCCCTAATTGCTCTCATCAATAGGATTGAGCAGTGATCATATTCCGAAAGCCCAAAAGTATTGTGTTCATATGGATAAGCAGAAGGCTCATGGGATTCTCACCAAAAGCATCACAACCGACTTTAGCAGTTCTAGTGACTAAACTAAGCATGTCTATGCACTCCAAGAAGTCTAAGTTTGCATCTAAATATAAAGTCAAATAATTTTTATGGCTTCTATTGTGCATATATTTTTTGTGTTTTATGCTGCGATCCACTTTTAAATAGTATCAGAGCAAGTGTTTATTTTGGCATATAGATGCATGCTTTAGGCTAACTAAAACTGTCTAGACGTAATGATTTACTATGACCCCTCATATTTTCTGGTTTGGGTAGACTTTCTGTAAGCTTCGTGAGGGGAAGCGTAAGATTACTGTAATTTCAATTGCTTTCATAGTAATCGTGTAAGCCTGTAATTAAAGGCATAGGTGGTTGTTGTTTTATAGAGAGATTGAGATTTACTTAAGTTTTTGTAAATCATTCATGCCTAAAGAAGTCTTCTGGATAGAAAAAGAATGAGGGAATACTGAGGAAAAATGGAGCAGACAAAGCTTTTCAGAGGGAAGCCGGCCACGGTTTGCACCAAACCGACTATGGCTAGCACCAAGCCAGCTACAATCTAGGACTCCAAGCTAGCCATGGCATAGTGCAAACTAGCCGTGGTTTGGCCTTGCAAACCAAGAGTGGCTTCGGGTTAAGCCAGTCGTGGCTTGGTCTTTTGACCGGGCTGCTGTTCGATCTTTTTTTTGGGGATCGGGTCAGTTTTTTGAAAATGAGTCGGGTCTTATTTTCCTATGGAATTTTTTATTTTTATTTCTTTTCTTTTTGGTCCCAAACTAGGTGAGGTTACTATTTTTGCAAATTAATATTCTTGGAATACTTTTCATGTAAATAATAGTAAAGGATTTAGAATTAAACAAGGCCATTAATCAATTGAAATAATGTGTTTAATTCTTTATTTGATAACCTACAACTTTAAA
The DNA here is from genome assembly GCA_026120185.1 of Voacanga thouarsii. Classification (NCBI taxonomy): domain Eukaryota; kingdom Viridiplantae; phylum Streptophyta; class Magnoliopsida; order Gentianales; family Apocynaceae; genus Voacanga; species Voacanga thouarsii. Next base: position 3,538,688 of record JANUWF010001641.1, on the reverse strand, counting down.
GGATAGAAAAAGGTATGAAAAATGTCTGTAGTTTTTCTAGCATGCTTTTTCCTTTTTTGATATTTCTAAGTACACTTTTTCAAGACCAAAGTCTTGAAAAAATGTTTTGACAAGGAAAAATATTTCTTGAATTAATAGGTTTATTAGCTTATAAAAAAAATTAATCCGTATTTATTCTCCCAAATATTTTTTATGCTATACATGGAGAATTATTGGATTTAGATATTTTATGTAAGTTAATAGAAAAATCAATTTAATTAATTTATATAGAAAATGTTTTTGTCATAAAACTAGATATCAAAGCTCTAGGAATTTTTTTTAGTTAAAAAATTACTTTTGAAATTGTTAAGTATTTAACTCAAATAAAATAAATCCCTGGTAAATCTCTCAAGGGTATTAACCTTGACATAGAGATTTTATTTGTTTAGATATTTTATACGAGTTAAGGGAAACTTAATGAAAGTTTTTAAAAGGATATTTTTCTAGAAAAGCCTTTATTTTAAAAGACTAAGTGGGAGAGGGTTTCTAACGCCCCCATGGCTTCCATCATATTCCATATTAGAGATCGTGGATCCCACGCGTTACCCTGAGAGTGAACCTATATAGGATAGGGATTCCACAAGAATCTATATCTAATAGATGGATAGAATTGATGCCTGAGATACGTACTGTGATCAACTAGCCCATATTGGAGGTCATAATGCGAGGATTATCCATAGAAAATGAGAAGGAACAAGCATCCTCTTGATATAGTTATCTTCTAAATCATTACCTAGAAGGGTAGTCATTTGTGGTGGTTAATACACTTAGCTTAGAAATACTATTAACTTTCCTAAGAAGCTATTTTAGTTTGTCTAAGAGCTAAATTAATCATATTAAAGATAATAGTAATGGGTTAACTATGATAAGTTTTAATATAAAAAAAAATGCACAAATTTTCTATTTGTACACAAACTGGGATTCTTTTATTTTTCAATTTTCAGGAATAGTCGGTGGTGTTTCTTTTAGCATTTTTTTCGTTATTCTCTATGAGAATAAGTTAACGGGACCAAATTACGTAAACTGAAAAAGGAACCTGAATATAATACTCACTGTTAAGGAGTATAAGTATGTTCTATATGATCCCTGTCCTGAGATTGGAAAGAGTTCCACTGAGGAAGAGTGAAAATCGAAAAATTCACAGAAGAAGACTAATGAGATGGCTCATTACTACATATTAGCCTCTATGTTAAATGTGCTCTAGTTTAAATACGAGTACATGGACACTACCTACAATATTAGCACGTCATTAGCCCCTATATTTACTGACAAGAGCTGACTTGTAAGGCAGGAGATTCTTAGGGCGTTCACGAACACTAGGATGGCTGAAGGAGTATCAGTCAAAAAATATATGCTCAAAATGATTGCTACTTTCAAAGAAGCGGAAGTCTTAAGGTTATCATTGACCTCGAGAGCTAGGTGGGCATTTTTCTCGAGACTTTGCCAAGCTCTTTTACACAGTTTAAATTAAACTATAATATCAACAAGTTAAACGTGAGTTTAACGAAACCGATGAAGGTGCTCCAGGTAGCATAAAAAGTCATGAGGCCTCAGTCTAAGGCCTTAGTTGCTAAGTCGTCGTCTTCTAGAACTAGGCCTAAACCCAAGCCCAAGCCCAAGCCCAAGAAGTTCAAGAAGAAGAAGGGCAATGTAACAGTCCAGCCCAAGGATAAGCTCAAAGGTAAGTGCTTCAAATACGATAAAAAGGGGGCACTGAAAAAATGAGTTTCCAAATCTTTTAGCCAAGAAAAACCCTACAGGTAATGCCTACTATCTAGAGTCCATATCTATGGTTAGATCAACTTCCACTTGAATTATTGATTTAGGAGTTACTAATCATATTTGTAAGTTTTTTCAGGGGTTTGGGAAGATAAAAAGACTTTAGAAGGGCAAGTTGTTAGATTTCGATCATGCAAAACTAGCTTATGTGTTGCGGCAAAATAAAACGAAATCTACTCAAAGGATCACTCGATGTAATTAAACGGGTTAGGAGAGGAAAGAAAAATTCGTTACCTCGAAAACATAGCTTTTCAAATTTTTCTTCGCATGAATCCTCTTCGTTCGTTGATCAAATCGAACCACCAAAATTCTGAGTGTAGGAATTTCTCTAACAGTATCCACACATGGAATCACACTCTACCGATGCTAATGGGTTTTATTTTGGTGGCTTTAGGGATTAATTTTGAGAAGAAAATAGAAAAGGCTACAGAGGATTTTTCTTTCACAGAGAACACGATGGGCTTAGTTTCATGAATTGATTAACTGAGAACTGTTTCTCAAATCTATTCACTATATTTATAAACCGCCACCTCTGTCCATGTATAAGGAAAACACAGTTTTTTCCATTTCCCTTTTTAACTTCTATATTAACAAAAGACATCCACTTTAATTTCCAAAAGGAAAAGTACAGAGCTTCAAGTTTTGTTTCCTAACTCTTTTTTAGGTAACAATAATTTAGCCCTTTTAAATTATGGGCTTTGAGACTTTAAAATTATAATTTAGCCCATGAATGATAACAAATTTATAATTCAACCACACGGTATTTAAATAATTGCAATTTAACCCCAACTAATTATAACACTTTATAATTAGCCTATAATAATTATTTCTTCTCTCCTATCTTGAGAACCAATTCCTCTATTGTCTATAACCTATTAGGTTTTCTAGTCAATTGGCAGCTAATATGCATTAATTCTATTATAATAGAATTAATAATCCATTTATAATTATAATTAACTTATTAATTCTAATTATGATTAATTTATTAATGCTCTAATTAATAAATCTACATTTAGCAGATCATGAGCGGCATCTAACAATACATCATGACCACCCAAAAGTCCAGAAAATCAAGTGGCTTGACATGAACCCTTCAATAGCAAAACATTATTACAGTAAACTACTTTCACCATACAATATCTCATCCGGGTTAGAATATGGAATTAGTGCCAACTCCTACCAGAATATTAATTAATTTTGGTCCGAAAATTTTAGTGCTTGTTCCCAGAATCTATTAATCATCATGTATATTAGTTGGAACTATTTTCAACACATAGTTGCCTTAGCCAAGGACTTCTTGAATAATGATTCCTAAAACTGTCATTGAGATATTTGCTTCTACTATTAGGAATGGTGAATCCTTTATTAACCCTCTCAATTATTTTCATTTACTTCACGTTCTACCCAATGTCCATCCCATAGACAGTCTTGTAGGGACTCCAAAAATTAGAATCAAAGTACAATGCTTAGCAAACAAAGTACCTTAGAGATCTCAAGTCTAAGGATACTTACACATTTGCTATAATGAGATTTTATCATTGGTACTAAATAGTTATCCATGCGATTATCTCATAATTAGGTCATACAATGTACTTGTTTAAGTTACAAGTATTCACATATTAACTTTGAGTATCACAATACTCACGAATGTAAGAACTACTGCTTGATCAAATCAAGAAGTATAATATGTGCTAGTCTTAGTTCATTAATAATGTCCTTTCTCATTAATACTATGACTAGGGATAATTTAAGCACAAACACATTTTGGTGTAGTACGAACCTTACATCACGATTTCTATCATGATTTTCTTAACATAACATTGTACTTGGGACTTTATCTAACAGTTTTTATACACATAAATATATGAAACAAAGAAATTGAAAGATAAAGAATGCATTTTATTTTACCTAAAAACAGTTTAGTTCACATAAATATACCTTATACAAATGCACTACTCAAAGGAGGATTGTTCAAGAAGGTTTCCAAAAAGGAAAAGAAGGGCTTCTCTATGAGTTCTTTCTTTTAACCTTTATTCTTTTTTCCTAGAATAATGATGCAATCAATGTTTCTAGTGTTATTTGATATTATTTTGGGATTCGTGATTTATATGAGTTAATTTAGTCGTTTGATCAATTAATTATTTTCTTTGGTATTTGATTAGTTGATTTATTATGAAGTTGGTTAGTTGATTTTTGTTATTAATTTGTTTGAAAAAAAGGGTTGATAATGACATCAATTTAATTAATTTCATATTTGTTATCTCTTAACTTGCTGGAAAAATGGGTTAATTGTCAAGAACTTGGGTAATTAAAGGTTAGTTGATGATTGCTAGACTATGGATTCATTAACTAATTTAATGTTTTAAATCACCTAGAATATAGGAGTTTACTTGAGGATTGATTTTAATGCATCTTTTAAGTAAAACTAGTGAGATAGAATATATCTATTAAGTTACTTATCATATAGGGAATCATGGATTGCAAACGAAGTGGTTCTAATTTAAATTATTCATAAGACCAAGATGATAATTAATTGTGATATTGGCTAAGTGATTCATTGTCTTGCTTTCAAAAGTAATTGTCTAGATTGCATATTTTTACATCCTTGAGTTATATCTATTTTTATCTTTATTTATTTTCCCTTTTATTTTCTTCTTATTTTATTGGCTAAACAATAAAGATTTGGATAAAAAAGGTGGGAGTCTAAGTTCTCATGGATTCGATAATTGCTAGTCCCTATACTATACAATGGGTATATTTGCCCATATGTGTAGTTTTAGTGGTTGAAATTTTAATTAAAACTTGATTAATTGTGTAATTTGTTAGTAATATTTTGTACACTAAAAAAATTGCATCAAGTTTTTGGCACTATTGTCGGGGATGGGCACTATTGAAAACACTCGAATCTTGTTGATTTATCCTTTGTTGTATTTGTAAATATCACTAACTTTTGTGTTTCGGTACTTTGTGAATATTTCCAATATGTGAATTTTTCTTTCCTTTTTTTTCTACTATTTTTATTTGTTTTTATTTTTATTTTTTATTTGATTTTTTTTCTTTGAGTGCGAGATTCAAAACATCATCATGGACAATTATTCATGGGCACAATGTCAAATGAGCTATATTGATGATATGTTGGCAAGGGTGCAAGCTTGGATTAACGCTTTTAGTGAGACGTTACTTGAAGCCTCAATCAAATCCTTTATTGCCAACGCAAACACATTCAGTAGGTGGCATGAAAAAAACATCCCAATGAATGAGCTCTACAGGAAAACAACTAGCTAAGTTGGTTGAAGATACTATAAATGCAGCGTCTGGTGATTGTTCGGGTTGAACGTACAACAGCCCAACCAGAATCGAAGGATTTCGATTACAGCAACCAGAGGTAATTCTTAAAGCTTAGATCTTCTTAATCGTTTACTTGGGTCCTCGGGAGGGATTCGTAGATGTTTTCCGCGTTACACTTAAATTTTTTTTTTGTTCCTGCTATGAGTAGGAATATTATTTCAGTTTCTTGTTTGGATTTAGAAGGTTTTGAATTTGTTATTAGGAATAACATTTGCTCCATTAATAAAAACGGCATTTTTTTATGGAGATGCTTCATTATCGAATGGGCTTTATATTCTAAATCTTCGTGGATCTTCAGACATGTCTATCTATAATATAAATACTAAGAGATTGAAATCCAATGATTTAAATCAGACTTACTTCTGGCATTGTCGTTTGGGCCATATAAATGAGAAACGCATAACAAAGCTTCATAATGATGGGCTTCTAAAATCGTTTGATTTAGAATCTTACGTAACATGTGATTCTTGTTTATTAGGCAAAATGACTAAAGCGCCTTTCAAGAGACAAAATGAAAGGGCAACCGATTTATTGGGCCTAATACATACCGATGTATGTGGACCAATGAATTCACTCGCTAGAGGAGGATTTCGAGTACTTCATTACATTTACGGATGATTTCAGCGAGATATGGCTACCTGTATCCGATGAAACACAAATCTGAATCGTTCCGGAAATTCAACGAATTTCAAAATGAAGTACAAAATCAACTTGGCAAAAGTATCAAAACACTTCGATCGGATCGAGGTGGTGAATACTTAAGCCACGAGTTTGACGAGCATCTTAAAAATTGTGGAATTATTTCCCAATTAACTCCACCAGGAACACCTCAATGGAATGGTGTATCCGAACGGAGAAATCGGACTTTATTAGATATGGTTCGATCAATGATGAGTCAAACTGATCTTCCAATCTCCTTTTGGGGTTATGCCCTGGAGACTCGCCGCATTCATACTAAATCGAGTTCCATCTAAATCGGTTCGAAAACGCCATATGAGATATGGACTCGGGAGACAACCTAGTTTGTTATTTCGAAGATTTTGGGTTGTGAAGTTTATGTAAAGCGTTTATTATCCGATAAACTTGCACCTAAATCCGATAAATGCATATTTGTGGGGTATCCTAAAGAAACTAAATGATATCAATTTTATCTCCCAAAAGAAAATAGAGTAATTGTTGCTCGAAATGGATTCTTTCTTGAAAAGGAATTTATTTCCAAAAGAATCAGTGGGAGTAAAATACATCTTGATGAGATTCAAGGACCACGAGTTAGTGCTCGAACCTCATCAAGATGAGATTCAAAAGCCACAATTAGTGCTCGAACCAAATAATGAATCTCGATTAGATGGCTCACAAGTCCAAGATGAGCCTACATCTATAGAACAAGGACCTCGAAGATCTGATAGGGTTCGTCAACAACCTGAGAGATATGGATTTCTCATCACTGACGATCACAATGTGGAGCTTATGGTCATTGATGAGCCCACTTCCTATCAAGAAGCCATTAAGAGTTCTGACTCTAGAAAATGGTTAGAGGCTATGAAGTCTGAGATGCAATCCATGTATGATAACCAAGTTTGGACTTTGGTTAACCCACCTAAAGGTTCAAAAACCATTGGGTGTAAGTGGGTTTTCAAAAAGAAAACAGACATGAAGGGAAATGTGCATACTTACAAAGCACGACTGGTAGCAAAAGGTTATAGACAAACTCATGGTATAGACTATGATGAAACATTTTCACCAGTTGTAATGCTTAAATCTATCAGAATTCTTCTTGCCATAGCAGCATATTATGACTATGAAATTTGGCAAATGGATGTCAAAACCGCGTTTCTTAATGGAAACTTACTCAAAGATGTGTACATGACACAACCTGAGGGTTTTGATGATCATTTGAATTCTAATAAAGTGTTCAAGCTTCAAAGATCCATTTATGGATTGAAGCAAGCATCTCGAAGCTGGAATCTTCGTTTTGATGAAGCAATTAAAGAATTTAACTTTATCAAAAATGAAGATGAACCTTGTGTCTATAAGAAAACAAGTGGGAATGCAATAGTCTTTTTGGTACTTTATGTTGATGATATCTTACTCATTGGAAACGACATCCCAACTCTACAAAGTGTAAAGACATGGTTGGGAAATTATTTCTCAATGAAAGACTTAGGTGAAGCTGTCTATATTCTAGGTATAAGGATCTATAGAGATAGATCTAGAAAGCTAATTGGACGAAGTCAAAGTGCATACATTGACAAGGTACTGAAAAGGTTCAGTATGCAAGACTCTAAGAGAGGATTCTTGCCAATGTCACATGGTATTAAGCTCAGCAAAACTCAAAGTCCTTCTACGAAGGATGAAGAAGAGCGCATGAACAAGATACCATACTCCTCCGCTATAGGGTCTATCATGTATGCCATGTTATGTACTCGACCCGATGTATCATATGCATTGAGCATGACAAGCGAGTTCCGATCAAATCTCGGAGAGGCACATCTGGATCGTTGTCAAGAACATACTAAAGTACTTAAGAAGAACTAAAGATATGTTCTTAGTTTATGGAGGACAAGAAGGCGAGCTAGTTGTAAATGGTTACACCGATGCTAGTTTTCGATCCGACATAGATGATTATAGATCGCAATCGGGTTTTCTATTTTGTTTGAATAGAGGTACTTGTAAGCTGGAAAAGTTCAAAGCAAGACACCGTGGCCGATTCTACTACGGAAGCTGAGTATGTAGTCGCCTCACTGCAGCTAAAGAAGCGATTTGGATTAAAAAGTTCATTACGGAACTAGATGTAGTTCCTAGTATTGTGAACCCGGTGGATCTCTATTGTGACAACAATGGAGCCATTGCACAAGCTAAGGAACCAAGATCACATCAGCGATCCAAACATATACTTAGACGTTTTCATCTCATTCGAGAAATTGTTGATAGAGGAGATGTCAATGTATGCAAGGTGCCAACTGATGACAATGTTGCGGATCCATCGACAAAGCCTCTCCCATCGTCTAAACATGATAGTCATACCAGAACAACGGGATTACGGCTTATGCCAAATTGGTCTTAGTGCAAGTGGGAGACTGTTGGGGATATGCCCTAGAGTCAATTTGTACTTATATAGTTGTCATTATGTTTTATATAATAATATGAGGCTTTCCTTTCCATGAATAGTGAGTTTTGTTTTGTTGGTCATCAAGTACGTGACTTGATAGTAAAACCCTACAATGAATACAATGACTATTCTAAAACTGTCCCTGATCGATTATTATTATTGGAATAATAATAAATTAAGATTAGTATGTTTGTGACTTGATGACTATGTTTTACTGGCCATGGATATTTGTGATATCGAGTCAAGACATAAATAAATGTTAGAGAACATTGTATTGGACATGACCCACTGTGAGAGTACTTCATGGAATATGTCATAAGTACTTTCTAGCCATAATAATATTGAAAGTCCTTCGACCTAAATTCATCATAGTTTCTTACTTGATAAATTCTATATTTTGACATTGTCTAAAGTTGTCTTTAACCGAGATAATAAATTAGACTATTATTGGATATAGAATAAATCGAGGAGAGGAATATGATTGATTCTGAAGGAATTTGTCCCTCTCAGTTATGGGAGAGATATCCATGGGCCCTTTGATAAGTTAGACTGTTAAAAATGCATGGCCGTGCTCAAATATATCAATCTAAGATATTGATATCATTTGTTTGAACAGTCTACTATAAAATCAAGAAATAATTGATTAAGCTTAATAAGGATGACATGCTCCGTGCCTTATGCTTAATTTGGATATCGTGTGACAAAAGGACTAAATATAAAATTATGGTTTGGTTCAAAGAGATCACCGATCTTCATTTAACCTGGATAGTTATAATGTTTTGCTAGAAACCGCTTATAACTTGTGGGCCATTTAAATATGATTTAGGCACACTGCCAGTGTTAAATGAACCTATAGGGTCACACAATAAGCGAACTTGTTAGGTTATTTTTCTAGTGACCAGAGTTCGATGAATCCGGATGATATCCAGATTATAAGAATCGACTCGGTAAAATAATTAGTTAAATTACCGAGATAATGGCGGAATCTTATCATATCAGTTTTAATTTAATTTGAATTTAAATTAGAATATGATAAGATATTATTAGGGTTGGACTCTAAGAGGTTCGAGGGTTTTTTAAGAAAACCCTAGCCGTCTTTCAATAGTCCAATTTTTCGGTTGAGAACATTCGTGCCATTCTCTACCAGAAAAAAAACCTCTCAAACCCTAGGCGCTAGCACTCCCCGGGTATTGAGTGAGTTCGCGGTGTGTATCCGATAGAGGACGTTCGCATACTGTAGCGTATGGTGATTGTTCGGGTTGAACGTACAACAGCACAACCAGAATCGAAAGATTTCGATTACGGCAGCCAGAGGTAATTCTTAAAGCTTAGATCTTCTTAATCGTTTACTTGGGTCATCGGGAGGGATTCGTAGATGTTTTCCGCGTTTAGGAGTCCACGAATCCCAACAATAAAGGCCCATACACTTGAACAAGAGAACCCTCAAGGAGAAAAGAGAGGATATGAGGAACAATTGCACAATGTGGAAAGAGAGGTATTCGATTCTACTATATGCTTTAATAATTCTAATCTCTTTTTGTCATGTGATCTTTTAGGTTTCTCTCAATTCTTGGAGAACAATAGTCCAAATGATGATGTGTTAAGCTTAACATGCCTCAAGGAGATGGATTTTTCAATGCTACATGATATGACCCTTGGAGGATGGTGGTAATTTTTACCTTTCACGTTATTCAAAAAGAGTTAACTAAGTACTTGTTAATGTGGTGCAAAGTAAGAATTTCTTGATCCCATCGTTAAAATCTACATTACTAAGTTTAACAAGAAGTTTTAATTGTGAAATTTCTTTTGAAGGGATAATTAGTGATTTTGCTATTGATACATTTGTTAGATATCATATGCACTCATATGTTGACAAAAATATTTGTGTATCTAAAGGAATATTAGAGACTGATATTTATGTGCTTTGTGTTGTTGAGAAAATTTGTTTTCATAAACCTTCTATTTTTCAAAAACCTCACTTGTTTCTACTTTCATTATCCTTACCTTTTTCAATGTGCATTAATGTCTTTTACAAAGGGATGATGAGAAAGCATGATGAGTGGAAAAAGTTTATCTATTTGTCTTAGGTTTGGTTATTTTTTAATTGGTTAAGTGTCTTTTTCCTTCCCAATAAGGAAATATTTTCCATTTTAAGTGTGGGGGAGTGAGTCGTGCCTTTAGTCACTTTCGTAGGATCTTTATTAGTTTTTTCTTTAGTTTGTTTTCTTCTATTTATCCATGTCTTTATTTTGTTATTGTTTTCTTTATGCTTTTATTTGTGTTTTCTTCTATAGGTCAGAATAAAGTCCTATTGAACAAGCTCTTCTATTCTTCTCCAAGTTTTAATATTTATTAGAGCATTATTACACTTAGAGAGTATTGCTTAATTTTCTACCTCTTTTATCATTTTGGGTCCTTTTAGAGATGCTGTCGTGTGTTGATTTTTTGCCAATGAGGACATTGTCTAATTTAAGTGTGGGGGAGTGGTTTGGTGATATTTTTTGTCCAAGTTTTATCAATTATCTTGGTGCTTTCTTGGTATTGAGTTACTTTGAAAAAAATAATTATATTTGAAAATTTAAAAATTTGGAAATTGTGGAGCTGAATTGAGTTTATTTGTCGACAATGGAGTTATGATTTACTTTTTAACTTTGGATATAGATTTGTCATTTATTATGGTTGGATTTTTATTAAAAATTTAACTTGTGTATTAAGTTGGATTTTGCTAAGTATTGAGAATTTAAGTTTACCTTGGTTATATTTGGTATTTGAGTTTTGTTTTATTCTTTGAGTTTGAATATGGATGATATGATGCAATATGGGAAGAGTTGTTGACTAATTGTTGGATTATAGATTTAAAGTTTGTTTGACTTTGAATTATGAATAAGAAATATGCGGGAAAAAAAAACTTGAGTGAAAAAAAAATATGAATTGAAAAAAAATTGTGACTTGAAAGAAACATGGAGTTGAAAACAAAAATTTCTTTCATCTTTTGAGAAAAAAACCTTTGGCTGAAAAAGAGGAGTTAATATGGAGAGAAGTAGCAGGTATTGTTCAGTGCACTCTCTTGAGTCTATTCCGAAGGTAAAAAAGCAAAAAAATAGGAAAGAGAAAGAAAATTGTTGAAAAAACAATGATGACTATAAGGGGGCCAATACGGTGCGTGAGGAAAAATAAAAAAAAAAAAGAAAAAGAAAGTAGAGTGTTTCCTTATTTTATTAACTTGAGTTGTGTAAATTTGAGTTTATAATGCTTGAACTGGTTAAATAGCTTGACTTGTATGATTTATGTTATCTATGTTTTTGCTTGAGGAATAGAATGATTTGCTTGTACTAGATATAAGCTTATCTAACTTAACTTTGATGGCCTTCGGATCGTTTGGTTTAACAATGAGTTTACAAGGTTTTTAAAGGGTTGAATGAATGACGAGTTTGTGTTTGAGGTTGGAAGAAGATTATTCCTTTATTAAGGATGAATTTGCTAAGGATAAGTTGAAAATTTATTTTGACTTAAGCTATATACGTGGTGTCTAATTCTTATTTGCTCGAGAACAAGCAAAAGTTCAAGTGTGGGGGTATGTAATAGGGGCTAAATTCATCACTATTTTCCTAGTAATTTGAGGTTAATTTGAGATAGTTTTGATGTAATAACTAGTCATATTCCTTCCAATTTGACATTTTTCTTGTAGAAAGTGTTTTTAATGAATTTGTGCAGAATTGAGTGGATTTTGAGCAAAAAAGTGTCAATTCCAGTAGCCACCTGGCGCCAGGTCCACCTACCCAATCTGGTGGTAGAGTAGAACAGAGGAAATTGAGGGAAAAAATAGAATGGACCTAGCGCCAGGCCCATTAAATGGACCCCTGCCAGGTCCACTCGGCCCCGAGGCGGTTGTGCACGAACTTAGTATTTTCCAATAGATTTTGATATTTTTCGAATCCTACTCAATCAAGACTCCTCAAGCAATGAATTTTAGCATCTTGGAAGTCGATTTAAACAAGAAAAACACAAGATAAAATTGTGAATTTAAGGATCCAAGCTAGCTACTTATTTTTCAAGATAAATTCACCCCTCAAAGGAGGATTGTTCAAGAAGGTTTCCAAAGAGGAGAAGAAGGGCTTATCTATGAGTTCTTTCTTTAAACTTTGTTTTGTTTTCTAGAATAATGATGTAATTAATGTTTTTATTGTAATTTGACATTATTTTAGGATTCATGATTTATATGAGTTAATCTAGTCTTTTGATCAATTAATTGTTTTCTTTGGTATTTGATTACTTGTTTTATTATGAAGTTGGTTGGTTGATTTTTGTTAGTAACTTACTTAAAAAGGGAATTGATAATGACATCAATCTAATTAATTTCATATTTGTTATCTTTTCACTTACTTGAAAAACGGGTTTAATTGTCAAGAACTTGGGCAATCAAATGTTAGTTGATGATTGCTAGTATATAGATTTATTGACTAATTTCATGTTTTAAATCACCTAGAATATAGCGATTTATTTAAGGATTGGTTTTAATACATCTTTTAAGTAACACTGGTGAGATAGAATATATCTAGTAAGTTACTTATCATATAGGGAATCATGGATTGCAAAAGAAGTAGTTCTAATTTAAATCCTTCATAAGACCAAAATGATAATTAATCCTGATATTGGCTAAGTGATTTGTTGTCATGCTTTCAAAAGTATTTGTCTAGATTGCATATTTTTACATCCTTGAGTTATATCTATTTTTATCTTTATTTATTTTTCTTTTTATTCTCTTCTTATTTTATTGGCTAAATAATAAAGATTTAGGTAAAGTAAGGGGTGAGTCTAAGTTCTCATAGATTCGGTACTTGCTAGTCCCTATAGTATATGATGGGTATACTTACCCATATATGTGGTTTTAGTGGTTGGCATTTTAATTAAAACTTAATTAATCGTGTAATTTTTTGGTAATATTTTCTACACTAAAGAACACGCATAAAGTATAAGATTGAAGTGGAGCATCTAACAAGTAAATTAATCAAAACCCTTCGATCAGATCATGGTAGAAAGTACCTTCAAGGTGAGTCTAAGGACTATATAGTATATCATGGGATAATATCTCGGCTTAGAGCTCCTAGGACACCCTAACAGAATTGAATAGCTAAGAGAAAGAATAGAATATTCATGGAAATGGTCTAAAGTATGATGTCTCATATGACTCTTCTAATTTCTTTTTAGGGATCTTCACTAGAAACAACGACATATATTCTGAACTTGATACCTTCCAAATTAGTACATAGGATACCTTATGAGATATGGATTGGGCAAAAGCAAGTCTAAATAATCTCAAGATTTGGGGATGTTCAACTTATGTACAGATTAAAGGAGACAAATTAGAACTAATGTTAGAATTGTATACTCAGTTGGGTATTTAAAAGGAATAAATGGTGGATACTTTTATCATCCAAATGAGCAAAAGGTACTAGTAAGCACCAATTCTAGAAACTTAGAGGATGATCAATATATGTCCACAAAAGGTTCAACTAGAATGGAACTCATGGAGAGATTATCCTCTGAGTCAACTTCTACCAACCCAATTATGGAACAAGAAGAGGAACAGCCTTAGGAGTTGAACAAAATGAGTCTCATTGTAGTGGGAGGGTATCTAGGGTTCCAAAAAGGTAGACAAGGAAGGTCTTTGACCTAGTCTCTGATCATTAAGAATAAGATCTCACTAGGTGCAAGGAGACCATTGCTGACGTTGATGCAAATATGTGGCATAAAGTAATGAAAGTCGAGATTGAATCAATGTACTTTTGAAAAACTTTAGAGGGGAGTGAATAAGGTTTTTGACAAACTAAAATTTTCACAAAATTTGTTATACAGAATATTAATGTTCTTCAAGTTTCTTGGACTAACTTCATGGCAATAGAGAACGCTACCTAAGAAAACTTTGAGAAATATCAAGATTCAGACGAAGATAAGGAATATAATGCAGTTAATGTTATATGCAGAGAAATGAGACACAAAATATATAGTGGTTCGATCTACCAAGATTTACATCCACTACCTTCAGTTCACACTTAAGGATTTTCAACCAGATTTCATTTAACAAACTTAATGGAATTAATCTGTACCAAATACAAGACAGGATCACCACACTTGGTTTTTCAAAACTTCTCAATTAACCAACAAATCAAAGTTCACCCCAGATGGGTTTTACACCATAACATTATTATAAAAAAGAGATTGAATATCAATGGAATAGTAAAAGCTCACTTGTTAGAGCATATATGCACCAAAGAAAAAGCACAAACACTTTTACCTTTAAGACACAATTTGAATTCACTTTGAAGCACTTTGATAAAGGAGATTTTTTTTTTTTTTTATAGACCAAGAGTGTTTCTTAGAAGGATACAGTAAAAATCTACTGTCAAATCAAGTTTAGAGGCTTTATGTAAAGACATAAAGTGAAGTACTAACAGCTATAAAACAATTATAATTTTACTGTCAAATTTACCTATATTTTGGACTCATGTTTCAAACGATAATGCATCCAAAAAGTAAGTCCAAAATGGCACTTTTTTAGGCAGAAACGATTTGACACAGTTTATGGGATTTTTAGACGAATCTTTTGGATGCAGAATCATCCAAAATACCCAATCAAAAATTCTGAGATTTAAAACATTGAAATCTTTTTGTTTGTGTGCTTCAAGGTAGAAATAAATTGAATAATAAGGTAAAAAGACATAGGAATTAACAAGAAATACCTTAATAGCAATTCCTAGTCTAAAGTTCTTCCACAAGGACTTCTTGATGTGCAATCTCATAAGTTTGGACTTCTTCTTGATCAACCATTCTTGAATTCCATTGCTCAAGAGTTACTTACCAATCTTATTTGAATACCTTAGAAGAACTAAAGTTAAACATGTCCAATCACATATAAATCATATAAGTTAGTCCACATTAATGTTTGTCATAAGTCAAAACATAGGAGAAAGCCTTTAGGGCTAACAATTTTTCCTAAACTTGATGGGATTGTGAAATAAAAACCATGATATGTACTGTATATGCATGTTAGACCGAGAGAAATAAAAATATTTTTCATTGAAATACAATCTCTCATTTTAGAACTCAAAGAGTACTTATGAGATTAAGATAGAAAAAATATATATATTTTTCAAAACCATGGCTCAGTGAGCCTATAGCCTAACCTACCTCAATATCCTTCTTCCTTCCATCAAACGATTATTCCATAAAGAAATAACCGATACAATGATATTTATAGAAGAGATATAGTAGATAAGTCATGAGATGAGATGCTCCCCCTTAATATTTGCATATATGAATATTTATAAATGATGAGAGAAAACTGGAGTCAATTTTGTAGGTCCAAAACATACATCCGAAACCTAGTGAAAATGAGTATGGAACCTTTTTGGATTTGAGTTTTGGATGACCAAAAGGTGTGTCCAAAACAGCATGAAGTTTTTGAAAAAAACATTTTTGGACAAGATTTTTAGATCAAGAAAATATGAGTCCCAAACTCTTCCTGACATAGTGCAGGAGATAATAGGTTTTTCAGAATTTTGATCTATCCTGTTTTTCCAAAAGAGTTTTGATCATTAAGGAAGCAATCCATCTAACTGAAATTTGTCACAGAATCACATCAATAACTTAAAAATTATCTTATCAATCACTCTAGTCTCAAGGATACCTTTATTACAGAAAAGAGTACTTTTTGGAGGATATTCAAGATACCAAACTGGTGTCCAATTTGGACATTAAAAAAAAAAAAACTAAGATCACAGATGATCAATATTCATATCAGGCAATTTATCCAAAACTTGTTATGAATATCATAGAAAGAATTTATAGAGCCTTAGCTATATTCAGAGGTAATATACTGGTGCAATATATCAAATTAACGCATAAAGTTTCCCTCATGTAAGTTTACTACTTTAGGATTGTCAGGCAGATTGTCAATCAGTTATTCATAAATACATTATTAACAATTTGGAACAGAGAGCATAGCACACTATCATATATATAGATCATCAAATAAATCAATAGAATAATCACAACCCAGTCAATGGAGCCAATTGTAATACTCAGAATCTTATGCAGAAACTATCCCAACATTTCCCAGTAGAAATTTATGCAGAAAATTATCCTAATATTTCCCAACAGAAACTTATGCAAAAAACTACCCTAACATTTCCAATCATATCCAGTCAGTTTTATGTTTTCTCACCCTTTATCATCAATCAAAAAGAGGAATAATAAAAAGGAAGCAAAAGAAAAAGAGTATATGTAGATATAAAGTATTCAGAATTTAAGCAGATAAGCTTGTGCATAAGTAAAGACAGAAAACTAAATTGTTCAACTACAAAAAGAGAAATTTAGATTTGTTTATGATAGAAAAGAGAATTGAGGGCAGTTGGGTTAGAGGTCTACTGGAGTGCCTTCTGCCAATCTAGTCACTTAGGAGATATGAATTATTTCAATTTTTTACCTTGCACCCATTCAGAAGTATTGACCGACAATCCTACTTGATTTCCTCTTAACCACAACATGTTTCTGTCTCTTCTTAGATGAGATACGGGGTTCAAAGGAGGCAGGGGGTGCTACAACGTTCTTTGGCGGGAACTTTTCCTTAGCTTGCACAGTAACAGTCACTTCCTTCACAGCAGGCTGTTCTTGTCCACTTTCTTCCTCAATGACTGGTTCCTCTTCTATTGCCTTTGCTGGAGCAGATACTATAGGAGCAGACAGTGGGTCGTCTTTTTTTGTTTTCTTCTCCACTGTAGTTAGTCTATTGCTAAGATTTTGAAGTTCTGAACTGAGGCCATCCAATTTAACAGCCAAAGAGTTGATAACATTGAAAATGCTTTCAGATAGTCCTTTGTCCTGAGCTTTTTCTTTTCCTTTGGCAGAGGATACTTTTTGAGGATCTTCCTCAATTTTTCTTTTTGCTCCAACAGAAGGGGCATTCTTTCCTTCTGCTTTTACTTTCAATAATCTTTCCTTTTCTTCACCTTCGGTGTCACGGAGCAGCTTCCATTCATTTCCCATCCTCACATAACCCATTTGCTCAAAGGACTCAAAGCTATAAATATTCACTTTTGATGGTGCACAGGGGACTGAATTTAAATTAATATCAAAATTTCTGAAGACCTTTGTTAATAGATTTCCAAATGGCTAGGCTTTGCTAGTGGTATTTTTTGTTTGCAGCATCAACTTGGCAGCTAAGAACCCAAAACTAATTTGCCTTCCCTCAGCCAAGGCTAACATAATTATTATCTGCAAAATATTAATGAAGGTTTTATGACCAAAACTGGGCACCACCATGGTAAAGACCATATGGTGTAAGATCCTTCCCACTCCATTCAGACATTTAGTGTTTCTGTTACTGGAATTCTCAAAACTCCTTCCTCCAACAAATATTTCTTCAAATTTCTTTAACAAAAACATGTCAGTTCCCTCCAAAAATTTATTTAATTCAAAATATTGAATCCCTCCATCTCTTACTTCACATATTCTATTCAGCAATTGATGATCAAACTCAATACTCTTACCTCTAACTCTAGAAAAATACCAACAAATCATAAATCCTCCCCTAGTTTCCTCAAGACGACCTTCCCTTAAATTGGCATAAAACTCCCAAATGAAAGTGGTAAAAAAATTTTCATCAACAGACAGTAAACTACCCCAACCAATAGTTTCAAACATATCCAACACATTAGAGAAATTTAGAAAAGATGATGGATTAACACGATACCCGGTAATAAAATTTCTATTCCTTGAAACCCAATCATTGTATTCAGACTCACTATTTAAATCTATAAATTGAAGTACTTGATTTTCAGAATTTTCTTGTTCTGGTGATGATTTTGATTAATCATAATATGAGGCCAAAAAGTCTGGTTCTTGGGAAATTTTTTTTCCTTTGGCTGTTGCTGAAGGCTTCTTCTTTATCTTTGGAGACATTTTTTGTATCTTATTTGGTTTTGGTGTGGCTGATTTTGTTTTTGCCATTGAGAAGATTAGGGCTTTGATAATCGATTGTTTGGAGAGGAAGAACTCAGAGAGTTTTTTGAAAATGGAGTGAGTATTCGATGGTTACAGAGTTTAGAAGAGAGAATGAACTAAAGTCCTTTGAATACTTAGAAGGTTGTGATTGAAAGCACATTGAAAAGACCACTTAACTTAGAGATTAAACAAAATCGTGTTGAGAAAAGTGCAAGCTTTTTGAATTTCAAATATGAAAGCAATTATTTTAAAGGGGAAATATGAAGCATCAAAGATAATTCCGTTTTGGATTTCAACCCAATCCGAATATACATCCAAACGAAAATTATTTAGGAATGAGTTTTGGAGGTGGGTTTTGGACTCAAATTCTGCATCCAAAAACAATGTTAGTGTATTTTGGACCCAAACACTGTGATTGAAAACTTTGTCTTCACTAATCCTGCAAAATAAAGAAAACTTGTGCAACCAGGTCAGTCATGAGATTTTTGTAATTCCTAAACCACTTCTCAGATGATTGAATCTTTCTTCAGCCAGAGGTTTTGTAAAAATGTCTACAAGTTGTTCATTAGTTGAAATATATTCAACACACGCATCGCCTTTAAGCACATGATCACAGATAAAATGATGTTTAACTTCTATATGCTTGGTCCTAGAATGTTAACAAGATTTTTAGTTAGATTGATAGCACTAATATTGTCACATAATATAGGTATGCAATTAAAGTTAAGACCAAAATCAAGTAATGTATTTTTCATCCACAAGATTTGTGCATAACAACTGCCGGCTGCAATATATTTGGCCTCGGTTGTGGATAAAGATACACATGCTTGCTTTTTGCTTTGCCATGACACTAGAGAGTGTCCAAGAAATTGACAATGGCCACTTGTACTTTTTCTTTCCTCTTTGTAACCCGCATAATCTGTATCAGTGTATCCTATAAGATCAAATGTGTTAGTGTGAGGATACCATAAGCCAAAATCCTATGTGCCGATTAGATATTAAAGGATGCGTGTTACTGCACATAGGTGCAATTCCTTTGGACATGATTGAAACCGAGCACAAAGATATACTGCAAACATAATGTCAGGCCAGCTAGCAGTAAGATAGAGTAAGCTTCCAATCATTCCTCTATACTTATGTTCATCTACTTTCTTACCCTTTTCATCTTAGTCAAGTTTTATAGAAGTACTCATAGGTGTGCAGATTTCTTTGGCTTTATTCATACCAAACTTTTTAAGCAACTCCTTGGCATACTTAGCTTGATTTATAAAGATTTCATCCTTAGTTTGCTTAATTTACAGCCCGAGGAAGATGTTTAGTTCTCCCTTCATGCTCATTTCAAATTCTTGCTGCATTGTCTTAGCAAGCATCTTGCAAAAAGAGTCATTAGTAGCACCAAAAATGATGTCATCAACATAAATTTGAGCAACAAGTAGATCACCAGATTTATCAGATTTGATGAACAAAGTGGTATCGATCAAGCCTCTTGAAAAACCTTTTAAAATCAAGAATCCACGAAGCCTCCCATACTGAGCTCGTATAGCTTGTTTTGACCTATAAAGAGCCTTAAAAAGTTTGAAAACATGATTTGAAAAGTGTTCATGAATAAAATCAAGAAGTTATTCAACATACACTTCCTCCTCAATAAAATCATATAGGAATGCACTCTTGACATCCATTTGATAGAGCATGAAATTTTTTAAGGAAGCAAAAGCAAGAAGCATTCTTATAGATTCTAGTCTGGTAATGGGAGTAAATGTCTCATCATAATCAATGCCCTCTTCTTAATTGAATCCTTGGGTGACTAATCTAGCTTTATTTCTAATCATAGCTTCATTTTTATCAAGTTTATTTCTAAATACCCACTTGGTACCAATAATCGGACGATCGAGTGGTCTAGGAACAAGTTTCCAAACTTGATTTGTTTCAAATTGGTTTAATTCTTCTTGCATAGCAATAATTCAAAATTCATCATATAGTACTACATCAATACAATTAGGTTCAATACTTGAGAGAAGAGCAAAGTTATCTATGAAATACCATCTAGTTTTAACTCCATAGCTTGGATCACCAATGATTTGTTCTTTGGGATGACTTGTTTTTTATTTCCAATCCTTTGGTAATTGTTGATTCGTGGAATCTTTAGTTTGTTCCATTCCTTGTTCAGCTTATTGTTCTTCAATTTCTTCTTCTTTTGTATTAGCGGTGGAAGTATGAGTTGGTCTTTTCTTACTTCCTTTGATGCTCCTGCATCGTCATCATCTTTCATTGGAGCATAGATGTTAGATTCATCAAACACAACATGTACGGATTCTTCCACACATAGAGTTCTTTTATTGTACACTCTATATGCCTTTTTATTGGAAGAGTATCCAAGAAATACAGCCTCATTAAATTTGCTATCAAATTTTCCAAGATTGTCTTGGGTATTAAGGACAAAACACTTATAGCCGAACACTTTAAAATAGGATATTGATGGAGTTTTATCAAACATAAGTTTAAAGGGTGTTTTTCTCAAAAATAGTCTTAGTATTATTCGATTTACAATATAGCATGCTGTATTAATAGCTTCAGCCCAAAAGTATTTTGGAAGGGCGTTTTCACAAATAATAGATCTAGCCATTTCTTGCAAAGTTCGATTTTTCCTCTCAACAACACTATTTTGTTGTGGTGTTTTGGCTACTGAAAAATTGTGAAATACTCCATTTTTATCACAAAAGTGTGTAAATTCATTGTTGCAAAATTCTTTACTATTATCACTTTTAATAGAAATCAGTTTGCATCCAATAGAGTTTTGGACGCATTTGATCAGTTTTGAAAATTCTGAAAAGGCTTCATCCTTTTGTCTAAGAAATAAAGTCCAAGTAAATCTAGAGAAATCGTCAACTAGCACATATGCATACTTTTTATAGCCAAGACTGACTGCCCTCATTGGTCCAAACAAATCCATATGAATTAAGTCAAGAGGTTTTGAGGTTGAAATCATTTTCTTGGGTTTAAAGGAAATTTTGATTTATTTTCCAAATTAGCATGCATCACAAATTTTGCTTTTATTAAACTTCATTTTGGACAATCCCCTAACAAGCTCTTTTGAGGACAGTTTGTTTAGCAAATCAAAAGATACATGATCTAATCTTCTATGTCAAAGGTAACCATCATTGTCATGTATGGAGAGGCATCTAATACCATGAGCTATAAGGTCATTTAGATAGAATACATACACATTTCCAACACGGTTGGCAACAAAGATTGTTTTAAGATTTAAGCTATCTATGATAGAACAAGAATCCATTTCAAAAATAACTTTACAGCCGTTGTCACATAGTTGGCTAATACTAAGTAAATTATATTTCAAATCATCTATTAGTAATACTTGTTTTATAATGGTTGAGAAACCTTTACCAATGTTACCAATGCTAAGAATCTTTCCTTTCTTCTTGTCTCCAAAAATAACAAATCATTCATTCATGGTCTGCATATCTTATAACAAGGCTGTGTCTCTAGTCATGTGTCTTGAACAACTGCTATCCAAGAACCACTTGGTGAAGCTCATTTTCTCCAAAGAATGTTCCTATACATGAGAAAGAAGAGTGATTCTTGGTACCCACATTTTCTTGGGTCCATGGGGGTTAGTAGTGTTTCCTTTGATTTTTCAAAAAATTATTCCACCAAATTTCACTTTCTTTTTAATAAGACATCTCGATGCTATGTATCCCGATTTTTCACAATATGTGCAACTTTGTGTTTCGTGTAACATGAGATAGCTTTAACAAATCGAGGCTTGTGAATTTTGTCCTTATTCTTATGTCTATATCCTAACCCATTTCGATTTCCAGCTTGATGTTGAGTCCCAAGTAATTTTTCCAAGTTACTTTTCCCATTTGTGAATTTTTTAATACATGTGATAAGGTCATTGACTCTATTTTTCATGTCATCAAAAGTGCTAACCATACTTTCAAGAGATTGAATTTTATCATACAAACTTCTATTTTCTAGAGATACATACTGTAAAGTAGTCATGATCACATCTTTTTCCATAATAGCACATATGTGTGACTCAAGAGACATTTTGTTCTCACTTAACAACATTGCATTCTCATTTACTAAGCAATCAATCTTCAACTTCATTTCTTTATTTTTTCTGGACAGTTTTTTTAGTTCATGAAACATATCAATTAACAACTCATTTGGGTCATCATGCTTTTCAGGTTTAGACATATACGAATTAGACATAAAATTAGTGGTGGTAAGGTTTACCTCGTTTTCCATAGCCATGAAGCATATGTTGACAGTTTCATTCTCAGAATCTTTTTCTTTAGACTCAGACCCATTTTGGTCCCAAGACCCCTTCAATCCTTTACCTTTCTTTGCCTTCAGCTCCTTCTTCTTTTTAAGCATTCTACCTTCCTTTCCTTAACTGGAGAGTCAACAATGAAGTGTTCAGTGCTTTTGCATTCATAACATTAAGGTTTGAACGTTGAGGATTGTCTTTTCCTTTTGGTGAACTTCTTTTCTCTTTTGAAGTTTTCTTTGTTGAACATCCTTCTGAATTTCTTTGCTATCATTTCCAGATCTTCATTGTCTACTTCCATTTTATCACTACTGTTAGATTGACTAGTTTCTTCATCCTCTTTTTCAGCTTTCAATGCTATTCCCTTTTTACCTTTATCATGATCATTAGATTCCTGAAACCTCTTGAGTTTCATTTCATGCTTTAGAAGAGAGCTGATTAGCTCTTCGGTTGTTAAGGATTTTAAATCCTTGGATTCTTCCATGACAAGAGCTTTAGGCTACCAACTTTTAGGTCATGCATCCAAAATTTTTCGGTTTTGTTCCCCAAGGGAATAAACCTTCCCATAAGCTTTGAGACTATTTGTGATATTTGTGAATCTAGTGAACATATTAGTAATGCTTTTATTCGGCTTCGCAGTGAATAATTCATAATCATGAATTAGAAGCCCCAATTTGGATTTCTTAACTTGGTTTGTCCCCTCATGGGTGACCTCATGTAATTTTTACATGTCATGGGCTAAATCACAACCACTAACTCGATTGTATTCAGTCGCATCTAGTGCATAACATAAGATATTCATAGCCTGAAAACTCAATGTCATTTTAGCATTGTCTTCAAAATCAAACTCGTCATTTTTTTTAGGCATTTTTATGCCATCAACAACTTTTGATAGAATAAAAAGACCCTTTTCTATTAGATTCCACAACTTAAAGTTGATTGAGCTCACATAGATTTTCATTCTGCCTTTTCAGAATGTGTAATTGTTTCCATTGAACAAAGGAGGTCGATTTGTTGAAGAACCTTCAACATATAGAAGAGAGGATAAGCTTGCCATGAGGTTCTTTCCTACAAGGTTGTTAAATCGAGAATATGTAAACCAGTCTCTGATACCAAATGAAAAACTTTAGGGGGATGAATAAGGTTTTTAGCAAACTAAAATTTTCAAGAAATCTGTTATACAGAATATTAATGTTCTTTAAGTTTCTTGGACCAACTTCATGGCAATAGAGAAAGCTATCCAAAGGAATTTTGTGAAAAATCCAGATTCAGACTAAGATAAGGAATACAATGAAGTTAATGTTATATGTAGAGAAATGAGACACAAAATATATAGTGGTTCGATCTACCAAGATCTACATCCACTACCTTAAGCTCACACTTAAGGATTTTTAACCAGATTTCATTTACTAAACTTAATGGAATCAATCTGTATCAAATACAAGAGAGGATCACCACACTTAGTTTTCCAAAATCTCTCAATCAACCAACAAATCAAGGTTTATCCTAGATGGGTTTTACACCATAACCTTATTATACAAAAGAGATTGAATATCAATGGAATAGTAAAAGCTCACTTGTTAGAGCAGATGTGCACCAAAGAAAAAGCACAAACACTTTTACCTTTAAGACACAATTTGAATTGACTTTAAAGAAGTTTGATAATGGAGATTTTTGTTTTCTATAGACTAAGAGTGTTTCTTAGAAGAATACAGCAAAAATCTACTGTCAAATCAAGTTTAGAGGCTTTATATAGAGATATAAAGTGAAATACCAACGGCTATAAAATGGCTATAATTTTACTGTCAAATTTACCCACGTTTCGGACTCATATTTCGGACAACTATGCATCCAAAAAGTAAGTCCAAAATAACACTTTTTTAGACATAAACGATTTAACATAGTTTACGGGATTTTGGATGAATCTTTTGGTTGCAGAATCATCCAAAATACCCAATCAAAAATTCTGAGATTTAAAACTTTGTAATCTTTTTGCTTGTGTGCTTCAAGGTAGAAATAAATTGAATCATAAGGTAAAGAGACTACGAATTAATAAGAAATACCTTAATAACAATTCCTAGTCTAAAGTTCTTCCATAAGGACTTCTTGGTATGCAATCTCATAAGCTTAGACTTTTTCTTGATCAACCATTCTTGAATTCCATTACTCAAGAGTTGCTTATCAATCTTATTTGAATGCCTTAGAAGAATTGAAGTCAAACATATCCAATTACATATAGATCACACAAGTTAGTCCACATTAATATTTGTCATAAGTCAAAACATAGGAGAAAACCCTTAGGGCTAACAACTTCAATCAGGTTTTGGGTCTTATAGCTTCACCTAAAGGGATAAAATACATTAGATGTAAGTAGGTATACAAGAAGAAGAAATGTGCGAATGGGAAGATAGAAACCTTCAAAGCTAGACTCGTGGCAAAAGATTATACTCAGAAAGAAAGAATTGATTATGAGAAAACTTTTTCCCATTAGTAGTGCTTAAGTCCATCTATATCCTTCTTGCCATTGCATATCATTTTGACTACGAGATATGACAAATGGATGTCAAGATAGCATTTCTAAATGGTTATCTTAGTAAAGATATCTATATGTCCCAACTAGAGGGTTTTGTTGCTAAAGACCAAGAATATATAGTTTGTAAGCTTAATAAGTCTACTTATAGACTTAAGCAAGTATCAAGAGTATGGAACATTTGTTTTAATGAGATTGTAAAGTCTTATGGTTTCATTTAAAATGAAAATACACCATCCGTGTATAGGAAATTGGAAGGCATTAATGTTATCTTTCTTGTATTATATATGAATGACATTCTACTCATTGGTAATGATGTCAGGATAGTGCCATCAACAAAAGTTTAGCTTTCTAGTCAATTTAGTCTGAAGGATTTGGGAGAAGCTAGCTATATTCTCAGGATTAAACTTTTTAGAAATAGGAAGCAGAGAATGTTATGATTATATCAAGCTATATATATTGACAAGATATTGGCCAAGTTCAACACGGACTCATGCAAGGGGGCTCAGATCTCTTGCAAACATCGGTTATCTCTTTCTTCAAAAGAGTTTCCTATGACATTAGAAGAGAAAGATATAATGAGTAGGATTACCTATGCTTCGCTGTGGGAAGTCTTATGTACACCATACTATGCACTAGGCTGGATATCTACTTTGTTATAGGCTTAGCTAGCAGATACTAGTCCAATCCTGGAGAAGTTCATTGGTAAACTATAAAACATATACTCAAGTACCTAAAAGGAACGAGAGATTATATATTAATTTACAGAGCTGATAATTTAGTTTTAACATAATACACAGACTTAGACTTCCATGTAAATAAAGATGAAATAAACTCTACTAGTAGATATATCTTTATTTTGTCTAGATGAGCTATTTCATAGAGGCGTATTAAGCAATCTTTCATTGCTAACTCAACCATGGAAATTGAGTATGTAGTAGCTTCAGAGGCATTCAAGAAAACAGTTTAGCTCCAGAAGTTCCTTTTAGAACTTGGAGTTGTGGCACAAATGAACAACCCAATTGTGTTGTATTATAACAATTCAGGTACAGTCTCACAATCTAAAGAACCTAGAAGCAACAAGAAGGGAAAGCATATCGAGAAGAAGTACCACCTGATCTGGGACTACATTCAGAGATAGGAAATCATTGTAGAACAGATAGCCTCGAATAATAATTTAGCAGATCTATTCACCAAGCCTCTGGCAGATAGAGTCTTTAGAAGATGCTTAGATGCCATAGGGGTGGGCACCTATGGGCTTATATAGTCTTAAGGTGCAAATGAGAGATTATTAAAATGTATGCCCTCCATTTATATGTATCTAATATAATTTTGATGAAATAAATAAAAGTTTCATTCTAAAAAAATTGTTCATGTTCCTTTACTTTAATTTAAGCATAATTTTGTTGGTAAAAACCCATTCTGATTAAGCAAGTAACCCATGTGAATGGAGGTCTTTCACAATAAGATATGAATTATAGGTTACTTAGTATATAAACTTATTTCTTAACTGGTTGATCAGAATGGAAATCTGATCAGGACAAAAGTTATTATACTATGAATTCCAAATGAGGAATGACTTGACTTTAGCCAGTAAGTAGTTATCCCACTTCATGGTATAAGCTTATTTGGAATACGTAAAAGTGGACCCGAGTAGTGGTGTCTCAAAGTACTAAAATAATAGAAACCTATAATACTACAGCTCGGCGTGGACTTATACCCTATAACTTGAGTGTGGATTAATAGTATAGCAAAGTTGGAAGCATGTACTTTGATGAACTATAGGTGAAATTCTATTATTGCACTAATATACTTATATATTAGGTATAAGTGACTAGTTAGTTAAGATAAACCCATACAAGATAGTTTATATACTCCTACAAGGAGCAATCACTGCCTTGTGATGAAATATTGCGTAAAATAAAAATGTAACGGAAAATAGCAAATTAATTTTTTTTTTTTCAAGACAAAGTAGAAGAATACATACTTTTGGGGCATTTAACTTGAATAATTGGAGTCGGATTCGAACTCAACGAAGCTTTCTCGATTGGAATGATGATTTGTTCCACAGCGATACTAGCTAGACGTCAACTCCTTCACAACAAACACTTACCGCATTTGCTAACTCTTGATCTTCCAAAGTATTCTTTGAACCTATTATGGATTTCTACCAGTAAAAGTAAATTAGGGTGAACTAATTTGGAAGTAAAATAGAAGAGATAAATGTTTAAAGGAAACATGAAGGAAAAACGACAATAAAATGGTGTCTCGTTTGATAGATGAAAATAGAGCCAAAAGCTTCAGTATGTGTGTAATTCAGTCAACCCCAAAACACACCCACGCAAGCCATTTTCAATGCCTAAATAGCTTTCCTATTCCAATCCCACAAAACCACTGCCACTTTTTTTTTTCCCTTTTATTTCCTTTTCTTCTCGGTGTTGGCTTGTAGGGATTCTTTAACTCCCTGATCCGTCACTCCAACCATAGTGAGATAGGGTTTTGTTTTATTAGTCCAAAACTAACTAAATAGCTCTTTTATTAATTAATTAATCCACTTGGGTCTAATATAAAATTACACAAGATAATTAATTAATAAACCAATTTAATTAAATTGGCCAAATAAATTATTCTATCCCAAATAAATAAATAAATGGACTCTTAGAATAATTCTTTCGATATTAAATTCACCCAATAAGCCATATAGTAAATAAAGTTACTAAGGTTATTTGAGCTACTGTGGGGACTAAAAGATATATTATTCTTAGCAACTAAAATGATCAAAATACTCTTGATAACAAATTAACTATATTTTATCATTTTAAATATTCCATTTATTAGCATATAAAATATTGACCCCAAGAATAATATTAGAAGTATAGTATCTTCGACCTACAGGTGTAATGACGAAAATGCTCCTCTACGTAGTACCTATTATTGAGATAGGAAAAATGCACTAACACATTTTTCAATTACATCTACCATTCTTTGATAACTAGTTCAATAATTCATGACTTCCAATATGTATCTACTTATCTTAGGGTGATATCCAAAAGCATACATACTTAGTCATATTTCCTAGGGTCTTGGATTATTTAGATTATCTCAGAGAATCACAAGTTGGTAATTTCTTCATGTAACGAAGCATAGAATTCTATTGTATAAGTTTGTCTTAATTAACTAGAGTCATACACCTAATGTACAATGTTATTGGCTTATGTTAAGACATTACCCATCATATATCAAAGTACACAAGTCCAGCTTCACCAGACCACTAACTTATACTTGAGTCTTAGGATACTCTCGTCTACGCAGTAGCAGTGATAAACCAATCTTTCTTTATTTTAGTATTTTTATAAAGATTTTATTACATGATCCCGTTCTACGTATTCTAAATACGCTTACACTATTAGCATGAGCGGACTACTCACTGATGAAAGGTAAACTATTCTCCATTTAGAAACCATAGTGTAATTATCTAAATCTTGATAAAGTGCCCAGTTTCATTAATCAATCAAGAACATTTTCACTTATGTGTTAGTAGCTCATAATTTACACCTTTCTGTGAAAGGACAACCCAATCACATAGATTACTTACTAACATATTTAGACCTTAATGTACATATATATGTAAACAAAAATATTAATGAATGAAATATTTTATTAACTTTTAAAATATAGATATATATTGTCCATTTTAGGCATACATTCTAAAAATCTCTCACTTGCACTAAATGGACTTTAATAGTCCATACATGCCTACCCCTAAGACATGTAAGTATCTTCGATACACCTTTTCTATCAAAGGCTTAGTAAATGGGTCCTCTAAATTATTTGCAAAGGAAATCTAATATACTAATATCTCTTGTTTCTGGATAAACTCCCGAATTATGTGATACTTCCTTGCGATGTGCTTGCCCTTCCTGTAGTTTCTTGGTTCCTTGCATTGTGTGACAACTCCAGAATTGTCACAATATATGACAATATACCTATCTATTTATGGCATAACTCCAAGTTTTATGGGCAACTTTCGAAGCCAAATTGCTTCTTTTGAAGCTTCTGAAGCTGCCACATACCCAACTTTCATTGTGGAATAAAAAATGTAAGATTGCTTAACACTCCTCTATAAAATAGCCCCGCTAGACAAAATGAAAATATATCCATTAGTGGATTTTCTTCTATTTTTATCCGCTAGAAGTCTGAGTCAATGTAACCAATAGGATCTAAATCATCAACTCTGAAAATAAGCATATAATCACTCGTTTCTTTCAGGTACTTGAGAACATACTTTACAACTTGCCAATGTTCCTCCCCTAGGTTTGATTGGTAGCTGCTACCTATGTCTACCGCAGAGTAGATATTTAACCTTGTATAAAGCATGTTATATATAAGACTTCTCACTACCGAGGCATAGGAAATCCTACTTATTCTTTCCTTTTCTTCCTACATGTTAGGATACTGCTTGCAAATCCAATCCTAAAGAGTATAATTATCCCTTTATACATAGCCAATATATTATTAATATAAGCAGATTAGGATAAGCCTAACATTCTTTTTTTCCTATCTCTAAAAAGCTTTATATCAAGAAAATAGTTGGCTTCTCTCATATATTTCATGCTAAATTGACTTGATAGCCAAATTTGTATATATAACAATATCCCTATATAATTTCCAATAAGTAGAATATCATCTACATAAAGTACCATAAAAAACACATTATTTTCATCTTTCTTCCTATATACGCATTGTTCATCTACGTTTTGTATAAAACCATAAGACTTTACAGTCTCATCAAACATATGTTCTATGCACGTAATACTTGCTTAAGTCTAAAAATAGACTTTTTAAGCTTGCAAACCATATGTTCTTGTCCTTTCACAACAAAACCTTCAAGTTGGAGTATATAGATGTCTTCGCTAAGATAGCCATTGAGAAAGGTTGTCTTGACATCTATTGCCATATCTCGTAGTTATATTGACATACGATGGCCAAGAGAACACAAATGGACTTAATCATGGCAACAAGTGAAAAGGTATTCTCATAATCGATCCATTCTTTCTGAGTGTAACCTTTTGCAACCAACTTTACTTTATAGGTTTCTACCTTTCCATTTACACCTCTCTTTCTCTTGTATATCCACTTACACTTTATATGTTTAATCCCTTCAGGTGCAGTGGCAAGATCTCAAACTTGATTGAGATACATAGACTCAATTTCAACATCCATTGCTAGTTGCCATTTGTTTGCATCAACATCAGCAATTGGCCTCATCGTATCTAGTAAGATCTTGTTGCTAGTGGTCAGAGACTACCTCCTACTATGACGTGGTTCATTTTGTATAGGAACATCTAGCCGTGCCTTTTTAGGTTCCTCAATTGGGGCACTAAAAGTTAAAATATCAATTAACTTCTTTTCCAATTCCACCTTAGTCAAGACCTTAGTGGATACACTTTGTTCATCGTCCAAGTAACTAGTATGAGTACTAACAAGTACTTTTTGCTCTTGAGAATAATAAAAGTATTCACCTCTTGTTTCTTTTTGGATACCCTACGAAGTAGCACAATTCTGATCTTAGGCCTAACTTAATTCCTTTAATCAGTACATAAACTAGATAACCATACATCTTCAGATGATTTATACTAGGCTTTCGTCAAGTCCACAACTCATAAAGTGTTCTAGGTACTGATTTGAAAGGTACCAAATTCAAAATATATGTTGTTGTCTCTAAAGCATATCCCTAAAAAAAAATAGGAAAAGTTGCATGACTCATCATGCTTTTAACCATTTCTGTCAAAGTTCTATTTCTTTTCTTAGCTATTCTATTCTACTGAGAAGTCCCAATTGCAGTCAGTTCAGATACTATTCCATAATGTGTCATGCAATCCTTGAATTCCCTGAGGAAGTACTCTCCACCACGATCCAATCTAAGCTTCCTGATTAGTTTATCTATTTGACACTCCACTTCAGCTTTAAACTCGTTGAATTTATCAAAAGAGTCAGACTTGCACCTCATTAAGTAAACATAACCAAAACGCACATAATTATCCATGAAAGTGATGAAGTATTCATTCTTTTCTCTAACTGATATAGACATAGGACCACAAATATTAGTGTGAACTAAGTTAAGTTTTTTTTTTTTTAGCTCTTTCTGCCTTTTTAGTAAAGGACCGTTTGGTCATTTTACCTTTAAGATAAGATCACACTGAGGTCATTCCTCCAATTTCAATAAGTCCAAAGACTTATTTTGGATTAACCTCTAAATCAGATTATGATTTATATGTCCTAATCTTAAGTGCCATAAATAAAAATTATTTGATATGGTATTTCTCATCTTATTATTAAGTTTAGTCTGAGTATTATTTATTTGATAACTTATGGGATTAATATAAAAAAGATTACCATACATGTTTCTAGAACAAATAATTTTTCCACTTCTACTGATTAAAATACCGGAATGGAAAGAAATAAAATATCCTTGATTAATCAATCTTAAAACTGAAATCAAATTCTGTTTGAAACTAGAAATATATAAAATGTCTTTTAAAACTAAAATTTTATTACAATCAAATAAAAGTTCTAAGTCTCCTACTACTTCAACCCATACTTATACTCCATTTCCTACTCGTAGTCTATACTCTCCTCTATTAAGTCTCTTTATCTTATTAAACCCCTACATGGAGTTACATATATGGTTAGTGACTCTGGAATCAACAATCTGAGTGGATGATGATCTAACCACCAAAATAAACCCTAAATAAAAAGCAATGCCTAAGAAGGACTTGGCCAAGAAATTTGGACAATTTTTCTTGAAGTGTCCATTCTTGCCATACTTGAAACACTTATTTTTGGGTTTGGCATTAGCTTGGATGAACTAGGTTTTGATCTCCTAGGCTGGGCCTTCTTCTTTTTGAACTTCTTAGACTATGCCCTAATTCTAAAAGATGAACCAAAATGAGTAACTAAAACCTTTGACACAGGCTTCATGATTTTCTCAGTAGCCTGAATTTCTTTCATTAACTCGATCAAAGACATACTTAGCTTGTTCATGTTATAATTTAACTTAAACTAATAGTACGAATCTGGCAGAGCCTCAAGAACTATGACAATTTAGAGCTCAACATCTATTATTGCCCCTAGGACCTTGGCCTTCTCGAAGTGAGCAATCATCTTGAGCATGTACTTGTGAACTGATGCCCCTTTAGCCATCCTAGTGTTCATAATTGCTCTAAGAGCTTCTTACCCTGTGGGTCGACTCTTGTCAGCAAATATAGTGTGCAATGATATATCAATATCATATGCAGTAGGTATGTTCTCATGTTTAGACTGAAGAACATTGGACACGGAAGCCAACATATAATAACGCGCCATCTCATAGACTTTTTTTCATGTCCTCTTTGTTGGAATATATGCCCAAAATATACTATGTATTTATGTATTTTGAAAATTAATAAAAGTTTTATTTCTTAATGGCTATTTATTTGCATATATTAGCACATTAAAGGTCTAAGAGTGTTAGTAAGTAATTTATATGATTGGGTTGTGCTTTTATAATAAGATGTAGATTATGAACTACTAACACATAAGTTGAAAAATTATTCTTGATTGATTGATGAAGTTTGGCATTTTATCAAGATTTAGATCGTTACACTATGATTTCTAAATTGGGAATGATTCACCTTTAACCAGTGAGTAGTCAACTCATACCAATAGTGTAACACCCCTACCAAAGATAACAGCGGAAGCATATCAACACCGGGTGTTGCCCCGTCTAGTTACCCAGATAAGGGGTCTTTATAATGAAGAACCAATAGAGTATACAAGGTCCAGATCCATACAAACATCCCATACTAATGGTCACACACACACACACACACACACACACACACACACACACACACACACACACACACATATAATGGAGAATCTCGTATATGAAAATTTTTCATTCTACATCAATAATAAGGTACATTATCAAAAGGGAGCATCCGAAACTAAAATGCTATCATTGTGGTATCGTTCTTCTATCTGTAGGTCTACTCAATTCCAGATCCTACAAAAGGATAAGATAAAAGACATGTGTGACTAAAAAATCACCTAGTAAGTCCCATGTGTACTAGTGCTTTAGTAAAGAGACAGAGTACATAAAACCCTTGTGGGGAAAGCAATTCATTTGTTCACTGGAAACAGTTTCAAAACTCTCTAAATAAGAGTTTATTCAGATCTCAATCATTTTTGAAAAATTTTATTTCAATTTCAAATCATTGTCCCAATTTTCAAATCACAGGCACTTCTCCAACAGAATGTCAGCCTGTATGCAAGTCCTGTAGTCCTTGCCTTTGGCGCCACGTATAATTGTACTAAGACCACAGCCTACAATACTCAACTTGCACGTATCATTGTACTTACACCGTAGCCTACAGTACTCAATCCGTGCATCCTCGAAAAATAAGTACAACCGTAACGTACTATAATCAACAAGTGCACGCAGCACACTAAATCTTTTACTTGCTACCGTAAGCCAAGGGTCCCAATCCTGACATCAATCGCTATTGAGGTAGTAAGGGGTCGAACAACGCCGGGTGTCCTGCCCAGCCCGTGAACAACTTACATCGCAAAGTGCACACAAGGCACAACAATTGGCAGGTACTAGACGGCTAGCCAGGATGACTTATCTCAATGTCTTGTCACCCCGTTCAGAGTAAGATAATCCCTAGAATTAGGCCAGGTTATTAGGGTTGTTAAACTCTAACGTAGGCTAGTACAAAAATCAAAGTCCTTACGGAGTACTCGACGTTACCAATACCAACTCCTTCTGACTGATCAAGCCAGAGGGTTATCTAATCCCACCGGATTTCCAAAACAAAAATATTTGCGACAAAATAACATTTCCAGAATTTGATCCCACTGACACGCAAGTTAGATCAAAATTTTCATAGGCTCTGCAGGGCCAATCAATGCATTCCATAGGCACATTAGGCCAATAAAATAATTTCTGGAATCAAAATATCATTTTTCAAAAATCAATCTCATCACAAGAAATCATTTTTCAAAACCGAGTCAAAATAGGTTAAAAAGTTTTTTTTTTTCATACATCAAACAAGTTTTCAGGAGTATTCGGGTCATTTTGCCCACACTTGATCACAAAAGTCATTTCCAAGGGCATTCGGGTTATTTTACCCATGCCCAATTCCAAAAGACATTCCAATGGTATTCGGGTTATCTTACCCTTACTCGATTTGAAAAGTGTTCACAAGAGATCTAATAAGGATATTTCTGTCATTTACCGAATATCTGAGTCCAAAGGTTTTCATAAAACATTCCAATAAGGTAATTTGGATCACTTTTCAAATACCCAATTCCAAAAGGAACTCATTTCATGAAATCCAGAATTCTAATCCCTAAAGAGGATTAAATTCAAAGTTTCCAAACACATTTCCATAAAATGTTCCAATAAGGGTATTCCAGTCAATTTATGAATACCTGATTCCAAGAGTTGCTATTTTTCAAAAATCCCAAGTATTTGATCCAAAAATGACTAAATTCAAAAAATTTATGTTTTAATCATCCATTAAGGTTTCCAAGCTAATTATGAAGTTCATTCGAGCCCAAAATGGCGCAAAATAATTCTTGCTCAGATAAACTTTAAATATATTCAGGAATTTTCAAAACGGTATAAAATATAGCGTTTCATGGAAAACAAAGCACACTAGCTTTTAAAAGGTTTTAGAAATCAAAGGGACTTATCTCATATCCTAAATGACTTTTTCCGTTCACGGCCGGTTGACCACCGTTTCTACCATTTCCAACGAACCGTTGGCCGTTTACTAATAAACCTACCCCAAATATCGTTTTTAGGTCAAATTGTGCTTGGTTGAAAAGCAGATGATGGTTGGCCGACGTCCAACTAACATGCCTGACGGGTAGCCGACGTCCGATCGACGTTTAGCCGACGGGGCCGATGGTTAGCCGACGGTTAAGAAAAACGTTCAACTTTCGTTTATGTCATTTTTTTATCATTTGTTCAATTCCTTTGTTTTCCTTTTCCCATATCCTTACTCCCTTCATATTCAAGGATTCACTCCATATTTATCATTCATATTATTTATAATCACACAGCTAAATCATCCTTAAGTTTATCCATTTTCGAACTAATTTTCTAGAATTTCACTGCTTGACACATGATTTTGTTTGGCACATAACTTGCAATCCACAAGTCCAATTTGGCTCCTTGATATACCAAAATGATTGTAAGAACCTTAACTTTAATTCTTTATGGGCTTTTTTTAGAGTCCTAGTTCCTGTGACACAATATAAGGTAAAAACTGTCCCAGTAGTTTTGCTTCAATTCTACTATTTGTGCTTTCCTTCATTTTCCTTTAGCCTTTAACACCTTGGAAATATTAATTCATTCAATTTTCCTTCAAATTACCTTTGATTCTATCATTTCCAGATTCCAATAGCTTGCAAGAGTTATGCCTATTCAACACAAATTCACTTCCTCAAATCAAAAGCTAGTATAATTTATTTTTCCAACCAAATAACTTCCATTTTCATTCTATTTTAGTCATCATCTCCTCAACCAAAAACAATCCTTTGAACTACCATGAATATTCAGTTCTTCCTTAAAAAAATGATATTCATAAAGCTTCTAGGTAGTCAACACACATAGACACATAAAGAGTTCATCAACAAAGTTTATAAACCCTAGCTTTTGATCCAAAATCAATATATGAAAATCATATTTTCATGTTAAAATTGATATCACAATGATCATCATTCACCCAACAACAACTTTAATTCAAGCAAAGTAGGGTTTCACCTTGTATTTAGAGCTCATTGGTGTGATTTGCTCCAAGAAACTCTCAAGAACTCATGCACCACACCAGAAACACACACTAGCTACCTTTTTCTTTATTTTTGCTATTTTCTCTTGATTTCATTTCCTTTATTGCTCTCCCCTTGAGGCTGCCAAAATTTTAGGCTGTATAACAACCTTCCCACCACCATTCTCATCAAATTTTTGGCCAAGAGAATTTTAAATTAATTAATTGTATGTGGCTAATGTATAGGTGTGTTCCAATGAAAAATTTACACACCAACCACTTATTTTCCTCAAAAATTTCTCTTCATTTTTCTTGTATGACAGCCATTTTTCTTGGCCAATTTCCAATCATTCAATCACCTTCTCATGGTCCAAGTATTGGCCAATCACATTTCACAAGACCTTAATTAAAGGACCTACAAATGATGTGTTCCAATTACAAAAATTACACATCATTCTTTATTTATTTTGTAATCCTTTAATTCCATGTGTCTTGCATGAATTCTTCATGCAACCTCTCTTAAATTGACACATGTTCCTGGGCTACCAATCATAAAATGCCACACGCACCGTTTTTATCCGCAATTTCCTATTTTCTCCAGAAATGACCAAAATCAAGTCCGGAATGAAAAAATATTGTATTCCACCATTCGACTCCAAACATTCTATTGAATTCATTAGTAATACTTAAATCCTTCAATTCCTTCTTGGTTTGGCCAAATTTGCAGTCAAAGTCGCGAGCGCGGTTAAAATTATGAAATTACCCCCAATAACACGAATAACGTAATTTATATCAAAACGTGTGTTTCATCGCACTGATCAATTTTTCTTCTCAGGGTACCCTCAAATTCTTATTTATTAACAATAGTAGCTTTTTAATGATTCAGGGTACGGGTAGAACAAATTCAATAATTATATCTAGGTTTTGACAAAATATTATTATACCAAAATATTCGTCTCATTACACCGATCATCTTTTGTTCTGGCCACTAATATAAATTCTCATCCTATTACAAGTAGTAGCCAATCAAAAGTAAAAGTGCGAGGTATTACATTCTCCCCTCCTTACAAAAAATTTCGTTCTCGAAATTGGTTTACACCTAAAATAATTACAGATACTTCTTCAACATCTTCGCTTCCATTTCCCAAGTTGCATCTTACACTGGATGATGATTCCACAGCACTTTTACAAGTGAAATTTTCTTATTCCACAATTCATTTTCAGGATATTCCAAGATCTTAATAGGCTTTTCCTCATACTTCAAGCTTAGAGCCATCTCAATAGGTTCTTTATTCAACAATGTGGGCAGGATCAGCCATATACTTCTAAAGTTGGAAGACATAAAATACGTCATGAACACCTTGAAGCTCTACTGGTAACTCCAATCGATAAGGCACTTTCCCAATCCTCTCGACAGTAGGGAATAGTCCAATGTACCTAGGTGCCAACTTCTTCCCTGGTCATTTGATTCCCAATTATTATTGTGGAGTCAACTTTAAGAATACACGATCTCCTTTAACAAATTCTAAATCTTTCTTACATCAATCCGCATAACTTTTCTGTCTACTCTGAACTGCCTTCAACTTGATTTTAATCATCTCCACAGCCTGTCAAACTTTTCAAGATCGAAGGCATCTAAATCACTCATCCTTCGTCCTAGACTACATTTCCTTTCATATAGAGCTTCAAATGAGCCATTCCAATTGTTGATTGATAACTATTGATGTATACGAATCCTACATATGCTAAATTATTAATCCACTTAGTTTAAAAATCCAAGGCACAAGCCCGCAACATGTCTTCCAAAACTCTATTCACTCGTTCTGTCTATCCATCCGTCTTTGGGTGCGCTACTATGCCGAACTTTATTGTGGTCCCAAGCCTCTATGGCAGCTTAGTCCAACTACAAGATAAGTTTAGGATCTCGATCTGACACAATGCTAGAGATTACTCATGTAGTCTGATTACTTCCTCCATATAGGTTTCACTTAACTCCTCTAGGGAATTCCGTTAGTTAATGGGAATGAAATGAGCAGACTTAGTTGATCCACTATCACTTATATAGTATTTCGCTATCCTACTGCCATGGGTAATCCTGTAATGAAATCTATAATAATTCCATCCCGTTTCCATGATGGAGTAGGTAAGGGTTGTAGTAACCTTCCAGGCCGTTGCGGGTCGGCTTTCACTTGCTGAAAAATTAAACATCGAGCTACAAAGTCTGAAATATCCTTCTTCATACCAACCCACCAATAATGCCATTTCAAGTCATGATACATCTTTACTACTTCTGAATGGATGGTATACTTACTTTGATGTGCTTCTATTAAAATGCCTTGCTTTATCACAGACTATTTCAGAATACAATACCGACCTTGGTAATAAATAATTTCATTATTGTCCTTTCAGAACCAATCTCCTTCTTTATTCACCTCATTTTGTACCTACTTTTGCAATTCTTCATCTTTAGCTTCCTTTCCCTTTTACTGTTGCAAGGAGACAGGTTGAATGGAGATATAACTCATCCTTATCTCTCTGTCTACCACAATTACTTTCAATTTTGGAATTCATAATATCCGAAGAGCTGATAAATTTACCTTCATACTAAGGGTATCTGCTACTGTGTTTGCTTTTCCAGAATGATACTTAATTGGGCACTGAAATTCTTCAAAAAATTCCATCCACTGACGTTGTCTCATATTCAAATCTTTCTGGGCAAAAACATACTTCAAACTTTTGTGGTCGATAAAGACTTCAAACTCAACTCCATACAAATAATGTCTCCACTTTTTAAGAACAAATATAATAGCCGCCAATTCCAGGTCATGTGTAGGGCAATTCTCCTCATAGAGTTTCAATTTCCTAGAGATATAAGCTATTATACTCCTCCCAATCCCTCCTTTGAGGCATCTGTGTACACCTCATATGGCCTGTCCATCATTGGTAATGCCAAAATAGGAGCAGAATTTAACCTCTTCTTCAGCTCCTGAAAATTTCTCTTACACTTTGCGGTCCAAATATAAAGAACTTTCTTTTAGGTGAATCGAATCAAAAGTGAAGCTATCTTAGAAAATCCCTCAATAAGTTTTCAATAATATCCTGCTAATCCCAGAAAATTTTATATTTTAGTTGGAGTCTCGGGACGTTTGCAATTCATCACTGCTTCAACTTTCGCAGGATCTATTGTAATCTCGTCTTTGGACATTACATGTCCCAAGAATGCTACTTCTTGTAGCCAAAACTCAAACTTACTGGGTTTAGCATATAATTTAGCCTCTCTTATCTTCACCATACTTTCCAAAGATGTTGCTCATGTTCTTGGGGATCTTTAGAATACACTAAGATATCATCTAGGAATACAACACAAAACTGTCTAAGTAAGGCCAAAGCATCTGGTGCATTAGGTCCATGAAAACAACAAGGCTTTAGTAGCACCCAATGACGTTACTACAAACTCAAAATGTCCATATCATGTGTTAAATACAGTTTTTGGTATATCCTCCTCCTAAATCCGTACTTGGTAATATCTTTGCCTCAAATTCTAACTTTGAGAATCACCCTACTCCATGTAACTGATTAAATAATTCACCAACCATGGGCAATGGGTAGTTATTCTTTACCATTATTGCATTCAATCCTTGATAATCTCTACACATCCGTAGTGACTCATATTTTTTTTTATGCAAATAATACAGGTACTCCCCATGGTGAAGTACTAGGCTGAATAAATTCTTGATCCATTAATTCTTGTACTTATTTCTTAAGATCTTGTAATTCTGTAGGTGCCATTTTATGAGGAGTTCTTGAAATTGATTCTGCCAATGCCACTAAATCAACAAAAACTTCTACTTCTCTCTCCGGTGGTAACTCCTTCAATTCTGCTGAAAAAACATCTAAATACTCGTTCACAATAGGAACATCTTCGGATTTCTTAACCACTCCTGGCTTATCAATTACATAAGCCAAGTATCTAGTACACCCTTTCCTAATCATTTTCTAGGTCTTAAGTCTCGATATAAAAGCATTACTTTTTCTTCCAGCCTCACCTACAAATTCCAATATAGGTTTCCCAGGCTGACGAAATATACTACCTTATGTCTACAGTCAACTTGAGCATGATGCTGAGATAGCCAATACATGCCCAAAATAGCATCATAATCCTCTATGGGCAAACATATCAAATCTCCTCCAAATAATTCATCTCCACCAAAGTCTTACATTCCTTATGTTCTTTCTCACTGTCCATTCACTGTCCCAATGGGGTACTAACAATCATTTCATAATGAAGTTTCTTCCCCTTTAATTCCCACAGAATCAAGAAATAAATTGGCACCAAAAGAATGCGTAGAGCTAGGTTCTATCAATACTTTAGCATCATGATAAAAAATACGAAGCATACCTTCCATAGTCTGTCTTCTCCAAAGCAACCACCTGAGCATTTACTTGGGTTTTAGTAGGTTCGACTCTAGAGGTAGAAGCTTGCCCTGGTTTCCTCCTTCCAAATCTTGACCTCTGTCCTTAATTGTTTCCAATAGTTCGACTCTATTCTCCCATCCTTTGAGGGTGAGGGCAATTTAACATCTTATGCCCTACCTCCCCACAATTGAAGCATTAAAAGAGGGTTGTCCTTTAATTGGCTTCCCCTCCTTTACATCTTTCCTTTCTTTTGCCATCAGGGTCTCCAAATCTTTTCTGACTTATACCCTGAAGTCCACTTCAATTTATCCTCCTCATATTCTTATTTATTCTAGTATTCTGATTGACTCTAGTGGTAGTCTTAGTCAACTATTGAATGATGTCAGCCATTTTCTAGAAAGTTTGGAACATAAAATTGTCCAAAGTTATAAGATGGGGGCCTTCCATATGCAGTTCCTCCACCATTGACTTAGTGTTATTTCGAGTAGTTAGCGATGATCGTCCAAAAGTTCATTTAGGAGACATCTATACATTTCATACAATTTTGCTAGTAAATTGATATAACAAAATTTGTGTGTCGAGCACACAGTCATATACACTGACCAAACTGTGCATATCCTACTACATATATCCACATCTCATCCTCTTGCTCATTATCATCACTATCAAAAATGAGAGGTCTAAATCAGTAGAAACCATATAGGCTAATAATCTTGTACGTTAGGTGTATGACCCTAGTTAATTAAGACGGACTTATACAATCAAGTTTCTATACTTCATTAGTGAAGAAATCACCCCCCTGTGATTGTCCAAGATAATCTAATAAACCAAGGCCTTGAGAAACATGACTGGGTATGTACACTTTTGGGTAGCTCCCAGTGATAAGTGGATACGTATTATAAGTCGTGGATTATCGAACTAGTTATCAAAGGATGGTAGATGTCATTGAGAAATGTGTTAATACTAATTTTCTATCTCAATAATGAGTGTTACATAGAAGGATATTTTCATCATTACACCTATAGGTAAGGGACACTACACTTGCAATATTATTCTGAGGGTCCATATTTTCATATGATGATAAATAAAATATTTAAAATGATTAAAATACATATATTTGTTACCAGGGGTATTTTAATTATTTTAGTATCCAAGAAAAATGTCTTTTGGTCCCCAGAGTAGCTCAAATAATCTTAGTAAATTTGTTTACTATATGGGCTTATTAGGTGAATTTATTACTGAAATAATTATTTTAAGAGTCCAATTATTTATATATTTGGGTTAGAATAATTAATTAGGTCAATTTAATTAATTAGTTTATTAATTAATTATCTTGGATAATTTTATATTGGGCCCAAGTAGTTTAATTAATTAATAAAAGAGTTAATTTAATTAATTATCTAGGGTAATTTTTTAATTAGGCCCAAGTGGATTAATTAATTAATAAGGGAGCTATTTAATTAGTCATTGGACTAATTAATATCACATGGCCCATCAGGGTTTTGATGTAGTCGTCATATGCAAAAGAACGAAAAACGGAAATAGGAAATTAAAGGTAAAGGAAATCTGGTGGCTATTTTGGGGGGAAAAAAAAAAGGAAGGCTATTGTTGCTAAATAAAATATAGCAATTGTGTGGGTTTTAAATAGTTGACCAAAATTCCACAATACTTGACTTTTCGTTGGTTTCCAGAAAAGTATTTTTTTTTCTGCTTTTTTCCTGGAGAAAGAAAAAAAGCCACCGGTTTTATTTCCTTAGAGTTTTTAATTTTCCTTCATTTTTCCTTAACGTTTAGCTCTTCCATTTTTGTTCTAATTTTATTCACCGTAATTATACATTCACTGGTAGAGGTCTATTGTGGTTAGAGAATACTCTGCATGTCAAGAGCTTGCAAACGTAGTAAGTGTTTGATGCGAAGGAGCCGACAGTTAGCTGGTGTCTCTACAGAACAAGTAGACATTCCTATTCAACAAGTACCGTCGAACCCAAATCGGACTCTAGTTATTAAAGTCAATCACCCTAGAAGTAAGTATTCCTAGACTTTGGCTAAAAAAAAAATTAATTTGCTATCTTCCGCTGCATATTTAATTTTTCCGCGATCCTTCACTCTTGGCCTCACGATCCCAGTCCATAGAATCTTTCCCAATTTCAGGATAGAGAATGTACTTGCAACCTTCTGCAGTGAGCACTATGTATAGATTCCTTTTTCCAATCCATGTAATTAGGTTCAGTTAACTTATTCTTCTTGAGAATACTGGACGAAAGACTGAAACCAAATGTTTCTGTTGATTGGAAAAAAACTTCATTCAGAAAAATGTTTGTTTTGAAAAAACAAATAAAAATGCACATTTTAACATTATATTATTTCTATGATATGATTAACATATTAAAACTATTATAAAAAATATGAAAATTTTGGTTCTTAAAAAAATTAAGAGAGCTTCGGAGGAAGGTTAACAATTTTCTAAGTTATGTGTATAACCATCACATATTAAACTTTCTTAATACGCAATGATCTAAAAATTGTTCCATCGATAGGATGGTCACTATTCTCACCACCTGCAGATAATCTAGTATTAATGCCTCGAAAGATAGGCTAGTCGACACTAACACATATCCTAGATATTAATTATAATTCCTCCAGTAGTTCTAGATTCTCATGGAAATCCATCCTATAAGGGCATACTCAGAATAACACGAGGATAACCACAATCTCTAATAGGAATCTCTGATGGAAGTCGTGGGGCTATTGGAACCCCTCTCCCACTTCATTTTTGAGAAAAATGGGTTTTTAGGAAAAACATTTTCTTAAAATAAATATTAACTTTATTGAAATCCAAAAAATTCAACAATTATTCTCTATGTCAAGGATAAAATCCTTTAAGAAAATAAATTATGGTTTTTTTTTATTTTCACTACTTCAACTAAAACTATTTTGTAGGAAATAAATTTAAAATACTTAAATTCAAAATATTCTCTATGTCAAAAATAAAACCCTTTGGAAGAATAAACATTGGATTATATTTTAAATTCCTTAGTTCCATTTAAAAACCTTTTCCTTAACTTTTTTATCTAGAGAAAAAATTATTTTTCTTAAAAATTTTGTGCATTTGATTACAAAATTAAATAAAATAGACATGCAACTAAAATAAACTTTTTACATGCTATTTCTAACATTTAATTCTTATGTGATCAAATAATGAATTAAACATAATAATAATAAAATTAAAATAATCTTGTTTAATCTTAAGATGTTTCCTCTACTAACTATTTTCATGTAAAAATATTTATTACAATAAATAAACCATTACAAGAAAATAACCTCATGTGATATGGGACCCCAAAAAGAAAAAGAAAATTACAAGAAAAACACTGGAAAAATTCCTGGACTTCTTTTGGGAATAAATGATCCACAGCAACAAAAACTGACATGAACTGATAAAAAATTGAACAAAATTGAAACCCGCTCTTATTGTTCCTTGTAGTTGGTCCATGGCTTGCTCCAAGCATGGACCGCCTTGCTACCATGTTTCTTATAGGTGGTCCATAGCTAAGCAAGCCATGGACCTCCTTGCTCTAACAAAGCATGAAAAAAACAATCGTTGGCTACATTTGATCATTGGGCCGCCTTGAGATTTTCTCTCACAATGCCATGGCCGTCTTACTCTCTTGCCATAGCTGCCTGGCTTCCCAGCTATAACTGCCTTGCACCCTAGCCATGCATGGCTAGGCCTTCAAGCCTATGATCAGCTTTTGTAAGATGGTTACCTTTTGTTCCCTGTGCATGACTTTCTTCACGATCGTCCTCTGTTCAATTTTCTACTTTCTTTTCTATGGGATTCTAATGTTGATCAAGCACCAATTTTTTGTACAAGAATTTGTTGATTAAATTGAAATACAACATCCATCACCTATACCTTTCAAAACGAGGTGTACACGAATTCTATGGGAAAGCAATTAACAAAAATTACAAGTGTCTATACCTCTATACGCGAGGCGTACATAACATCTACCTATATCAAAAACCATGAGGGATCTATACAATCACAAAGATTGATTTTTTTTTTTTTAATTAGTAAAGGAACCACCTTTCCGATTATTAACCCTAAGCATGCTCCTAAATTATAATCATGGCTCTGATACCACTTGAAGGATTGCCAAAAAATTAAAACACAACAAAAAATAGCAATCTAAATTTTTTTTCTGAGCCAAAGTCGAGGAATACTTACTTTTAGGACGTTAACTTGAATAACCGGAGCTGAATTCGAACTCGACAAATTTTTCTCGGTTGGAACGACGATTTGTTCCTTAGGGATACCAACTACAGGTCGACTCCGTCACATCAAACACTTAAAGAATTTTCTAGCTCTTGA
Source organism: Voacanga thouarsii (assembly GCA_026120185.1). Taxonomy (NCBI): domain Eukaryota; kingdom Viridiplantae; phylum Streptophyta; class Magnoliopsida; order Gentianales; family Apocynaceae; genus Voacanga; species Voacanga thouarsii. The sequence goes on along the minus strand of JANUWF010001641.1, from coordinate 3,493,982 downwards.
CCTTCCAGAGTATTCTCTGAACCTATTATGGACTTCTACCGGTGAAAATAGATTAGGGTGAATTAATTTGGAAGTAAAACAAAAAAGCTAAACATTCAAAGGAAAAACGACAAGAAAATGGTGGCTTGTTTGATAGATGAAGATAGAACTAAAAGCTTCAGCATGTGTGTAATTCGGTCTACCCCAAAACACACCTACGTAAAGCCATTTTCAATACTTAAATAGCTTTCCTATTTCAATCCTACAAAACCACTGCCACTCTCTTTTTTCCTTTTATTTCCTTTTCTTCTCAATGGCGGCTTGTAGGGATTCTTTAATTCCCTAAGTCGTCACTCCAACCCTAGTGAGCCAGGGTTTTATTTTCTTAGTCCAAAACTAAATAAATAGCTCTTTTATCATTAAACTAATCCACTTGGGCTCAATATAAAATTATTCAAGATAATTCATTAATAAATTAATTTAATTTAATTGGCCAAATAAGTTATTCTAGTCTAAATAAATAAATAATTGGACTCTTAGAATAATTCTTCCAATATTAAATTTACCTAATAAGCCCGTATAGTAAATAAATTTACTAAGGTTGCTTGAACTACTATGGGGACCAAAAGGCATATTATTCTTGGCTACTAAAATGACCAAAATACCATTGCTAACAAATTAGTTGTATTTTATCATTTTAAATATTTCATTTTATCACCATATGAAATATTAACCCTAAGAGTAATATTGCAAGTACAGTTTCTTCAACCTACAAGTGTAATGTCAAAGATACTTCTCTATGTAACACTCGTCATTGAGATAGGAAAAATGCACTAACACCTTTCTCAATGACATCTACCATCATTTGATAACTAGTCTGGTAATTCATGACTTCTGGTATGTATCCACTTATCTCAGAGGGTTACCCAAAAGCATACATACTTAGTTACATTTTTCAGGAGTCTTGGATGATTTAGATTATTCCGCACAATCACAAGAGGTTGATTTCTTTACATAATGAAGTATAGAAACTCTATTGTATAAGTATATTATAATTAACTAGAGTCATACACCTAATATACAAGATTATTAGCCTTGTGTTAAGACCTCACCCATCATGGATCAAAGTGCACAAGTCCAACTTTACCAGACCACCAACTTATACTTAAGTCTTAGGGTACTCATCCACATAGTAGCAATGATAAACCAATCTTTATTTATTTTAGTACTTCTATAAAGATTATTATCGCGTGGTCCAATTATATATATTCCAAATACGCTTACACTATTGGCATGAGCAGACTACTCACTGGTTCAAGGTAAACATCTCCATTTAGAAACCATAGTATAATGATCCAAATCTTAATGGAGTACCCAACTTCATCAACTGATCAAGAATATTTTTTACTTATGTGTTAGTAGTCCATAATCTACACTTTTTTGTGAAAGCACGACCCATTTACGTAGATTACTTACTAACATACTTAGACCTTAATGTGTACATATATCTAAATAAATAAATATTAATGAATGAAATATTTTATTAATTTTCAAAATATAGATGCATTGTCCATTTTGGGCATACATTCCAATATGTGATTGTCCAGGATAATCTATATAATCCAGGGCCTTGGGAACGTGACTTAGTATTGTACACTTTTGGATAGCTCTAAAAAATAAGTAGGTACATACTAGAAGTCATGGATTATTAGACTAAATATCTAAGGATAGTAGAAGTCATTGAGAGATGTATTATTACATTTCTCATGTGTCAATGATGGATGTTATATAGAGGGGTATTTTAGTCATGACACTTATAGGTTAGAGACATAACTATATGCATCATTGTTCTTGGAGTCAATATTTTCTTATGATGATAATAGAAAATATTTAAAATGAAAATACAGCTATCTTTATAGTAAGGGTATTTTGGTCATTTTAGTAGCCAATGATGAAGTGTCTTTTGGTCCTCAGAATAGTCCGTAAGTCCTAATTATTTTCGGATTAAGAAAATGGTCTCGAGTAAAGAAGGGTTTTATTTTATTTTATTCAAGTAGTCTAATTTATAATTAGGTTAGAATAACATAAAAGGTCTAATGAGAGAATGGATTTATGGCTTAGTTTAGTTGGTTAATTAATAATTTAAGGCTAAGGCCCAAATTGAATAATTAAAGATTGACCTGGGTCTAAACTAGGAAAAAGGCTAGAGAAATTATTTTGGTTCATTTTGGTCAATTAAATATTTATTTATGGGCTTTCTAAGTCCAAGATTAAATAAATATTTTAGACCTGACGTAATAGCCTAGACAAGAAGTCTAAGGTTTAAGCCCAAGTCTTGTTAGGCTAGGGCTAGTCGTGTAGACTAGATGAGACTCTTGTGTTTTTTGAATATCTAGAGATATATCTGTTACAGAAGATCTCGGGTGTTTACTTATCAGCATAAGAGTTATATTAGTGATCAAACTTCTATTATTTTCTCTTGATTAAGCCAAAGAAATATACTATAGCTCTTTCTCTCTCTTTGAGTGTTCTTTTTTCTTCTTCTAGTAGAAAAAATACACAATTTTCTTCATCTTGCTAATTAGCAGTTAGTCAAGAAAATGAGACTTTTTTTTTCTTCCCAAATTGCTTTGACCAATAAGATTAGGCAGTGATCATATTTCGATAGCCTAGAAGCATTATGTTTAAGCAGAGAAGTAGAAGGCTCGTGGGTTCTCACCAAAAGCATCATAGTCGACTCCAATGGTTCTAGTGACTGAACCAAGCACGTCTACGTAGTCCAAGCAATCTAAGTTTGCATCCAAAATACAATGGTAAATAATTTTTATGCCTTCCATTGTACTATATCTTTTATGTTTTATGTTGCAATCCACTTTCACTATTATAAATAGGTAAATGGGGTAGAGATGACTCCTACCACTAAAGTGTAGCACAAGTAATCCCAAACTACTAGGTAGTTATACGTCCTATTGAGTGAAATTCTCCTTCTCACTTTTTCCTATCCGGTAGTGTCGCATCCAACCGCCAGTTCCTCTAGAGCCCTATCACTAACTAAGGACCAACTTAACCACTAAGTATTAGCATTGTATTTGGAATGGGGTAACCTTCCAAAAATGGTTAATCTACCGAGAGTCATCCACATTCTAACATAAGCTAGTGCACGTGGCCTAGACCCCATTGAGTGCTCAACGTCTTCATGTTCATTTATCACAAAAGCTACCACAATATATTTCCTATAAGGTTAGCTCAGTACATTTCCAAGTAATTTTTCCCAAATTATACAAAGATTTCCAAAAGGCATAGTTTTCAAATAGGCAAACAATCTTAGTGGCCCTCCAACTATTACGAATTTCAAATTTTGCCCTCTAACTAAAAAAAGAAAAAAACATTTACTCAAACTTTCTAATTGTCCAAATCTCGCCCTTCTATTAGTTAAGCAATGGTCAATTCTCTAATTTGTCAAAAAATGAAAAGTAAAATCATTATCTTATTGTTCTTTCTTTTTCTTTCCAAGTTTAACTGCGACCGAAATTAAAGAAAGTAATATGGCACTAACTCAATGCTCAATTCCTAATTTAACCTCATGAAATTGCTATTTATCTTCATCTTCATTACCAACTCAACTCATCACAAATACATAGAAGATTGCATAAGAAATTAATATGAAAAACCACCACTTTCTTCTTATCACTCTTTCATATTTATCTGCACATGCCATCACCTTTCTTTTCAATTCAGAGTGCCAGTGCATTTGTTGTCTATCATAAGTATTTCAATAGCCATGGTGCATCTACAATGGTGTTCATGATATTCATCTACCAATTTCCATGAAATTATTTCGGTAAGTAGGAGTATGGGGTGTGAGTGAAGCCCACTTGACGCGCCTAGTGGAAGAACTGTAGAGCTTTACATTAACCAACTTCATAGAGCTTGATGCGCCAAAGCATTACACTTCCCAAGTTCCCCCAAAGCATTAACCAACTTCAAAAAGACTCAAATCTTTCAATAGTATCATCAACTAAGCAAAATGTAAGCCAAAAATTGATATAGGCGAGACCTAGATCAAACTAATTTCAACATTAGGAACAAATAAATAACAAAGAATCAAATTGTAGCAAAACCCACAATTCTCAAACGAGCAAAAAAAAAAAAAATCATAAGTAGATGCAATGAACCTAGATCACCAAATGAGAATAGATAGAAAACTCACTGATAAAACTCCAACTAAATATAGTGAACCCAGATTGCTCGATCTAAGTTTGGAACCATAAATGTGATTTTTCTAAAATTTCAATCTAATTCTCGTCAAGTTTTCTCTTCTTCTTTAAGTTTATTTCAAGAAAGTTGAATGGTAGTCTTCACTATTGGCTACAACAATCTAAACAAAAGAAATGTCTTGGACAAAACTTTGCAATTTTGGTGGAACTGCGGTGATAAGAAATGGGGAAAATGGGAAAAATTAGAAAAAGGGAGAAGATAAGAAATAAAAATAAAGATAAAAGAAATGAATAAAATAAAGATAAGATCTAGGAAGAAGAAGAGGAAGGAATAGTAAAATGCTAATTTTACCCTTCATTTTTTACAAATAGGAATAAGAGGATTGGTCGTAGGTGAATTAATGGAATGGCAAGATCTGGATGATTAGAATGTTTGAGGAACTATTTTACACTTTTTTTAGTTAAAGATAAAAAGTTATATTTCGAAGTAGTTTTAGGATCACCAAGATTGTTTGCCCTTTTCAAAATCAACATTTATAGTGCAAGAATCTTAAATAAAGGAGCCACATACTTGTGTGAGTTATGTTATGATTTTCATAAATACATGCATGAGTTATGTTATGAACTGACAGAAGAGTAAGATCTGGACGATTAGAATGTTTGAGGAACTATTTTACGCTTTTTTTAGCTAAAGATAAAAAGTTATATTTCGAAGTAGTTTTAGGATCACCAAGATTGTTTGCCCTTTTCAAAATCAACATTTATAGTGCAAGAATCTTAAATTAAGGAGCCACATACTTGTGTGAGTTGTGTTATGATTTTCATAAATACATGCATGAAAATAAAATCATAACTTATATGTACAAAATAAATCACAAAGTCTAAGACTTGGCTTTTAATTCATGTTTGATAAATTTAAAAAGTTTCTAAAAATAACTCAGGCTCAAATATTTCAAGTATACAAGGAAAACTTACCTTATTTCAAACTTAATGCATAGTTCTAATTTAATGGTTTGGTTATTACCCTTGAAATCGTCCAACGTTTACCAAGATGATTGTTGTGGCTGAGTATGGGAAAAATTACCAACAAATATACACAAAATTAAATTTTAATTAAAATGCCAAAACACTCAAAACACACAATTGGGCAAGTATGCCCATTGTATAGTATAAAGTTTAATGGTAACTATCGAAGATTCTCAGGGAATGGATAAAGGTATAACTACTAACTCTTCTTCTATTGTTTAGTCTAATAAATAAATGGAATAGACTAATTACAATGGAAGAAACCTAGAGAAACAACATAATCCCTCACAAGTGGCAATGAGAAAATCAAGGATAAGAAAAGAGTAAAAGACATGAACTTGTTAGAATATATGCCTACTAAGACTATATTCCTGATGTAATTTCAATTAAATTAATAAAAAAAATTTATTCTCACAAATTATTTGTCTTTTCTTATTTTAATTTGTGTATAATTTCGTTGGAAAAGATCTATTGTATTTAAGTAAATGATCCAAGTGAATGGAAGTCTTTCATAATAAGGTATGGATCTCGAGCTACTTAACACATGCACTATTGTTCTTAACCGGATGATAAGAATAGGAATTTCATCATGATAAAGTTATTATGTTATGAATTTAAGGTGAGGAATGGCTTACCTTTAACCAGTGAGGAGTCCTCTCACTTCATAACATAAATGTATTTCAAATACGTAGAACTGAACATATAGTAATGGTTTCTAAAAGTACTATATGAAAGAAACCCAAACTACTACTGCTACAACATAGACTTATACCCTACAACTTGAGTATGAGTTGGTGGTCTAGCGAAACTGGAAGCGTATACTTGATATACTATAGTTGAGGTCCTATTGTACTGCCAATATACTTATATGTTGGGTATATGTGACTAGTTAGTTAAGACAGACTCATACAAGATTCTAAGCTATATCACCCATTAAGACTATTCAAATGATCTAATAATCTAGGGCCCTGGAAAATATGACTTCGATATTTACTTTAGAGTAGCTCCCTTGGAAAAAGAAAACATTCTAGAAAGTCGTGGATCTTTGGACTAGAGGTCTAAGGATGGTAGATGTTATTTAGGGAGGTGTTAGTACATTTTTCATCTCTGAATGTACAACGTTATGTAAAGGGGTATATTTGTCATAACACCTATAGGTCAGAGACATTGCCAACACAGTACTGTCCTTGTGGTCACTATTTCTTTATAGTGATATTAGAAAATATTTAAAATGTAAAAATACAACTATTTATATAGTAGGGGTATTTTGGTCATTTTAGTAGCCAATGACGATGTGTCTTTTTGGTCCTCAGAGTAGCCCATAAGTCCTAATTATTTTTAGGTTGAGGAAATGGTCTTGATTAAATAGAATTTTTTTTTTTTTTCAAATAGTTTGATTTATTAGGCTAAAATAAAATAAAAAGGTCCAGAGATATAAAATTAATTACTTAGTTTCATTGGTTAATTAATTATTCAGGACTTGAGCCCAATTTGAATAATTAAAAATTAACCTGGTCTTAAACTAGGTATGAGGCTTGGTCAATTTGGGGTTGTTTATTATTTGTTAGGCTTTTGTTAGTCTTGAAAATAAATAATAAAGATTTATTATTTGTTAGGCTTATTAAATCTAAGGTTAAAAAAATAATAATATTTAGCCCAATATTTTCTTAGCCATGGTCTACAAGTTAAGCCCACAGATTAGTTTGGCTAGTGGAGTTTTTTACCCTAGCAAGGTATCTATTGGCTTAGCAGAGTTTGAATCTCGGATATAGGACTGTTCGGAGTTTGGTTGTGTGGGATATACATATATAAAAAATAACTCACACTCTCTGTGTGTGTCTCTTTTTAGTCTCTATGCTTTTTTGTGTTTAAAAAAAAACAAGAATAGAAAGCAGTTTTTTTAGATTTTGCTCATCAGCAAACAATCAAGAGAACAAAGACTTTTCCTCAATCTAGTTGTTGTCACCGATGGTAGATTAGGCAGTGGAATATTTCGTGAACCAAGGAGCTAGCATCCATGCCCAAAAGGAGCGGAGTCTAGCTGGATATTCTCCTGAGACCATCATATAGACACCGGTATTCGAACATTCTTTGTCGGTTGCACATCATAAACACATTAAACGCAAAGGTAAAACTCTTGAAAAGCTTCCGCTATTTACTTTTCTACATTTGTGTTGGTCTCTGTTTGCTTCTATGGTCGTGATCCATCTTTAAGGGGTATCAGAGCCTGGTTTTACGGCTTACGAGCATGCTTAAGCTTAATTAAAATTGGCCAAAGAATTGGTTTTGATTGTTGCTTGAGAACCTTCGTGTATACTGGTATGGGATAGGTGGTCTATAAGTCTCACCGTTGAGATATAGGACTTCTATAATTTATTGGCTTTTATAGATGTATTCATGTAAGCTTGTAATTAAGGGCATAGGCACTTGTTGGTATTGTTTTGGCTTATTTCTATTGAAATCTGTAAACAAAAATCGTGCCTGTAAATGATGTAGGAAGAAATCAAAAGAAAAACTGGAGGAAAAACTGCATGTAAAATAGAGAATGTGCAGTTTTCCAAAAAGGAAGCCGAACTGGGTTTCACAAGGGCTGGCTGCAGCTATAGACTAAAGAAAATCCTTAGCCACAGTTGGCTTTCAAGAAGCCACGACTGGTTTTTAAGAGGCCGGCCGCAGCTTGCTTTATTTTGGAGCAGCTCTGCAGGCCAGCTTAGGTGGTGGTCCGAGTTGAACCAGTTCAAAGGCTATGATCTAGTGTGGCAAGTGCATGAAGACCAAGAAATTTTTTTTTTCCTTGTAATTTTCTCGCATTTTTCTTTTTCGCTTTGGGTCCTATACTAGGTGAATTTATTATTTTTTGCATAGTTGATATTCTTGGAATATTTTTCATGAAGAATAATAGTAAGGGATTTAGGAATAAACAAGACCATTAATTAATTAATTAACGTGTTTAATTCTATTATTTAGACACCTAGTTTAAAAGAATAGAAAAACATGAAAACATTTACAATTTTCTGGCATGGTTTTTTTTTTTAATTTTTTTGTGAACCTATGTGCACGTTCTCTCAAGACCAAAGTCTTGGAGAATTTTTTACAAAGGAAAAATATTTTTCTTTAATTAAATGGTTATTTTAGTTTTAAAAGCAAAAATTAATCATTGGCTATTCTCTCAAAGGATTCTATCATTAACTTAGAGAATATTTTGGATTTAGATATTTTTGTAAGTTAAAAGGAACAACCATTTTAATTTATTTTACAAGAAAATTATTTTTGTCAAATAAAACTTGAGACCAAAGTCTCTTAAAAGTTTTAAAAGGAAATTGTTGAAATCATTAAATTCTTAACTACACAAAATTAATCCATAGAAAATCTCTTAAATGATTTTACCGTGATAGAGAGATTTATGGATTCAGATATTTTACAAGAGTTAATGGATACTTAATGGGATATTTTCAAAAGGAATTTTTTCAAAAAATCCCTGTTTTAAAAGACTAAGTGGGAGAAGGGTTTCAACAGCCCCACGGCTTGCATCACGATCTTTATTAGAGATCGTGGTTCCCCTTGCGTCACCCTAGGAATGAATCTGTATAGGATGGGGATCCCACAGGGATTTAGATATAAACAATGGACATAATTGATGCATGGGATACGTATTGTGATTAGCCAGCCCACGTTGTAGATCATAGTATAAGGTTTGTTCATAGGGAATGAGAAGAAACAGTCACCCTTCGATAGAGTTATCTTCTGGACCATTACCTATAAGGGTAGTCGATTTGTGGTGGTCAATACACTTAGTTTAAGAAGCTGTTAATCTTTCCAAAAAGCTATGTCAATTCTCTTATAAGCTAAACTAATCATATTAAAGATGCTAGGGTTATCTATTATCAGTTTTAATATGAGGATAAAGTGCACAAATTATTTGTTTTTCACAAATTGAGAATTTTTTTTTAATTTTTTTCAGAAATGGTTAGTAGAGATTCTTTCAGTCCTTTACTTGTTATTCTTCGTGAGAATAAGCCAATGGGTCCAAACTGCGTAGACTAGAAACGAAACCTAGACATAATACTCACTGCTGAGGAGAATATGTATGTCCTTTACGAAATCTGCCCTATTATCGAGGAGAGTTCCACCGAAGAGAAGCGTGAGGCTGAGAGAGTATAGAAGAAGGCCAACGAGATGGCTCAATACTACATGTTGACCTCCATATCTAATGTGCTCAACACTAAACATGAGCACATGGACACTGTTTATAATATTAGCACATCATTGGCCACAATGTTTGTTGATAAGAGCTAGACCGCAGGCAAGAGGCTCTTAGAACAATCATTAAAACCAAGATGGCTGAGGGAGTATCAATCAGAGAGCTTATGTTGATTACTGCTTTCGAGGAAGTGAAAGTCTTAGGGCTGTGATTGACCCCGAGAGCCAAGTAGATATGATTCTCGAATCTTTGTTGGACTCTTATACTCAGTTCAAGTTGAATTACAACATAAATAAGTTAAATATAAGTTTAATAGAGTTAATAAAAGAGCACTGGGTTACAAGAAGGTCATGAAGCCACAGTCCAAGGTCATGATTGCTAAGGCATCTTCTTCTAGAATTGAGCCCAAGCCTAGAAAGTTCAAAAAGAAGAAGGGAAATGCAGCAACCTAGCCTAAGTCTCAGCTAGGGGCGGCAATATTGAACACGACACGCCAACACGACACGGTTATAACAGGTTAGAGTTGGGTTTTCGTGGATTCGGGTCGAAACAGGTCAACCCATTTAACTTTAAACGTGTACAAGTCATAAACGGTTCAACCCGTTTTAACTTGCGAACCCATTTAACTTTTTTTTAATATTTATATTTAATACTTTTTCTAATACCCTGCAAATTTTACTATAGAAAATTAGATAATTTAATTTTTTTTACATGAATTAATTGAATTAAATTTTATTATATGAATTAATTAAATTGTTTGTGTGTCTATTTTGTTTAATTATATGAGATCTCTTAAAGAAAATAAATGATGTTAATGTGGTTATTTGCTTAATATATAGTAAATGAATCATTCTTAATTAATTATTATTTAGTATCTATAATAATATTATTATTACGAATTGGTAAGCAACAACCTTACGTGAGTCTAAAGGGCAAGGTTAGACCTTTAGAAAATAACGTATGTAATATGCTTATAGGCCGAATCGAATATAGAATGAAAAGAAGTTCGTGTGGTGCATTCACCAGATGGTAAGGTTCACTCAGTATCGATTGACCAGTTCGTATACTATGCTATTTCTGACATTGGGATAAAGGCAATTTGAATTGCACCCTATAATGGCAAGCCTTCCTTTCGTGCTCATTTTCGGCTCTCCATTTGCTCTTTAAAATTCTTGGCATGCTACGACAAAATTGTTGTTCTAAATATCTAGAGAAAATAATTTCCTGAACAATCTAATTTTATTGCAAAATTACATTTGTTTAGATTTTTAAGATTAAATCTTATGAATTTATTAAGATCTCTAGATATTTAGCGGAATGGTATGTTATTTTATTGGTTATTTATGACTTTACGGACTGTTTTATTAGTTTTTTTAATTTTATATGATTTAATTTGATTTTTTAAAATTTTTTGTGTAATGGTGCACAGATTGGCAGGTTTAGTAGTTATTCAGGTTGACGAATTTAGTAATTATCTATTTAATCTTTGTGTCTAATCGTGTCATGTCGTGTCAACCCGTTTTATGACATGAACACGACACGAAAATAAATAGGTTGACATAACACAACACGTTTATTAATCGGGTCGTGTTCGGGTTGGTCTGTCGAGTGTAATTATCTCAAATTGACACGACCCGCCAATCCGAACACGACATGATTACCACCCCTAGTCTTAGCTCAAATATAAACCTAAGGGTAAGTCTCAGCTCAAGTATAGGAAGAAGGGACACTAAAAAAATGAGTGTCCATATCTTTAGCCTAAGAAAAATCCCACTGTTAATATTTACTTTCTAGAGTTTACATCTATGGTTAGATCAACTTCCATTTTGATTGTTGATTATGGAGCCACAGATCATATCTGTAACTCCTTGTAGGGGTTTAGGAAAATAAGAAGACTCTTGAAGGGTGAATATGGATTACGTGTAGGAAATGAAGTACAAGTATAGGCCCAAGCAGTAGGAGACCTAGAGCTTCAATTTGATTATAATAGAGTAGTTGTTTTGAATGATATTTTATAAGTACCAAGTTTCAGATAAAATTTTATTTTAGTTACAAAATTAAAAAATTATGGTTATTTTGTTTCTTTCCATTCTAGTATTACTATCAGTAGAAATGAAAAAAATTTATGTACTGGGCACATGTATGGAACCTATTCTCCATAAATCCTATAAATAATCAAGTAAACAACACTAAAAATGAACTTTTAAGTAAGTAGAGAAAGCACAATATCAATGACTCATATCTTTGGTATCTAAGGTTGGGTCATATTAACTCAATTAGGATTCAGCGGTTAATCCATGATGGGCCTTTAGGCTCATTGATATTGGAAAGTTAGCCTCAGTGTGAATCCTACCTTATAGGGAAGATAACCAAAAGGTCTTTTACCCAAGAGGCGAATAGAGCTAATGAGATATTGAGCCTTGTTCATTCTAATGTGTATGGTCCATTGTCTACATCAGCAAGAGGAGGATTTGAGTACTTCATCACTTTCATGAATAATTATACAAAATATGGTTATGTTTACTAATAAGGCACAAGTCTGACTCATTTTGTAAAACCCCACTTAAGACTACCCTAGAATTAGAAGGAAGGGTTGCATTTCATGGCATATTGCATGCATATATTTTTTTTCTGGGTGAATTTGTGCATTTTTAAATTACTATGTGTGGTCTTTATGATTAATTTATGCTAGATGAGTGATGGGGGTAATTAGGAAATTTTTCTTAGGGATGAGAGAAGAAGAGACTTTGGATGTAGAAGGGAAGAGAATTAGGTTGGGAAAATAAGAGCAAGATTTGATATGGTTAAGTGGTTAAAGCTTTGTGGTTGATTCCTAAGGTCTTGAGTTCAAATCCCTTTAACTATGTATTATTTTTAATTATCCTAACTAATGTTTGAATTTCACTTCTTGCATTCCAAGAATCTAGGAATGTTGTCTTAGAGAGACACAATGGTAATGTTCTAACCATATGATATTATCCTAAAGAAAATCTAGGGAATTTCCTATTCTCCATTATCTTAAAAAATTGTGTCCTAGCATGATTGAATTTAAAAATATTTTAATTTTTGAATTTTTTTTCCTTTATTTTATTTTCCTATAAAAAAAACTAGATTATTTTGGTCTTAGAATTTAATTAAAATTTCAGCTTTGGACTACATTATGGCCGAAACATAGGGGAGTGTAGAATGGTTGTCTTCCAAGATTAAATCACCATGATTTCTTCTCTAAAGAACTTCATTTTTTTTATTCTTATTTTGGTGGAAAGCTGGAATTATTTCTAGCTCTTTCTCTTGGTTAAACTTCAAAAAACGTGCAGCAAAGTTACCTTTTCTTCCCCGGCTATCAAACAGCCATTTTGTGTAAGCAAAAAGCTAGAAATTCTTTGGAATTTCGGAGCTAATATAGCTTCACTAAACCAGAATTTTTTTTTATCAAACTATAAAGTATTTTAGCCATAGGAATTTGAGCATTCAACTCATGCATTAGTTCATCTAAAGTTCTTCTTCTTCTTCAAGATGATGGCTGAAAATCACCATTAATAGACCTTAAAACACTCCTATTTTACAGTTGCAAATCTATTCAAAATAATTCAAACTCTTGCTAACAAACCATCCTAGATTTTATGAACTCTTGTGGCTAAGTTACCAGATTTTTTTTTCCAGCCTTGTTAGCAATGATAAAAATCAGTTTTCCCCTTCATTTCGTTCGTCACTTTTGGCCACCTTGAACACCATATATGAACATCTTACCTTCTTCATCAACCTTGGCTATTAGAACTCCATTAAACTAACTTAAACCTCTCCTAACTTCACTCCATTCAAAACACTTTGAACTTGAAAATTAAACTCTATATTTTGCTCCCTTAAACACTCAACTAACTAAGCTAGTAAACCAGAATTTTCACTCCTCTTGCATAGCCACTTTCGGCCAGCACATAGACTATAAGAGTTCTCCATTTCACTACCAATTCTTTGTTAGGATTCGTGGACTCCTAAACGTGAAAAACATCCACGAATTCCTTCCGAGGACCCAAGTAAACGATTAAGAAGATCTAAGATTTACAGAATTACCTCTATTCGGCATAATCGAGATCCTTTGATTCTGATTCTGCTATCGTACATGCAACCCGAACGATCACCAGACGCTGCAGTGTGTGAACGTCCTCTATCGGATACACATGGTGAACTAACTTGTTACCCCGAGAGTGCTAGCGCCTAGGGTTTGAGAGTTTTTTTTCTGGTGAATGGAAACACGAATATTCTCAATAGAACGGGGCTTTTGAGAAGATGGTTGGGGTTTTCTTAAAAACCCCCGAACCTCTTAGAGTCCAACTCTAACAATATCTTATCATATTTTAATTTAAATTCAAATTAAACTAAAACTGATATGATAAGATCCTGCCATTATCTCGTTAATTTAACTAATTAATTTACCGAGCTAGATTCTTATAATCTAGACATTATTCATATATATCGAATGTGGACATATTTCCAAATTCATTGTATCTGGTAAATATTCTAAGTTCGATTAACTTAGACATATTTTTAGATTCATCGAATCTAGTTACCAGAAAAATAACCTAATAAGTTCGCTTATTGTGTGACCCTATAGGTTCATTTAACACTAGCAGTGTGCCTAAATCATATTTAAATGGCCCACAAGTTATAAGTAGTTTCTAGCAAAACATTATAATTGTCTAGATTAAATGAATATCAGTGACCACTTTGAACCAAACCACAATTTTATATTTAGTCCTTTTGTCATACGATATCAAGATTAAGCATAAGGCACGAGCATGTTATCCTTATTAAGCTTAATCAATTATTTCTTGATTTCATAGTAGACTGTTCAAACAAATAATATCAATATCTTAGATTGATATATTTGAGCACGGCCATGCATTTTAACAGTCTAACCTATCAAGAGGCCCATGGATATCTTTCCCATAATTGTGAGAGATAAATTCCTTCACTATCAATCATATTCCTTTTCTTGATTTATTCTATATCCAACAGTAGTCTAATTTATTATCTAGTAAAAGACAACTTTAAACAATATCAAAATATAGAATTTACCAAGTAGGAAACTATGATGAATTTACGTCAAAGGACTTTTAATATCATAATGGCTAGAAAGTACTTATGACATGTTCCATGAAGTACTCTCACAGTGGGTCATGTCCAATACAATATTCTCTAACATTTATTTATGTTTTGACTTGATATCACAAATATCCATGACCAGTAAAACATAGCCATCAAGTCACAAACATACTAATCTTAATTTATTATTATTCCAATAATAATAATCGATCAAAGACAGTTTTAGAATAGTCATTGTATTCATTGTTGGTTTTTACTATCAAGTCACATACTTGATAACCACAAAACAAATGCACTATTCATGGAAAGAAAAACTTCATATTATTATATAAAACATAATGACAATAGTATAAGTACAAATTGACTCTAGGGCATATCCCTAACAGTCTTAGCCAAATTAGTGACCCACCATTGAAGGCCTAGTGACCTTCAAGAAGAAATCACCATTAGCAAATCCTATACCTCAAAAAACTCCAAATTTTCTTTATTTTGAAATTTGAACTAGCTCTAGTCTCTCTCTCCCTTGGCATAACCGAATCCCTCCCCCTCTAGCAAGGCCATTCGGCCATCAGACTCCAAAGAACACTCTCTCTTTTCTCTCAACTTTCCCTTGTATTCTCAAGAATACACACTAGACTTCTTCAAACCTAAGCCACTTCTAATTTTCCCAAACCACTCTAAATCCCTCAAATAAACTAGAATTCAATCTATACTCACTCTTAGAATAATTTATAACACCAAAACAACCAAAGTTGATCCTTCTTTCAGATCAAACAAACCTTTTTGTTCAAGATAAGAAGAACACCAAAAAGGTACAATAAGTTCAACTATCTCATTCTTCTTCTTTTCTTCATAATATCTATCTATCTATCTCTCTCTCTCTCTCTCTCTCTCGCATCCAAATCGTTGGTGGCCATCTTTGGACAACTTCAATCATTAGAGGACTTATCAAAGCATTCAACGCTCTTCATTTGTCAAAACAACACCTTCAACTCAAAACGGTCATCAAACAAGTATTTTGTCATAACTTTCTTATTTAATTTCAAACTCAAGATTATTAGAATGATGGAATTGATATGATGATGGATTATCTAGCGGTGTTTGGGAAAATAAATGCATGTTTATATGACTTGGATGATTTTATGATGAATAGATTGAGATGTGTATTAGGACTATTCTATGGAGTATATTTGGATTTTGATTTAGTATGTGGTTATGATATGTTGTTAGTATATTTGTGAATTGGGTCTATATGACACTAGCATAAGATGATATGGTGGATAAGGGGAATTGTTGCTATTATTATTTTGTTAATGCTTTAATTGTTAATCTTACCATTAAATACCATGCAAACATTTATATAGCTATTGGACTACTTTATTTATTAATAGCAAAATTATTACTACCTTTAAATACTAATAGTAATATTATTACTACTTTTGATACTTAAATTGCTATCATTATTTTTATTACTAACAGTACTATTAATATCACTATTTTTAATAATATTATTATTTTTAATATTACAAGTATTATTATTATTATAATTATTATTATTATTATTATTATTATTATTATTATTATTATTATTATTATTATTATTATTATTATTATTATTATTATTATTATTACTAAACATCATTATTTTAGAGAAATACTAATAAAATTAATATTATTACTATTATTATCGCTATTAGCCATATTATTTTTATTTAATGATATTATTAATAATATAATAAATATTATTGTTATTATTTTTATTAAACATTGTTATTCTTATTTTATATATATATATATATATATATATATATATCATTACTATTTATATTATTCTTATAGCATCATTACTATTTATAAAATTATCAATATTTTGGACAATAATATTATTTTTAGTTATACTCAATTAATACTTCTGTTACTACAGTATCAAATTATTCTTATATTAATGTTAACTTCTAAATTATTTTATCAAATGATTTTAGAACTTCTAAACCATTAATATCATATTTGAGTATTGTTGTTGATCATGTGTATGTAAAAATGAGAGTTATTTGTACCTATGCAATTTTGCTGCTTAGTTGTGCCAATAGTGACATATACCCTGTGTTTACCCCATACATAGTTAGGTTGCCTTGAGCAAGACTTGGAGGATTATTTTGTCAAGTGAAATAAAGAAATCAAAGTAAGTCTTGGAGCAAGACTTGCATAAAGGTGTTTGTTAACAAAAGTTCTCCTACAAGTCAAATGTACAGATTACCATGGAAGATGTACTTTAGAATGCAATTATGGACAATTTACTCTTTCTGCTAAGTTAAAATAACTTTTAGTCAAGCACACAATTTTCCAAGCAAAACAATAAATTTTTCTTAAACTAATTTTTAGCTAAGATTGTTTGAAAACCATAATTGCTACTTAAAAAAAACGCTTTGTTGATTTTACATTTCCCAAGTGGGATAAACAAAATGTTGAGTACTCAATAAAGGTAGAGCACTAGGACTAGTCTTCGAAGGGTTGGGGTATGTCTCTCAATGGGTGGCCACCTTTGAGGGGTGAACTCTGCCTAGACAAGACAACAATTCTTGTGGGTCAGGCTGGTCCGAGCTAGCAGTACAGTTCGGGAGGACTGTTTATTTTTAGGGTGGACAACCTGTAAGTTTGGGTGTAGAGATGGAGGAGTATCTCACCCAGTGGGCAGATCACTCACTTGTATTATGATGTAAGGTTTCACAGTACACGGTCATGATGCAGGGTTTCATGATCTTGACTATGATGCAGGGTTTCATAGTCAACTTTATTTGAGTGGTTTATTTTTTTACAAGTTGAACACTTTTACTTTGCAAATGTTGATAAAACACCATTTAATATTTAAAGATAAATTTCTGGACTTGTAGAATTTTTGTTGTGACTTGTTCAAAATTTACATACATGAAATGTATTCTTAAACTATTATGAGTACACACAAGACTTACCGAGAAATATTTTTCACAACCTTTTTTTATATTATGCTTTTAGGTCGATCATGCTTCAAATGTTGATTTACTTATGTTGCCATGAGTTTGGAAGATTTATTTTGATGTATTTATTTGTTGGAGATTTTAATTACCTTCCATTTGTTTTGAAACTTATATAAGTATTATTTTGGGATTGCAATAAGCTTAATATTAAATTATTTTCTTCTATATTTTTTATTACCTAGTTATAAAGACTCTTTATCTTATGGACGGGGTGACATCCTCGCCCCTTTTGGAGCATGTAGGTAGTGGGGTGTTACACATTTGACAAGTTCAAAGAGTTTAAAGGTGAAGTGGAGTGTTAAATAGATAAACTAATCAAAACCTTACAATCGGATCGTGGTGGAGAGTACCTTCTCGATGAATTCAAGGAATACATAGTACATCATAAGACAGTATCTTAACTCTCTATGCCAGAAACACCCCAGCAAAACGGAAGAGCTAAGAGAAGGAACAGAATATTGATGGAAATGGTCTAAAGCATGATGTCTCATGCTACTCTCCTAATTTATTTTTGGGGATATACTCTAGAAATAGTAGCATACATTCTGAACTTGGTTCCTTCCAAGTCAATAATAAGACTCCCTATGAGATGTGGATTGGGCATAAGCCAAGTTTAAACCATCTCAATATATGGGGCTGTCCAACTTATGTACTGATCAAAGGAGATAAGCTAAAACCAATGTCAGAATTATGTTATTTTGTTGAGTATCCAAAAAAAACAAAATGTGGTTACTTTTATCATTCCAAGAAGCAGAAAGTATAGGTAAGTACTAATGCTAGATACTTGGAGGATAATCCAAGTACATCCATAAAAAGTTTAATTAGGTTGGAACTCGAGAAAAAGTTATCTTCTGAATTAACTTCTTCTGACTCAATTGTAGAACAAGAAGAGGCATAACCTCAGGAACCTATATAAAGAGAGTCTCATTGTGATGGGAGGATGTCTAGGGTTCTAGAAAGGTAGATTGGAGAGGTTTTTAACCTAATCTCCAATCATCAGGAACAAAATCTCACTAGATACGAGGAAGCTATCGCTGATGATGCAGACATATGGCATAAAGCAATGAAAGCCGAGATTAAGTTTATATACTTCAATCAGGTTTGGAATCTTGTAACTTCACCTGAAGGGTAAAATCCATTAGGTGCAAGTGGATATACAAGAGGAAAAGTGGTGCACATGGGAAGGTGAAAACCTTCAAAGTTAGACTTATGGCGAAAGGGTATACTCAGAAAGAGGGTATTGATTATGAGGAAATCTTTTTTCCGCTAGCCATGCTTAAATCTATCTGTATCCTTCTTGCCATCGCATGTCACTGTAACTATGAGATATGGAAACGAATGTCAAAATGGTTTTTCTTAATGGTCATTTTAGCGAAGACATCTATATGTCCTAACCGGAAAGCTTTATTACTAAAGGTCAAGAACATATAGTTTAAAAACTTAAGAAGTCTATTTATGGACTTAAGCATGCATCGAGAGTATAGAATATTCCTTTGATAAGACTATAAAGTCTTATGGTTTCACTCAAAATAAGGATTAATCGTGAGTGAATAGAAATCTAGAAGGCATTAACGTGGTTTTCCTTGTACTTTATATGGATGACATTCTATTCATTAGGAATAATATAGGTACATTGTTATCCATAAAGGTTTAGCTGTCAGTCAATTTAGTATAAAAAACTAGAGAAAAGCCAGTTACATTCTCCGGATTAAACTTCTTAGAAATAGATAACAGAGAATGTTAGATTTATCCCAAACCACATACATTGATAAAATGTTAGCAAAATTCAGCATGGATATATACAATGGAGCACTAATCCCTTATAGACATGGGTTGCCTCTTTCTTCAAAGGACTATCCTAAGTCTCAAGAAGAAAAAGATAAGATGAGTACGATTTTCTACGCTTCAGTTGTGGAAAGTCATATGTACGCCATGTTGTGTACTAGGCCAAATACCTGCTTTACTGTAGGCTAAGTTTGCAAATATCAGTCAAATCCTAAGGAAGTTCAATAGCAAGCTATAAAGCATATTCTCAAGCACCTTAAGGGAACGAGAAATTATATGCTAGTATACAGAGTTGGGGACTTGGTTCCTACAAGATACACAAACTCAGACTTCTAAGCAGATAAGAGTGAGAGAAAATCCATTAGTGGATATGTCTTCACCTTATCTGAAGAACCTATTTCATGGAGATGTATTAAGCAATCTTGCATTGCTAACTAAACCATAGAAGCTGAGCATATGGCAGTTTTGGAGGCATCCAAAGAAGCAGTCTGGCTTCAAAAGTTCCTTATAGAACTTGGAGCCGCGCCACAGATGGACAAGCTAATTACGTTATATTGTGATAGCACGGGCACAGTCTCACAATCTAAAGAATCAAAGAGCCACAAAAAGGAAAAACATATAGAGAGGAAGTACCACCTGATCTGTGAATTTATTCAGAGGCGAAAAATCTTGGTAGAATGAATTGTCTTGGAGAACAATGTAGCTGATCTATTCATATCAAGCTTTTAGCTGAGAGAGTCTTTAAAAGATACATAGACGCTATAAGGGTAGGCACTTATGGACTTACATAGTCTTAGAGTGCAAGTGGGAGATTGTTGGAATGTATAGCTACTAAGACAGTATTTCTTATGTAATTTTGATTGCATTAATAAAAATTTTATTCTCATAAATTTTTTGTGTTTTTTCGTTTTAATTTGTGCACAATTTCGCTGAAAAAGACCCATTATATTTAAGTAAGTGATCCATGTGAATGGAAATCTTTCACCGCAAGGTATAGATCACGGATTACTTAACACATGAACTGTTGTTCTTAACCAGATGACAAAAATTGGAATCTCAGCATGATAAGTTTATTATATTGTGAATTCTAGGTAGGAAATGGCTTACCTTTAGCCGGTGAGTAGTTATCTCACTTCATAACATAAGCGTATTTTAAATACGTAGAACTGGACTTATAGTAGTGGTTTCTAAAGTACTATATAGTAGAAACCCAAACTATTACTGCTACAATGTAGACTTACACCCTATAGCTTGAGTATAGATTGGTGGTTTGGCGAAGCTGGAAGCGTATAATTTGATATACTATAGTTGAGGTTCTATCATAGGGCTAATATACTTGTATGTTAGGTATATATAACTAGTTAGTTAAGACGAACTTGTACAGGATAGCTTCTACGCTATATCATCCATTGAGACTGTTTGAATGATCTAATAATCCAAGGCCTTGGGGAATATGACTTAAATGTTTGCTTTAGGACAACTCCCGTGGAAAGCGAAAATGTTCTAGGAAGTCGTGAATCATTGGACTAGAGATCTAAGGATGGTATATGTCATTTAGGGAGGTGTTAGTACACTCTTCCTCTCTAAATATATGGCATTATGTAGAGGGTATATTTGTCATAACACCTGTAGGTCGAACGCATTACTAACGCAGTATTGGCCTTGGGGTCAATATTTTCTTATGGTGATATTAGAAAATATTTAAAATACAAAAATTCAACTATTTATATAGTAAGGGTATATTGTTTATTTTAGTAGCCAAGGACGATGTGTCTTTTTGGTCCTCAGAGTAGCCCGTAAATCCTAATTATTTTTAGATTGAGGAAATAGCCTTGATTAAAGAGAATTTTATTTTATTCAGATAGTCTAATTTATTGTGCTAGAATAAAATAAAAAGGTTTAGAAAGATAAAATTAATTACTTAGTTTAATTGGTTAATTAATTATTCAAGGCCTGAGCCTAGTTTGAATAATTAAAAATTAACCTGGACTTAAACTAGGCATGAGGCTTGGTCAATTTGGGTCTGTTTATTATTTATTAGAATTTTGTTAGTCCCGAAAATAAATAATTAAGATTTATTATTTGTTGGGCTTATTAAGTCTAAATTTAAACAATAATAATATTTAGCCCAATGTTTTCTTGGCTAAGGTCTACGAGTTAAGCCTATAGATTGGTTTGGCTAGTGGAGTTTTTTACCCTAGCTAGGTGTCTATTGGCTTAGCAGATTTTGAATGATTTTCAAGGATATGCTTGGATATAGGAGTATTCAAAGTTTGGTTGTGTGGGAAATATATGTATAAAAAATAACTCTCTCTCTCTCTCTCTCTCTCTCTCTCTCTCTCTCTCTCTCTCTCTCTCTCTGTGTGTGTCTGTGTGTCTTTTTTTAGTCTCTATGCTTTTTTATGTTTAAAAAACAACTAGAATAGGAAGAAATTTTCTTAGATTTTGCTCGTTAGCAAACAATCAAGAGAACAAAGACTTTTCCTCAGTCTAGTTGTTGTCACTGATGGTAGATTAGGCAGTGGAATACTTCATGAACTATGGAGCTAGCGTTCCTGTCTAGAAGGAGCCAAATATTCTCTTGAGACCATTGTACAGACACCAATATTCGAACATTCTTCATCGGTTGCACAACGTAAACACATTAAACGCAAAGGTAAAACTCTTGAAAAGCTTCTGTTGTGTACTTTTCTACATTTTTGTTGGTCTCTGTTTGCTTCTATGATTGCGATCCACCTTTAGAACTTGTCAAGAATATTCCTAACTTAGCGAAGTACCAAACTAAATCCAAGATAGCTAAATTCTCAATTCTAACATTGATAGGGGTCAAAAATGCAAAACCTACACCCTCTCGAATTGTGAATTTCCAAATCTTAAAGCAATTAAAGGTTATCTCTACCTCTCTAATTGAACTTAAGAATCATTAAGAACAAAATCCCCAAATTCTGAAAGAACTAATACCCCTATCTCTAGGTGATATTCTTATAATTTTTTCTACTATCTATTTTTGAGCAATTTTAAATTTTGACTTATTAGGAGTCTTGGTCAATAAGAGGCCAAATTATTTTAACTACATGTCTAGTGTTCAACTAATTTGACTAAGATAATTTATTTTAACTTGACCCATTTTTATAAAATTTAGCCAAGACCATCCAAAACTTTCAAATAATTTTAACCTATTCTTGCAGCCCTAGAAACTAACGAAAGGACTATTTTACCCTTATGTGTGCATCCATCTAGGAAGAAATCTTAGCCATTCAGCCTTGAAAAATCTTGGTGTGTGAAACCCCAGTCAAAACCAGTCTTGGAGCAAGGGGGTTGGGATGCATATCATACTTTATTGCATGTTTAAATATATTTTTTATATGATTTCCTGTGTTTTGAATTTGAGATTTATTGTCTTGAAGGCTTGGTTGTGGGTATTACTTGAGAAGGGCAAAATGATAATTTTTCTTGAGGTGCAAAAAGGGAGATAGCTTGAGGATTGAATAGAAAATATTTTTTTTTTAGAGGGGAAATAAGAACAAGAGTTGTTGTGGTGTAGTGGTTAGAGCCTCATAATTAGTTCTTGAG
The DNA here is from genome assembly GCA_026120185.1 of Voacanga thouarsii. Taxonomy (NCBI): domain Eukaryota; kingdom Viridiplantae; phylum Streptophyta; class Magnoliopsida; order Gentianales; family Apocynaceae; genus Voacanga; species Voacanga thouarsii. Next base: position 3,471,084 of record JANUWF010001641.1, on the reverse strand, counting down.
GTCTTGGGTTCAAATTCCATCATAGGAGCTTTAGCTTGGTTAAATTTTATTTTTACTTGGGAAGTAATAATTTCGGTTTTATGTGCTTGGAGTAGGATAGAGAAGTTGTCCTAAGAGAGACATGTTAGGAGTATCCTCATTCTACTCCTTTGCCCTACACGAATTTCCTAAGGGGAATTCATTTCCCCTTGATCTTTGATTTTCCTTATTTCTCAACTCATTAGTTTGATCAAGTTGTTCTAGCCATTTCCTTTCCAGAAATTTCAGTAAAGTACTGTGATTTTGTAGGATCAAAATGTCTTAGTGAAAGGCATCTTATGGTCTGAGAATGTGGAAGAGTTGTGGGAGATTCCAAGAGAATAAATCCCTCTAGTGAACTTGCTAAAAATTCACTCTAACTAGGTTCATTTCCCTTTATGAATAGAACTGAAATTTTCCAGCTTTGTGTGCCTTCAAAGTGTCGAAATTATTAACCGTTATTCCCTCCCAAATGCTGCCAGAAAAATGCCCTTTTTGTTCAGCCTAGAATCTGGATTTTTCTGGCTATTTTCGGACTGCACAAAAGTGGTGTAAAACCAGAAAAATTCTTGTGCAAATCGCAGCTTTGGAGATCCAAAACCAAGCAGTTTTCTTCTAGATTTTGTTCAACACCTTAGCCATGTTTTTCCTCCATGAAGAAGGATGGAAACCAGCCTTGAAAGCCCCTGAAATTCCCCTTCAAACTCTCTGCAAGCTGGCTGGAAAATGGCAGCCGAAAACTGCCCAGGAAAAATTCCAACCTGCGAAAATGCTGTGCAGGTTTTTGTCCAGCTTTGTTTCCCAATTCTCTCCTAGCCGAAACCCCATTCTTGTTCTGCATAAACCACCCTTAAACCTTCAGTAACTGAGCTCCATTATCTCTCTTAAACTTCTGCACGAAATTCAGACATGGCTGCCCGAAGATCTCTCCAACAAATCCCTGCAATCATACTTGATTGATTACCAAAATTCCAGCCACCTTGGTTTAGCAACCTTCCATAAAGTATCCCTCAAATAACCAGACTTTTTCTTCACCATTATGCTCCTTGTTTTCAGCCACCATAAGCCTCCTTAAACCAACTTTCAATCAATCGAAATACTGCTCAAAACAGTCGGCCATGGCAGACTTCTAAAGCTCTCCAATAATCAAGATATTCTTGAATATTTAGTTTCCCAATTTGCTTCCTAAAAATATTCTTCAAGGATTTTAACAACTAGCCTTTCCTTTTCCCTTCCAAACCAGAGAGCCATCTTCCTAAACCCTACAGAAAATTCGGCAGCCCTAGTTCTCACAGAATTTTGACAGCTGCAAAACAAAATCTCTCAAATCCCTTCAACCTTAAAAAACACACACAACACACTAAGAATACCTACTCCTTCCTTTCACCTAATACCCCTCAAAACTACTTCAAACCTTCTCTAAAATTTTCAGATTTAACCTACTCACTACCGTGAGTCCATCAATACCATTCTTAACATCAAACTCCACAAACCAACTTGCTAGTTTAGATCAAAAACTAGAAAATTCTGTGAAGCTTCAAGAACACCTTCAAGGTAGGTTTGTTCTAACAACTTCATCTTCTCCAATCTTGATCTCTAGTGAAAATATATATGAATAAACATGCTAATGGTCTCTCTCTCTCTCTCTCTCTCTCATGGCCGAAACTCTCTTCTCTTGGCCGGAGGGCTTCTTCTCCCATGGCCATGCTTTCTCCATCTTCCTTGGACGAAGCTAGGCATCTAGGAGTTGAGATCCATTCTTAACTCCTTCAAGGTATTCCTCAACCAAGTAAGTCCCTTCAATCTTTCTTTTAAATTCTATATTCATGTCTCTAGGATGATGTTGATAGTATGTGGATTGTGATAGGATTTGAGTATGTATTGTTGAGATTGAAGCATGAATATGTGTATGATTGTGAAGGAGATGGGATTTATGCATGGAAGGTTTATCTTGGTTGATTGAATGATGATTTGGGGTTTGATGCATGTTTCCATGTCATAGGTAGTATTTGTGATGAAGTATGCTAGAGATTATGTCACCTTTGGTGAATAGGATTTATATTCATGTTGGATTATTGAAGCCATGATCATATTTGTGCCAGTAGAGGTTAGATCATGTCTTGATAAATTTAGATCTATGCTTATATGCATGATTTGGATGATTTGATGAATTGAAGAATTGTATATATTCTTGATTGTGGTTAGCCATAGAAATTTGATCATGATCTAGTTGTCTCTAAGCTAATTTTTATTTCATGAATAAAATATTTAATAATATAATTTTACTATTAATTTCAAAAAACCCTAGAAAGGGTAGATCTGGATTAGTATATATAATAAGGATATTTTATTCAAATAAATAATAGTTTTTCCTAGAAAAATAATATATATATATTACTTAAAATAATGAAATCAAATAAAGCCTTTTATGGAAATAATTATAATTAGTAAAATATTTATTACTAAAAATTTAATTATTATCTTTTAATCAAAACCCATTAAGAGTTTATTTATTGTTGTTCAAGCAAGACTCATTAAATCTATTTTCAACTAATTTTAACTATCAATTATTTTCTAACAACTAAATTATTAATAAATTATTATTTTATTTAATACTACCTAGGACTCTTGATCAAATAAACTCTAAATTTTTCTTAGCAAGATTTAAACTTTCAACTTATTAGAATTTATTTCCCAAACCATTAACTATTTTAAATATCAAATTAGGCTCAACTTATAAACATATTTTTTTATTGTTTGGCCTTAGAGCTTGGGACACTAGGATCATGGTAGTAGTATGTTGAGTTGATTTAAAATTGAGGAAGTGGATTGTGGCTCGAAATTGATTGTGATTTGTATTTGCCCATCCGGGGTTAGGTCAGCTGTTGGAGACCTTTTATTGTGAGCAAGAATCAGGTAAACTCCTGCATAAAATCTTATTGATGTGAAATGTTTATTATGGCAAGCCAAATGTAGAGCGTATAGACACCCATTTATGTAAAGGCAATTAAGGGTTGAATTCTTTCTTATTTCAAACAATTGAATTATTTAAAGATTAATGAGCAGATTTAATCAAACTCAAAACTCTTTCTAAAACTGATTATGACAAAGACTTTGGAAACCCTTAAATTGCCATTTTCATGTGGAACAGTGTTTTGTTCATTTTATCCTAAGTGGGAAACGTCGTTGAGTACTCAATAAGGGTGGACTATTAGGGCTAATCTTTGAGGGGTTAAGGTAAGTCTCTCAGTAGGTAGCCACCTCTGAAGGATGAGTCCTTCCCGGATAAGACGTCAGTCCAGTAGGTCATGTCGATCCGAGCTAACAGCGTTTTTTCAGTCAAGTGACTGTGTTTTGCCGGAATGGACACCCGGTTGTTGTTTGGGTATAAAGAAGGAGGAGTATCTAACCCAGTAGGCCGATCACCTTCTTTTGTCAGTCTGCACAAAGTGTGGCATTCTGACCGGCAGTATGCACGTGTGGCATGCTGACTATGCGGTTATGGGGCCCAACGTGTGGTAACCCATGACCATTTCTTTTGAGTGAATGATTTTATTGATTATTTATGGTTGCAAAAGCCAAAATGCCACTCTTGCTTTTAACTAATGTTTATTGCTTGTCAGTGATCTCTTATAAAGAATTTTATACTTTGCATTCATGAATTGTTTTCTCCCGACACTTAAGCACACACGGACTTATTGAGATTTTTGTCTCACCACTATTTTTTTACTATGATTTCAGGTCGATCCTGCTATGGGGATGAGTAACTAGATATTGCCTGCTTTGGGAGAGTTTTCTGATGATTTATTTTGTGTAATGTTTGGGGGAGATGAGAGCGGATGAATTTTATTATGAATTTGTTTTGGGTATTCTTGGATTGATTTCTTGGATTTATTATTTTTTTTTTTTGGATGTAATAAATTTTAAGTTCAAGTACCATTTTTATTTCGCTATTTTATTTCTGTGACCTAATTATAAAGACCCCTTGTCCTTTGGATGGGGCAACATCCCCGGCCCTGGCGGGCCTAGGTAGTGGGGTGTTACATGGTGAATCTTGGCCCTAGGATTAAATGAGTCCTAATATTAAAAAAAAAAATCAATTCTTTCCTCCCTAAAACCTGTTGCCTGTCATTCTGGAGGACTTACATTTCCTCACATTTCACAAGTTATCAGCTAGCCTCTCAAAGCTATCGAATAGCAATTGTTCCAAAAGGAAAAATAACTCCACTTGACCGTCCTCTTGTCTGAAGCACATAACTCCTGTATCCTTTAATTTTTCCTTTTTTTTTGTTCTCCAAGGAAACAGCTAGCTTTCTATGTTAATCCAAGCTATCAACAGTCTTGCCAAGAAGAATCCAACTTCATTTTCTCTTCTTGTAGCTAAGCATGGCCACTCCATTCTCTCTTTTTTTTTTTTTTTCTTTTTTCCAAAACACTCAAGAAAGGCAATTTCCTTCTATCTTCTTCTTGTAAACCAAGCATACCATCTCTATTTTACCTTGAATTGTTTTCCTTCATTTCCTTAAAATTCGTGAGCAACTCCTTCCATTTCCCTTGCATTTTTCTTCATTCAAACTCTCAAGAAAATCCAGAATTTTTGGCGTGTCAAGGAGGCTTTTCTCACTATTTTCTAGTGGTTTGACAAAGATCTCAATGAGGTAAACACCGAACAACTAAACACTCTTTCATTTTTTTGAAATTGAAAACAAAATCTTATAGCTGCTGGACAGATTTCATTTGTTGTTAAGAAACCATTTTTCTTTGAGAAACTTGTTTTTTGATTTGTTATGAACTGATTAAGGACATGTGTGAATGTTTGTGGGTTGTTTTTTGGCTGAAGTGAGGAATTTTGTGGCTTACAATTATTCTTTGCACACATCTTGACAAAATAAAATACTACTGGAGTGTTTGTAATTTGAAATAGGCGTTGATTTTGAATATAAAAATTGCGGATGCTTTGCTAGGATGTTAGGAATGTTAGGAATGTTTTGAAGTGGTTTTTGCATGAGAAAAATGAAAGAAACAAAGCTTTATGATTTTTTCCATGAAACCATGCAAGCTGTGTAAAACCCTTGTTCAGGGCATCAATTTGAACCCCCCAAAACCACTTTTTTGTTTGATTCTTGGCATGGATTTTATACTGTAGAAGTTTCAAGATGCTCAAGAATTTTAGGACAAGAATCACTAAAAAACCATTTGCAGATTGAGAGATATGAATTTTTGAAAATGATTGCACAACACTGCCTAGGCGAATTACTTTTCTAGCAGAGGTTTTTTCAAAAATTATTTAACCCACTTTTAAGTAGAATTTTTGGGAGAAAATTATATAGTAATTCTCTAACATGTTAAAGTATCAAACTAGAATATTTTATTAAAAAATGAAGTGTTTTACTTAGGCAATTAACGTGATTTTTATGACTTCTGTTTTACTATTGTAAATAGAGTTTTGAGTTTAGAATGAAAAATGTGTTTGCATGAGGATTTAAATATAAATGGGATGGAATTTGACTTAATTGAATTTTAGGAGATGTCTAAGTTGGTTTAAAAAAATTTATGAAGAGTTTTGATGACCGAAAATAAATTATGCAATTTTAGGTAATGAAACCATAAAAATAGCCACTTTTTGCAAATGTAACACAAAAGGGGAATTTTGATTCTTGCAATGCTATTTTGTCACCTATTTTGCTTAGTGTACTTCATGTTGATCATGTGATTTCTTGAAACTTATGTTTATTAAATTGTAAATTGATTTGTTATTATGTAAAATAATTAGGGTTTTAGTATGGTAATTAGTGTTTGCATGGTGATTAAGGTGTTGCTTGACTATTTGTGTAAATTGAGGAGTTCTATACTCAGTGAAATTGTTAGGTGCCTTAGTAGGCTATTGAATTTTGTGATGGGATATTTTATCCCTAGAATTAAGTATTGTCGCTAAGCATTTTAGAAATACTTAAGGCCTAAGTAATTTCCTAATTACCCTAGGGTCTTGGTCAGAACTTTATTTGAGGCATATAAATAGGAAATTAGTTCCTATTTTCTAAATATGATAGACATGATGGACTTAGACAAAGGAAAGGGAGGAGCAAGGGTTTAAATTAAGTTGGAAACATTTTGCTAGCTTGGGCCAAGATAAGTACTTATATCCCAAGCTTTCTTTTTCTTTTTTTTTAATGCATATTCTAAAATGCAAAATCCGTGCAAAAATTTCATGTTTGAAATACGCAAAATTTGCACTCACTGCTTTATAATAAATGCAGAAATTTATGAAATGTTTTATGATTACAGCATGTAATTTATGACTTAAATTATAAGCATGCCATTTTGAGAAACACTTATGCATGACAATGATGTCTATTGAAAATAATGTTTCTATTATGATATTATGATTCGTTCATGCATAAATATTTTTGCAAAGTTTCTGATAGGAATTAAATTAGGCATAAAGGCCATTTTCAAGAGGGGGAAGAAGGACAAAATCACATTTCATGGTTCCATAGGTAAGAACAATATTCAAGAGGATTTAAGGGAATTTTCAAAACAATAAATTCAACAAACTCAGGTCCAAGAAGATTGTGAAGAGGTGGATGGTAAATGAAGGGCCAAAAGGCACACAATACAAGCAACAATCCAAGTAGAGGATCGAGCCAATCTTTAAACAAGGATTGAAAGCCAAAAGGGTAACAAAAAGAGCTCAAAATGACCAACATTTTATTTGGAAGATTAAGGGGACACATAAAAAAGAAATGAAGGTCAAATGAGTATGGATTAGAGTGCAACGAAATAATGGTGGGGTGACTAGAGCCTACCTGGTGCCAAGTGAGAATTTTGGACCCGGCACCGGATATGTGCATCCAAAATGGCGTCAGCCCTAGACAGGCTAATCTCGACTTTTTTCTATTTTTTGTGTCTTCAGCCTCTTACACTTGTAATTTAATTTTCATTACTTTTATTTTATTTTAGCCTATTTTAAGGCATGTAATAGGGACTCAAAGCTTGTATTAAGGCCATTAATAGTTAGAATTAGTTTGCTAATTGGTTTAGGGCAAGGCATCTATAAATATGCCATTATAGCTCTTGAAAATACAACTTTTGATATTTTGAATAGAGAAATCTTTTATTCTCTCTAGAGAGAGTTCTTGAGGGTATTCCTCTTAGGTGATTCCTAAATCAATCAAGATGACTTTTAGGCTTTAGTCCAACCTAAGAATCTAGTCTCTAATATTCTTAGGATAGATCATTGTTCTTTCTATAGTGGGTCTTAGATTCTTAGTTAATCTAGGGTTCTTTTAGGAATTCAATTGGTTGCCTAAATATTTCCATCCCATTTGTTCTTGATCCTTCTTAGGTTAGGGTTGTTTGGATATTGATTTAGTTGGCTTAGTTCATTAGATTTTGGGTTCTAGGAAGCTAGTTTACCTAAGGTACTAGTCTTGAATTAGGTCTCTTGATTTTGAGTTTCAAATTTCAAATTGGTGTTTTTCAATATCATATCAAAGAGTTTGGTATCAGAGTAAGGTAGTGTTGATTCTAATTAACACAACTTTCTTTGGGCAAAGGTACAATTTCTTCAAGCAGTTGTGAAATTTTTCAGATTTTCGTCACTTTATTGGGTGCCATTTTTGAATGCTTGGAACTCAAAATTATGCTATGAACTTGATGTAAAATTGATTTTATATGTTACTATGATATTTGAAGAATCATTTGAAATGATTATTTGTGGATTTTGAGATTAAACAAGTGAAAAAATATTGCTGTAATTTTTTTAATCCCGTAACTATTTTTCTTGATATTTTTGAATGTCAAGAACTTCAAATTATGCCATGGGCTTGTTGTGAAATTGAGCTTCCATGTTTGGTTGATGATTAGGAAGTTACTTGAGGTTTAAAACTGTAGAAGTTTTGAGGTTTCTTAGGTGTTTTTGTTGCAAAATTCTGAACACAAGAAAATCCCGTAACTCATGTTCATGCTAATTTTGTGAGCTATAAAATTCAAGTTTTTGCTATGTGCTTACCTTAAAATTGTTCCTTGATGTCAGTATAACCATTGGGGATTGATTTTTACTATGAATTTTGAGTTTTTGTGGTGCTATAAGAAAGAAAAATTGGAGTAGCTTGAGTTACAAGCTTACATATAAAGTGTTTGATATTTTGCTTCTATGACTTGTGATTGTGCAAACATGACTAGCAAATGCTTCCTATGATGAATTCCTATGATTTTCTTACTTAATAACTTGTTTTGAGTAAGAATTATCCCTTGTTACTAGTAGAAAATTGTTGGTCGTTGTATTTATGCTATAGTTTGGGAGAATTGTTGGTGCATGCATAGTCATATCACTTATCTTTGAAAGTCTTGAACTCCTTGTGCTATAATTGCCTTAAGTGAGTTAAATATGCATCAAAACTATATCCTTAGAGTTGTGATAGTACCCTAACATTTTAAAATCCTTCATTTGAATGGTTGCCTACTAAGTGTTTGATGAAATGCCTAAGTGACTTTACAATTCATTATATGAGTTCTTAGCTTGCATCTTCCACTTCTAATTGCGTTCATTGATTTATTTCTTATTATTGGTGAGTTAACTACTTGGTTTTAAATCTTCTTGACATATTTAGAAGTGATTTGAACTTGTCTATCTTTGTATCCTTGTTGTTTTTGCTTAATGAGTACCTTCATAAATCACTCTTGAAATCCTGAGTCTGTTAAGCCTTAATTCTTTGAAATTCTTGCTTGAACTTGCCTTGTTCCTTGGTATCATCAAATTTTGAATTGAATTCCCCTAAGACCGCTAGTTGATGGTCCTTAGTGGGTTGGCTTGACTTGTCTAATTGGACTAATTTCTAAGCAATTAGGGATATTATGATGGGAAGAAATCTTTGAGGAATTGAGAGTTTGAAAAAAAAAAAAAAAGACAAGAGGGTGAGCTTATTTTAACAAAAGTCAAAACGAGTGTAAACATGAGTGAAGAGTGACCACTAAAAATTGAGTGTAAACGCGTCAGGGAGTGAAGTGAGGAATTTTTCTTGTATTTTCTACTTAAATTTTGTAGACACTTCTCTTAAAAGAAAATTTCACAATGGCAAGTTGAGTAAAAGTGAAGGGTATGACTATGATAAGGAGATACAATGGAAGTAATTATGGTGGATATGATGAACATGAATATGACTATGAAGAAGATTATTGGGGAAATAAAAATGATCATGAGAATTTGCTTGATTGTGGAGATGAGGCTTCTAGGGATAGCTATGATGAAGAGCCAAGCACAAGTGGAAAAGAATATGGTGGGTTCGATAGAAAAGAAAATTGGAAATATGAGGGGGTTGAATATGTAGGTATAAATAATTGGAATGGTGGAGTTTGTGTAGGAGGACCACAAAAATATTCAAATAGTAGATTGCAACAATCAAAGAGTGGTATGCCAAAAGAAAGGGATTATAGGTGTTTGTATGAAAGTTCAAAAGTAACTAGACCAAGGGAAAAATATGCATCGCAAAGTTCTTCCAAGAGTGGTTTTAGAAGAAATGAGGATATAGAAAATATGGAGTTGAAGTACAATAAGAAATTAACACCTCCGTTCCTTGGGAAAAGAGATTCGAGAGAGTACTATGAATGGGAAAGAAGAATGGAAGAATTGTTTAAATGCTTTGAGCTTAGTGGAAGAGACAAGGTGAAATAGGCACTAAAGTGTTTTTCTAAAAATGCTTTAGAATAGTGGAAGCAAGTGAACACACAAAGAAGGCAAAGTGGGTATCAAATGGTGGATTCTTACAAAGAGATGAAAGATTTGATGAGGGAACGGTTTAACCCCGTCGAGTGCTAAATATGTGGAAGTTTTGCTCACATGTCCCATAATTGTCCAAGAAATTCTAAGCATGGTGAGGGAAGTACAATGCAAAATTTTTCAAAATGAGGGATGAGGAGAAAATAAGACTATGTTTGTTCTACTTGTTGAGACTACAGTTATAGTATATGTGATTGCCAAGATTAAATTATCAAAGAAGAATTTTTTTTTTATTTGCAAAAGGGTAGTACAAATCATTTGATTGTCATTGGAAGTTCTCTAAGGAGCAAAGTGAGATTCGTAAATTTGAGAAGTTAGAAAATGAGGCTAAAGGCCAAGAAATGCTCAATCAAAATGATAAAGTAGTACATGAAGAAATTGAGAAAAATGTTGATGAGCTTGGTGAGGAGCTTGGTGATGATGAAAAAGATGAAGTGGATCAATTAAGTCTAATAAAGGGAGTGACTAAGGAGTTCTACAATATCTTATTTTTTCTAGATGAAGAGTTACATCCACTAAAAGTGTTAAAGGAGAATGAGCAAGAAGAAGTTAAGCAAAGTAGAGTTGAATTTGTTGAAAAGCAAATATATTCAAGGAATGAGGTAGAGGGAGAGCAAATGCGTACTATAGATGAAGGTCCCGAAAATATTTCAAGTACTTATGATGTGGGAGAAAGCTCACATCCACAAGAGGAGAAAAAGAAGTGTTAGCTAGAGGTGGTGCAAAAGCAAATAAAAATAAGTGAAACTAGTGAGAATGAACTATCTAGTTCAACTTCACAAAAAGAAACCAAATCTAGTGGAGAAATTAGAGTGGATGGAAGAAATGGGGATACATTTGAGAAACTATGTGTGTTAATTGGTGTTATGAGGGAAGTTGTTGAAGCTTGTGTAGTTGAAGGAAAAAAGGATTTACAAAGAGAAAATATTTTCTATTCAAGGTATCAAATCAAAAAGAAACCATGTAGCTTGATTATTGATTGATGGAGTTGTAAAAATGTTATTAGTGCTACATTGGTGGAGGAATTGGGAATGGTGTTAAGATTCATGGACTCCTAAACGCAAAAAACATCCATGAATCCCTTCCAAAGATCCAAGTAAACGATTAAGAAGATCTAATGTTTACAGAATTACCTTTTATTTGGCATAATCGAGATCATTCGATTCTGATTATGCTGTTGTACGTACAACCTGAACGATCACCCGACGCTGCAGTATGCGAATAACCTCTATTGGATACACATGGTGAACTAACTCGTTACTCCGAGAAAGCTAGCGCCTAAGGTTTGAGACGGTTTTTTTCTGGTGAATAGAGGCACGAATATTTTCAACAGAACAGGGCTCTTAAGAAGACGGATAGGGTTTTCTTAAAAATCCCCAAACCTCTTAGAGTCCAATTCTGATAATATCTTATCATATTTTAATTTAAATTCAAATTAAATTAAAACTGATATGATAAGATTCTGCTATTATCTCGGTAATTTAACTAATTAATTTACCGAGCTAGATTCTTATAATCTGGACATTATCCATATACATCGAATGTGGATATATTTCCAAATTCATTGGATCTAATAAATATTCTAAGTTCGATTAACTTAGACATATTTTCAGATTCATCGAATCTAGTTACCAGAAAAATAACCTAATAAGTTCGCTTATTGTGTGACCCTATAGGTTCATTTAACACTAGCAGTGTGCCTAAATCATATTTAAATGGCCCACAAGTTATAAGTAGTTTCTAGCAAAACATTATAATTGTCTAAGTTAAATGAAGATCAGTGATCTCTTTGAACCAAATCACAATTTTATATTTAGTCCTTTTGTCACACTATATCCAGATTAAGCATAAGGCACGGAGCATATCATCCTTATTAAGCTTAATCAATTATTTCTTGATTTCATAGTAGACTGTTCAAACAAATGATATCAATATCTTAGATTGATATATTTGAGCACGGCCATGCATTTTTTAACAGTCTAACTTATCAAGGGGCCCATGGATATCTCTCCCATAATTGAGAGGGACAAATTCCTTCACAATCAATCATATTCCTCTCCTTGATTTATTTTATATCCAACAGTAGTCTAATTTATTATCTGGTTAGAGACAACTTTAGACAATGTCAAAATATAGAATTTATCAAGTAAGAAACTATGATGAATTTAGGTCGAAGGACTTTCAATATTATTATGGCTAGAAAGTACTTATGACATATTCCATGAAGTACTCTCACAGTGGGTCATGTCCAATACAATGTTCTCTAACATTTATTTATGTTTTGACTTGATATCACAAATATCCATGACCAGTAAAATATAGCCATTCAAATCACAAACATACTAATCTTAATTTATTACTGTTTCAATAATAATAATCGATCAAGGACAGTTTTAGAATAGTCATTGTATTCATTGCTGGGTTTTAGTATCAAGTCACATACTTGATGACCACAAAACAAATGCACTATTCATGAAAAGGAAACCCTCATATTATTATATAAAACATAACGATAATAGTATAAGTACAAATTGACTCTACGGCATATCCTTAACAAATGGAGACCTTGAAACATCCTAAACCTTATAAGCTTCAATGGTTGAACAATTGTAGTGAAGTAAAAGTGAACAAACAAGTTAAGGTTACAATTGGCATGGGGGATATAAAGATGAGGTGATGTGTAATGTGTTTCCCATGCATGTTGGGCATATATTGTTGGGAAGGCCTTGGTTATATGAAAGGGAGGTAGTTTATCATAGGAAGAAAAACACTTACTTTTTGTGCTAGGATGGAAGAAAATTCACACTTTGCCCTATGCCCCTAAGTGAGATTGTCAAAGATCAAAATATTTTGAGGGAGGGAGATAAAAACAAAAGAGAAAAAAAAAGATAAGGGAAAACACAAGCAAGAGAGAAAAAAAAAATGAAAAGAAAGAGGGAGAGCTAAAAGAGAAAGAGAAAAGGGAAGAGACCAAAAAGTGTGAAATAAAAGAGCTTGAGGTAAAACAAGAAGGGAGGAGAGTGAGAGAGCATAGAGGGAGGCACACACAAAGTAAAGTGGTACAAGAGAAAGCCAAGCAAGAGGTTGAGAAAAGGAAAATGAGTGGAGGAAAAATGAGGTTGAGAGCTTGGGTTGAAAAGAGAGAAAATAAGGGAATTGGTGAGGATCAAAAACTAAAAGTTTTACCTTTATACAAAATGTCTTGCTTAAATTGTAATGCAGGTATCGATTCGAAGATAAATCATCTTCAAGAAGGGGGAAATGATAAGAATCAAATTAGGCATGAAGGTCATTTAATAGTTAGGATTAGTTTGTTAATTGGTTTAGGACAAGGCATCAATAAATATGCCATTATAGCTCTTATAAACATAATTTTTGATATTTTGAATAAAGAAATTTTTTGTTCTCTCTAGAGAGATTTCTTGAGGGTGTTCCTCTAGGGTCCCAAATCAATCAAGACTACTCTTATGCTTTAGTCCAACCTAAGAATCTAGTCTTTAATATTCTTAGGATAGATCATTGTTCTTTCTATAGTACATCTTAGATTCCTAGCTAATCTAGGGTTCTTTTAGGAGTTCAATTGGTTGCCTAAATCTTCCCATTCCATTTGTTCTTGATCCTTCTTGGGTTAGAGGTGTTTGGGTGTTGATTTAGTTGGCTTATTTCACTAGATTTTAGGTTCTAGGAAGCTAGTTTATCTAGGATTCTTGTCTTGAATAAGGTATCTTGATTTTAAGCTTCAAATCTCAAATTGGTGCTTCTCAAGATCATATCAGTTTCTGATGAGTATTATGATTATAGAATAGAGTTATGCATGAAAAATATTGCGAAAATCATGGCATAAGTTTTATACTTAATAGCTCCAAATATTATTATGGCGAATTATGAAAAATAAACAGATATGTCTTGGATAAATTTTGGAACGGATATAGGGATGTTTATCTTGGAAATCTTGGGGAACAATAATTGTGATTTTGTTTTTTGGTCAAGTTGAGACTTGGGGACTGACTTCAAAAGGCTGGAACAATTTTTGGAAATAATTTGATTATTCCATACTGTAATAGTGAACTCTTGAACCGTTAAATTAATAACATTAAGATCTCAATGGGTAAGGCTATAGGACTATCTTTCACTAAATTTTGAGATAATTCCAGTAGATTGGCTATCTCCAGAAAGCTATCTTTTTCCAAATAAGGTGACAGTTCTAGTAGTTGAGCACGGTCCATGACTAGCAACACGATCTCTAAAGGGAACTGGAGAATGGACTTGGGATATCTGGTCTGATTTTTTATGAGGAAGATGGCGCGGTATTCCCTCAGAAAGGATGTACATCCTACCCAATTATTTGGCATTGTATATGTCGTTACCATATATATGATGGATTGCGATATGTTATCATGGTACGGGTATCTTAATGATACGTGAGATATAGTATTGCAATAGATTCAAGACTTTTGATAAATGAATTTGATATTCCAAAAATGTGATATGAATAATTTACTTGATTATGAGTGTTCATTGTACACATATTTTATACATCATTTGTATTTAAATTGTGGCAAAATGCATACTAGAATACTACTTAATCCCCCATTTTCTCTTTGTTATATGTAGGCCAAAAAAGTTGAAGATTAGATAAAAATTCAAGAAGAAAATACTAAAAAATAGCCAAATTGAAGCGACATGGCGTCGTGCCCATCAATCTACACACCATAGTGCAGCTACTGAACTTCAAAAGTCAACATTCTGGGCATCGACGACGTCGTGCCTCTCAGCTTGCACGTCACTACGTGCCATCAGGATGTAGAAAATATAGAACATCTGGAGCTTCACGGTGCCGTGCTAGTCATTGTCCACGTCACTATGCATCAATCCAACACATAGTAACAATTAATCTTATGATATCGCTTCGGGGTAAGATTAGAAAATCGGAGCATGTACAGCACCCTAGAGGCCATCTTCCATGGCACCGTGTAACATTACAGATTACCCCTTATTCTGTAGATTTCTAGGGATTCGTGGAAGAACTTATAAATACTGCTTTTCTGGGTCATTTGAAAAGAGACCCACCCACAAAATATAGCTAAGAAACCTCTTGGAACATAAGAAAGAGAAGAGAAGATCAAGAAGGATTTGAGAAAGAAGGAACAACCCCAATTCAAGTTTGCAAAGTAGAAGAAAGACCTTATCTATGAGTTTTTCCTTTTTTCTTTTGTGATTTGATTTTATGGTTATTGAATTTTATTAATTTGAATTGTAATTAAAGGGATGTACCCTAATTTACTCTTGTATTTGATGTTTATTTGATTAATTAATATCTATTTTGAGCAATTATTTGATTGATTAAATTGATTGATAGGATAATTCTCTTATGTTAAGCTTGATAAAGGATTCATGAGATGGGTTCCCTTTTATGTTAATTTAGAATATTTATTTTCCCTTAATGAATTTAAGAAAGGATTTGAGGGATTTAGAACTTGGTGATAGATGAGGTTTTGAGGTTACCTAGAGATTGGGATTCTAGAGCTTTTTGGCTTGTTATTAGATTTTCTTAATTTTATGCATCTTTGGGTTTGATTTGTATGAAAGAGATATCTATGGGTTAGATCCTAAAATAGAAGATTTATTACTTAAGAAAGAGAAGATTTTACTTTATTTCAGAACCTTTCCAATGCTTGGAATTGATATAAATTGATTGAGTGATGTTTATTATTTGAATATTCTTAGGGGAATTATGGTTTAATTACATGACCAATCTCCTTTCCTCACTTGAATCTTTCCTTGTGATCTTTTATTATTTGCCTTAAGAATTAGGTTAATGTATTCATATGGTACTCTCTTGTCCTTAGCATTAGTCATTTTACTTCTTGTTTTAGGCTGATTGAACAATAGAATTCAAGTGTAAGTAGGAGTAATTGATCCGGTTCTTGAGGGTCTTCGATACTTACCAACTATACTCTATACTACATGATGGGTCTACTTGTCCAAATGTGTGTGTATGGGAGTTAAATTAGTATTTTATTTTAAAACTTGGTTAAGCATTGGATCTATCTTCTAAACATAGCATAAATTGCGCACGCACAAACACCTAACAAAAGTTTATTATGTAAGGTATTGTTTTTGTACTTGTTGAATTGCTCTAAAAATAATAATATATTTGAAATGCATAATTATTTTAATTATGACTATATTCGTTTAAGTCAACATTACTCATGCATTATGACATTGATTTTAAAAATTGTGATACGAATTCACACACTTTGGAGTTATTGAGATTTTTATAATCTCACACAATTTACCTAACCATATTTTCAGCAAAAGAAGAGTTGGAAGTATAAAAGTGATAGGTTTAGACATAATCTTTTCCTTTTCTCTTTTTAAAATTTGTTTTGAATTTATGATGTTGACCTTTAATCTCTTTTGGATATTTTGAACTATGTAATATTTGGATTTGAAAATTCTTAGGTTGTAATAAATTATTTCTAAGTTTAATTTCAGAAGTTAATATTTATGTATCCTTTATTTTATACCGTGCTATAAAGACTCCTAGTCCAAAAGAATGGGACGACATCCCCGGCATGATTGGGTTACGTATGTAGTATGGTGTTACAAAGGTCGTAAGATAAGTTAATTTCATTATTTAGAGAAAGTTATGGCCATACCATTTTCTAGTTTATTAGAGTTAACAAGAATAGCTATTGGTTGTTTTTATTTGTTAAAAATCCATAGTCTTTGCTAGTGAAGGAAAGCATTAAAATCCTCCAAATAATATAAGATACTATCCAAGCACAAAATGCACTGCAAAAGCTTTCAACTTTTACATTTAATCTAGTAACTTATAATTCAAAAATGAAAGCAAATGAATAGTGTTTGAACCATGCATAAGCATCAAAATTGATCAAGAAAAAATTGTTAAAAAATCATTTACCAGTTTTCTTGGGCTCATGATGATAATCATCATAGTCATCATAATAATCGTAATCTTTATAGTCACCATAGTTTTTACCATAATCATACTCCAAAATTTATCTTACGAGGCATGCTTGCCAGTCACTATTAAATGATGGAAAAGAAATAATTACATGTAAGATCTCCAAATAATGAGACTCCATATCATCATGGAGGTCAAGATCAAGGAGGGGGAAGTGTGACCATGCACAGACAAGGACCGATAACAAGTGTTAGGTCCAAGAAGCTTCAAGATGATTTTCAATTGATCATCAAACCATACTTGAGGATGAAAGAGGATTGGAAGGTTGAGGAAGCTAGCCAAAAGTTCATGTTGATGACCATCCACGAAAGACCCCAACAAGAACTCAAGACGGCAGCAAAGGCGGACGAAACATGACCAAGGAAGGCTTTTTAGCAGACAGTCAGCGCTAGCTCCAAGCAGCCAAACCGGCGCCAGCTCCAATCTACTCTACAACCCCTCAATAGCAACTTGAACCGGCTCGAAGGCAATGCATAACCGGTGCCGACTTCAAGGGACCTAGCTGGCACCGGCTTCCCCCTGGGCAGCCGATGGCTGTTCCACGTTTTTAATATTTTTTCCAATTTTCTTCAATTTTAATTACTTGTAAAGACTTATTATGACCCTAAACTATAATAGAACCTCAGGGATTACCTTAGCTAGGGTTAGGGTAGTATAAATAACACCTTTAGTGATTTGACAACACAATTCACAGACTTTAATACAAATTTGAGAGAGAATCTTGAGAGGCCCTAGCCTCCTTGTTCATCTTGATCAAGACTATGCTTAAGGGTTAGTCCTCCTTATGAATAAGTCTATAAATCTTTTGGATAATCTAATGTTGTTTTCTTGAATGGGTCTTAGTTGCTTTATTCTTCTAAGGTTTGTTTGAATTCCAATATTTAGGTGCCTATTTTCTCTATTCTATTTGTTCTTGTTTGCCTTTGGTGCTTCAAGGATATTGGGGTGGGATTATAGTAGAACTTTCTACTTTACTTAAGGGTCTTTGAAGCTTAGTTCTTCAATGGTTTGATAGAGAGTAGGTTGTTATTTTCAGTTTCTCCTTTTTGTTACAAGAATCTCTGTTTTTTGTCCCTTTGAGTTGAGCTGAACACATAGCCAACCAAATCACCCACAACACCAAGAAAAGCCACACAAGATTCGTATCAATCTAAATCTACAAACATAATGAAACACAAGAATACATGTGACAGAGA
Organism: Voacanga thouarsii; assembly: GCA_026120185.1. Classification (NCBI taxonomy): domain Eukaryota; kingdom Viridiplantae; phylum Streptophyta; class Magnoliopsida; order Gentianales; family Apocynaceae; genus Voacanga; species Voacanga thouarsii. The sequence goes on along the minus strand of JANUWF010001641.1, from coordinate 3,453,101 downwards.
TATCCAACTAATACAAGCAATATACCATGAATATACTTCACACTACATGTTAATATTAGAATGTAACTGTCATTTCATAAGTTATTGAGAATCCAAATTCACATTAACTTCATGTCTGTAATCAATTAACAAGAATTCCTTTAATTCATTGATAGGAATCTGTCCACGCAACAAGACACATCTAAAGAAGGGGAATGGAAAGTCAAGACGTGCTTCAAATCTCCATACGAACATTCAATATCAAGAAGTTTCAGGAGGATTTTCAAGCCATCCAACCATACAAGCCAATAGCCAAAAAGATTGTCAAGAGATGGATAGTGAAGGGAGCTGTAAATAGAATACAAAAGGAACAACAATCCAAGTGGAGAATCAAGCCAATATTGAAACAATGCTTGATATCCAAAGAAGTAACAAGTAGAGCTCAAAATGACAAACATTTCATTTGGAAGAATAAGAAAACACATGAAAACAGGATGGAGGTCAATGACCAGGGAATTAGAGTGCAATAAAATAAGAGAGCCTGCCCAGAGCTGACCCGGCGCCATCCCAGATCGCCCAACCAGGTGCCAGTTGTGATTTGTAAAATTCCTTAACTTTTTGACGCGCGCACTATTCTAACAGAATGGACTCGGTGCCGACCCTACTAGCCTAACCTGGTGCCGGCTGTGGACGCGTGAAGTCCTGAAGTTTGTCATATTTTGTTGCATACGAGTACTGTTTCTTCATATTAGACCTGGCGCCATCCCCAAGAGGCCTACCCAGTGCCGCTCCTATTCTGGATTCCAAACCCCTAACATTTTTTTTAGTTATTTTGGGGTCATTTTGTAATATTTACAAAGTAGTTAGGGCATGACATCTATATATATGTTGTTATAACTCTTGTAACACAACTTTGGTATTTTTGGTGAAGAAAATTCAAATTTTCTCTCTAGAGAAAGAGTTTTTTAGGGCGATCCTCTTGGGTGACGTCCATTAAACATCAAGACTATATCAAAGGACTTAGTCCCACCTTTGATTTTGTCCCTAAATCTTAAGGGATAATCTAAATTTCATCTCTATTCTATGTGCTAGGTTGCCTAGTGTGTTTGATACGATTGAGTTAGGTGCCTTCAAATTCCTAACCTTGATGTTCTAATCTCTAGTTAGATTAGGGTGATAAGGTGTCTTTGAAGTAAGATAGATTCACATTATCACAAGAGTGTTAATTTCTTTACATTTTAGTGTTCTTGTGTGAGTTTGATAGGTTTCTTGATCTTGAGTTTAATCCACCTTGTTGGAGCTTCCCACGATCATATCAAGTAGTATCAGAGCTTACATTGTACTGATTCTAATCAACTAACTTTCTTTGGGCTAAGGTATAATCTTCTTCAAAATTTGTTGAGCATTTTCAATTTTCGTCACTTTTTCCCTTGCCATTTTGGAATGCTTGAAACTCAAGATTATACCATGAACTTGAAGTTATTGATTCTATATATTGGTATAATGTTTGAGGAGTATTTTGACATGGAAAATTGTTGATTTGAAGCTCATATTGCTACAAAAAATCTTATTCCCGTAACTATATTTCTTACAATTTTTGGGGGTTGAAAACTTAGATTTATGCTATGGAAATATTGTTAATTTGACCCTATATGACATATTGATGTTTGAGAAGTCATTTGGTGCAAACATTTATTGATTTGGGGCTAAAACCAAGCTAAAATTTGCTATACAAAATTGAGCTACGAGATTGCACTTAATGTGTTTGATAAATTGTCCCAATGAATTGTGATTGCTCATACCTAACTACCAAAGCTTCCATTAATAAAGTAAGAAGACTAATTTGATTAGTAGAGTCCATTTGTAAAGTTAATTGGAGTTCTTATTGTTGCTAGAAGATTTGTTCACATTGTATTTATCTCAAGTTTGGAAAACATTTGCATATCTTAAACTCCTACTATTTTTTTCTTGAATTTGCTTGTGTCATCATTTTCTTAAGTACTTGTTAATTGCTAATTTGTGCTCTTGAGATTGTGATAGGCATCACCTAGTTTAAAACTCTTTGAAATCCATGCATTTTCCTTGTTGCACACTAAGTGTTTGATAAATTACCTTTAAGACACCTTTCTTTCTTATCCCTTGGAATTTAGTTGACTTGACTAGTAGAACTAAATCTTTTGAAGTAGGAAAGAGTTGGGAAGGACTTGAGTATAGGATTAAAAGTTTAAAAAAAGGTAAGAGGGTGAGTTCATTGTGATAAAAGCCAAGAAGAGTGCAAATACAAATGAAAAGGGACCACTAAAAATTGAGTGTAAACACGTGAGGGAATGAAGTGAGGAATTTTTCTTGTATTTTCTACTTCAATTTTGTGGGTACTTCTCTTGAAAGAAAATTCACAATGGCTAGTTGGAATGAAAGAGAAAGGTATGACAATGATGAGGAGTCTTGCTATGGTGAGAATAGTTATGGGGAATCTAATGAATATGAGTAAAAATATAAGAAGGATTATTATGAGAGCATAGAATATTTGGATGAACATGATGAGAGGCCGAGTACGAGTGAAAGGGAGTATGAAAGTTATTAAGGAGACCTAGGGGAGAGTGATCAAGAATGTGAGAATTTAAGTCCTATGGAAGATTGGAAAATTGGGAATATGAAAAAGAAGGATATGGGAATGAGGAAGTTTATGTGGGAGGAGCATAAAAAATAGGGAGCGTGAATATAAAATTTGTGGGAGTTTAGAGTACACTTCCTACTATTGTCCAAAAAGAGTTAAACAAAGAGGAAGAAATGTAGTACATAACACACCGGAAGAAGAGGTGTATGAAAGGAAGAGCTATAACTGTTATAATAGAGGAATGATGGCCATTATTACTACAGGTGCCCAAGTTTGCCACAATAACTAAAGGCGAAAGAAGAGTCGCAAGGAAAAATGGGAGAATCTCAAGCTTCTATAAGTATGGCGCAACGAAGGAGTAGTGGAGGTTTGACTCGTGAGATTTGTTGTAGTAGAAGGCATACGAAGGTTGATTGTCCAAATAACATGGCATATGAAAGATTTATATGGGGTGCACAATTGTAAAAGAAAGAGATAAATTGAGAAGCAAAAGGCGAGACTTGAGACCAAAGTGGCCAAGAAAAATGTTGTAGATGTTGAAGAGCCAAGAAGGGGAAGAAGTGAAGAAAAAGTTGAGAGGGTTAAGCAAAGTGAGTTGCATAATTTTGAGAATGAGGAGAAGCTAGAAAGGGAAGCCAAAGGCCAAAAAATGCTCAATCAAAATGATGAAATACTACCAGAAGAAGTTGGAAAAAATGTTGATGAGCTTCATGAGGAGCTTAGAGATGATGATGAAGAAGACGTAGATCTATTGAGTTTAACAAATGGGGTGCTTAAGGAATATTACAACATTCTATTCTTTCTAGAGAATGAGTTAAACCCATTGGGAGTGATAGAGGAGAATGATCAAGAAGGTGTTGAGCAAAATGGAGCAGAATTTTTTAAAAAACAAATACATTCAAGGAATGAGGTAAAGGGGGTGCAAATGCATGCTATGGATGAAAGTTTCTAAAGTGCTTCAAGCACTTATGAAATAGGAGAAAGCTCACATCCACAAGAGGAGAAAAAGAGGAGTTGGCTAGAGGTGGTGCAAAAGCAAATGAAAATAAGTGAAATTAGTAAGGATGAAGCATCTAGTTCAACTTCACAAAATGACATCAAATCTAGTGGAGGAGGTAGAGTGGATTGAAGAGGATACACTTGAGAAACATGTGCATTAATTGGTGTTATGAAAGAAATTGATGAAGCTAGTGTACTTGAAAGAAAAGAGGATCTACAAAGAGAAATATATTTTCTATTCAATGTGTCAAATCAAAGAAAAATCATGTAACTTGATTATTGATAGAGGGAGTTATAAAAATATAATTAGTTCTACATTGGTGGGAGAATTGAGAATGGAGACCTGGAAACATCCTAAGCCTTTTAAGCTTCAATGGTTGAACAATTGTGGTGAAGTAAAGGTGAACAAATAAATCAAGGTTACAATTGTCATGAAGGATATAAAGATGAGGTGATGCGTGATGTGTTTTCCATACATGTTAGGCATATATTGTTAGGAAGGCCTTGGCTATATGATAGGGATGTAGTTCACCATGGAAAGAAAAATACTTACTCTTTGCGCAAGGATGGAAAGAAATTCATACTTTGCCCTATATCCCCAAGTGAGATTGTAAAAGATCAAAATATTTTGAGGGAGGAAGATAACAAGAGAAGAGAACAAAAAGAGAGGGAAAAGAGAAAGAGGGAAAAATAAGAGCAAGAGAGGAGAGAAAATGATAGGAGAACAAAAGAAGAAAAAGAGAGGTTAGAGCTCTAAACATAAGAGAAAATAAGGGAGGAGAGAGAACACACGAGGGAGTAAGGAGGTAAAATAAGAGTGTCAACCTGGGTTTGGAGAGGTGAAAACAACAAGAGAGAGAAAAAAGAGCGAAGTAAGATGAGAGTGAAATTTTGGGTTAAGAAGAAAGGAAACAAGGTAGGAATTGTGGAATAAAAGCCTGAAATTTTACTTTCACAAAAATTCTCTTGTTTGATTTCTTTGTTGGATAGTATACCCTCTTAGACTAGGTTTCTGATATAAAATTGAATATTTTAATAAAAGAATTTAGTTTCAGAGATTGTTTGTGAATTTACTTTTTATTTGTGCACAATTTCGTTTGGAACAGACCCATTGTGTTTAAATAAGTGATCCGTGTGAATGGTGGTCTTTCGCAGTAAGGTATGGATCACGGATTATTTAAACACATAAATATTTGTTCTTAACATATTGATGAGAATGGGAATCTCATCATGTTTAGATTATTATGTTATGAATTCCAAATGGGAAATGGCTTACCTTTAGCCAGTGAGTAGTCCATTCAATTTATGACATAAGCGTATTTCGAATACGTAGGATAGGACCTGTAGTAGTGGTTTCTAAAAGTACTATATGGTAGAAACCTAGATTACTACCGATACACCGTGGACTAGTACTCTACAACTTAAGTATGAGTTGGTGGTCTGACGAAGCTGGAAGCATATGCTTTGATATGCTATAGTTGAGGTTCTATGGTAGAACCAATATACTTGTGTATTGGGTATATGTAATTAGTTAGTTAAGACAGACTTGTATAAGATAGTTTCTACACAATATCGCCCCTTGTGATTGTCCGAATGATCTAAAATGTCCAGGGCCCTGGGAAACATGACTTGGATGTTTACTTTAGGGTAGCTCCCTTGGAAAGTAGAAACACTCCAGAAAGTCGTGGATCATTGGACTAGAAGCTTAAGGATGGTAGATGTCATTTAGAGGGGTGTTAGTACACTTCTTCCTCTCTAAATATACGGTGATGTGTAGAGGGGCATTTTAGTCATTTCACCTGTAGGTCGAAGACTTTGCTAACATAGTATTGTCCTTGGGGTCAATATTTTCTTATGGTGATATTAGAAAATATTTAAAATGCAAAATACAGCTATTTATATACCAGGAGTATTTTGGTCATTTTAGCAGTCAAGCCGATGTGTCTTTTTGGTCCTTGGAATAGCCCGTAAGTGCTAATTAATTTTGGATTGAGGAATTGATCTCAGTTAAAGAGGATTTTATTTTATTTTATTTTATTCAGGAAGTCTAATTTATTATTAGACTAAAATAAAGTAAATAAATAAATAAAATAAAAATAGGAGCTGAGAGAAATTAATTATCTGGTTTAATTGGTTAATTAATTATTTAGGGCTTAGGTCCAGTTTGAATAATTAGGAAATTAACTTGGGCTTAAACAAGAGGGAAATAATTAATGCTTAATTATTTATTGGGTTATTTCTATAAGCCTAAGAAATAAATAATTAAAGTGTAATTATTTTAGTTCATTTGGGCTCATTAATTGTTTATTGGGTTATTTCTATAAGCCAAGGAAATAAATAATTAATGTTTATTATTTTGGGCCTTTTAGGTCCAAGAAAATTAATATATATTATTTTGGCTCAATAGCTTGGATCGTAGGGTTTCTTCCAGATACGGACTAGATGAGTTTAGGGTTAAGCCAAACTTATTCTCTGGATAACATTTAGGTGTTTGGAATATGATATCCCAGGGGATATGTTTATCAGATGTTAGAGACCTAGTTTTGGCTAACAATAAACAAGATTCTTGAAAAAAGAAAACCCTAAATCTCCCTAAGCTCTCTCTCCCTCACGCAGCTCTCTCTCTCACGTGAGCTTCTTGGCTTTCCTCTTGTTCTTGGTGTTTTGCTAGCCTATAGCAGTAGAACCAAGTTGGGCTGAGATCACTCTTCCTCACTGTTGTGTTCACCAACAAGAAGTTAGGCAGTGGCATATTCTGAGAGCTGAAAAGCTTGGCATTAATGCACCAAGGAGAAGCAGGAGATTGGAAGGATTACAACCGGTAGCTTTTTCAAGCAAGCAAGGGGAAGTTATTCCTGTGGTTCAATCCACTCCTAAACAACCTAAGAGGTTTGAAGCACGCAAAGGTATGATCTTAACGCTTTCGTACTGCCATTAAGGCTTGTAGTTTTTTTTTTCTCTCTGTTTTTTTCCCTCCCGTGAGCATGCTCCCCTGTTTTTAAACCATCATTCTTATGCAGGGAAATCTGTACAAGCAACAAAATGCATCGATTCAAGAATGAATCATCTCAAAGAAGGGAAAAATGATAAGAATCTATCCACGCAACAAGACACATCTAAAGAAGGGGGATGGAAAGTCAAGACGTGCTTCAAATCTCTATGGGAACATTCCACATTCAAGAAGTTTCGGGAAGATTTTCAAGCCATCCAACCATACAAGCTAAGAGCCAAAAAGATTGTCAAGAGATGGATAGTAAAGAGAGCTATAAATGGAACACAAAAGGAACAACAATCCAAGTAGAGAATCAAGCTAACATTAAAACAAGGATTGATATCCAAAGAAGTAACAAGAAGAGCTCAAAACAACCAACATGGAAACGGAATGGAGGTCAATGAGCAATAAATTGGAGTGGAACAAAACAGGAGAGCCTGCGCAGAGTTGACCCGACATCGTCCTAGATCGCCTAACCAGGCATCGGTTGTGATCTGCAAAATTCCTCAACTTTTTGACGCTCGCATTGTTCTAACAGAATGGACCTGGCACCGGCCTTACTAACCCGACTCGACGTCGGCTACGGACTGGTGAAGTCTCGAAGTTTTTCCTAACTTTTTTGCGTATGAGTACTGTTTCTCCATATTTGACCCAATGCCACCCCTAGAAGGCTACCCGGCACTGCCCCTATTCTGGATTCCAAACCCCTGACGTTTTTCAGCTATTTTGGGGTCATTTTATAATATTTACAAAGTAATTAGGACAAGACACCTATATATTTGCTGTTATAACTCTTGTAACACAACTTTGGTATTTTTTGTGAGGGAAATTCAGATTTTCTCTCTAGAAAGAGAGTTCTTGAGGGTGATCCTCTTGAGTGATGTCCATTAAATATCAAGACTAAATCAAAGGACTTAGTCTCACCTTTGATCTTGTCTCTAAATCTTAAGTGATAATCTAAACTTCATCTCTATTCTATGTGTTAGGTTGCCTAGTATATTTGATAGGATTGAGTTAGGTTCCTTCAAATTCCTAACCTTGGTGTTCTAATCTTTAGTTAGATTAAGGTGTTAAGGTGTCTTTGAAATAAGATAGGTTCACATTATCACAAGGGTATTAATTTTTTTTGCATTTTGGTGTTCTTATGTGTGAGATTGATAGGTTTCTTGATCTTGAGTTTAATCCACCTTGTTGGAGCTTCCCAAGATCATATCATTCATTTAGTTAACTCATCCAGCTATGCAAAACACCAACAAGACGAATTTCCCTCGACAGTTCCATCACGCTTGCAGAAAACTATAGCTTTGCTATAAATTGGTAACCTTCAATCTCTCCTATAAAGGCATAAAACATAGCACACAATCTGCATATTCATATATGTGTTTCATTAATGGTAACACTTGATTAATGGCAACTTCTAATTTGTTAGATTTTTGCCTTGTAATAAATGCATTTTTACACTATCATTTTCCATTCAAGTTTTTGTATTTAGAATTAACCAAAGGGGTTAGTTACTTTACATTTAAAAACTCAAATGATTACTAAACTATTTCTTACCCATGATTTGACCAGGTTTTGCTCCCATACAAGAAGTTTAATAATTAAACCAGTCAATGCACCTCTATTCCTTTTTTCACTACAACAAAAGATAGGCCTGCGAACAATATGCTTCAACATTGTAGAACACATTAAAGAATAAGTAACTCCATGAATTACCCGAAAATATGTGCTCCCCCTATAGGAAAAAATATAAAACGTAAATACAAAAATGTGCTGACTAAGATCCCAAAATATATCAAACCAAACCTTTGTTATCTATTCACAACTTATGATGTTCAAGCTCTATCTTTTTAGATTATACACCAAACAAGTGAGTACAAGACACAAAATATGCTTACAAAATTATAGGAAGTAACAAGTAGAAATGTTTGACATTATCAAAAATGTGCTCAATAGAACTTACAATAATATCATTATCTGCTATCTTAGAATACCAACTACAGCAAGTTGTAGACCACGTCCTATAACTTCCTTCAGAAAAAGAAGACAGTTAAACATCTTTAAGACAAAGAGCGCATATAAAATTAATTTTGCTCTTATATGAGCACAATTACATTGCAACTCCGACTTTATGAGTGCCATCTCCTCCAATTATGAACACCTGAAATCCATAAAGAGATAAGAATCTATCATAATTACTTCTCATATACCACAATTAGGGTTGCTTACAGTTCGGTTCGAAGATTTTGGAATCTCCGGTACTGTTCCAAAATTTTAGTTCTCCTATATCTCAGTACTAATCCTGAATTACAATTCCAAAATCTCTATCTTGACTTGACCTGAAATTTCGAGAAAAGTTGGGATGGAGATTTGGAATTTCGATTCTAACAGTTTTGGGACAAGTCGGGATAGATATTCAGGATTTCGATTCTAATGGGACAAAACCAATACCAAATCATGTTTAGGAAATTTTTGAATATTTTTCACCAAATATATATATATATATATTTATTTATTTATTTATAAATATATATATATATATATATATATATACATGTGTGTGTGTGTGTGCGCGCGCGCATGCGTGCGTGCGTGCATGTGTTCAACCTAAAATTGAAAAAAATTTGAAACCAATCTTAGTATTAACAAAAATATGTTCAACTTAAACATGCATTTCGAGGAAGCTTTCTTAATCATTGGCCAAAAACTTTGATCAATAAAAATTTGAACTTTCCAGTATCAACTACCAATTATCCGCTAACTGGAAATGGGATTAAAAGTACAACGCTATATGTGCTTACTAACTATTCCTACTATGTATATACAAGATCTCTGTTAATTATGAAAAACTAGTTAACAAATTATAGTGATTAGATTCCTCTACAAGATTAAAAGCTGCCAAAGGGAAAGGGGAAAAAGAATGGCCTTTTATTATGTATATACAAATATGAATAAAAGAAAATGAAATGGAAAGAAAGCTGAAATAAAATGGGACTTATAGTTGGAACAAGAGAGAGAGCGTATTTGAAGATGAACAGAGATGTTTGGAAGCTAGTAGGTGGGAGAGAGGAGGAGTTTACATAGATACGGAAAAAGGTGAAGGTTCTGGGAAAATGACAAAAGCTTTTTTAACTTTACATGTTTTGACAATATTAACTTTCCATGTGCTATGCTTATTTTTCTTTTCTTTTCTTTTCTTCCTTTTTGAATAATAAAAGAAAGAGATATATATAATTTGTTAATAATATAATTATTCTTAAATTTTCATTAAAGGAGTTTGAAATAAGCGCTTTAAGGTATAATTTAATGTATTTTGTGAGACGATATTAGACAACTAATAACTCTTTTATATATTTAAAGGGCAAAATTTTATTCTTATAAGCATTTTCAACTTTTACTTTAGAAATAAATTTGTGATCTTTCCAATGTAAATAATGAATTTTTACTAATTATATCACTTATAAATTTTTTTGGCACAAAATGTAGTTCAGCATATATCTTGAGCATCCCAGTTTTATCTTGCTATGTTCTTTAGCTTAACAAAAACTCTAGCCTCAAGATCAACTTCCATAACCAATATTAAGTCGAATGCAACTTTAGGTTTTTTAGATTTTTTTTATCAATAAAGAAACCCGTAGTCGCTACCTAATAGTGTGCACAAGGCTCATATCTCAAGAGAGGTTTGATCCTAAGACGTCAGTGTAAAAAACCCAATACCAACTATCTCAGCCAACTTAAGGGACAATTCTAAGTAACAACAGTTTGCTTATGGAACAAGAGTCAAGTCCTAAGTCCGAACAAACTTGCTGAAACATATTTTGGCTTTTCCAAAAAAAAAAAAAAACCTAAAGGGAATTAGATATGCCAAAATGTTATAATGAAACATATGAAAGTGGAATAGAAACAACACATCAAAAGAATCCAAAAATAATAGAGATCTTCAGATATTGCAATACAATATTTAACTTTTTTAAATAATTGCCAACAGAGGTCCTACTAAGCTAAAAAAGAACATTCAAACAAGAACCACTAAGATATAAAGGAAACAAAGCTACAAAACATCAAAACACAGGAAATTTTGGAAAAGAACAAATACGCAGAGGACTTACAGAAGCAAAAACAAGTAGATCAAGAAATTCACCCTTGTAATCTACAACTACAGAGGTGAATGGTTGATGGGTTCACTGATTCACTATTGAAACTTAGAAGAATGTGCTCCCATTGTCTGTAAGTGTGAAGATTGAGAAAGGCAATGGAGTCAGCGGTGGATCCGGCAGTGCAAGATGACAAAAAAGTGCAGAGACTCAAAGACAGAGAATGTGAGAGATGATACTGAAGTTGAGAGATAAGTAAGATAGGTTTTCTTTTCCCTTTTGCATTTTTCTGATTTAAAAAAAAACTTTTTTAAATATGGAATATGATTTTTTGAAAATTTAATTATTTAATGTAATTATATTATAAAATAAATATGATTATTAATATTAGAATATACTAAAATGGTAAGTTTGAATGAAATTATTAACATAATTTTGGTCAACAGAATAGTAATTTAAATATTAATTTTTATATGTAAATAGTATAAAAATATTTTATACAATATTATTTTATTGATTCATTCATTCTTTTTTATACTTACAATTTTGAATTATGGCTATTTACTATATTTTAAATTATGATAATATATTTACATACTAATTATATGTTGGGTATCTCTCATGCATATCATATATGGCGCAGCGAAAAATTAAAACGAGATACCAACCCAGGCTCCGCATATGTGTGGAAAACAAGACATAAAAAGAACAAAGGTAACGGCTTTTACCTTTCTTTGATCGTTTGAAAAACAAAATTTTTCTTCTTCAAGTCTGAGGCGCGATCCACCAATCCTTTTGATCAAACACCACAAGAGTTGAACATCCAACCACTATAATCACAGTGTGTGATTACCTCTAACAGAAATCCACACGAGGAACACTCTCAAGCACACAGATTTTTCTGTTCTAGCAGGAAAAAAAAAGGCGGCTAGGGTTTTTCTTGTTTTTCAGAAAAATGAGAGAGAGAGAGAAATGATCATGTATCCTCTAGGGTTTGGAGTTGTAATTCGTTAATCACCCTCACACAAGGAATCGTGCATATCCTATATACCACAAAAATAACCCTACTGAAAATACTCCAACTGAGAATTCTAAAACAGTTAGAATTCCCTAATTGTAATTGGAAACATCAAGTTCTCACAGTTACAATTTGGACCATAAATTATAACGAATTATAATTTGGCTATAACAACTTCTCTTTCTTGCAATTAACCCCACTATGTTATCAAATAACATATTGAGTATAAAATCCTCTATTGTGTGTGACCTATTAGGTTTCCCAGTCAATTGGTAGCGAACATCAATTAATCCAAACTTCTTTGAGATTAATAATCTATAATTAATTAGAATTAATCATATTGACTCTAATCAAGATTGATTTATTAATTCATCAATTAATAAATCCATATTCTCAAATCATGAGCGGTATATAGCAACACATCATGACCACCCAAGAGCCCAGGAAGTCAAGTGGCTTAACATGAACCCTTCAATAACAAGCTACAGTGCAATTAACTCTTTTCACCATACAATATCTCATCCGGTTTGAAGTACAGAATTAGTGCCAACTCCCTCCAGAATATATTAATTATGGCCCGAATATAATAGTACTTGTACCAGGAACCCACTACTCTAGATATGTATCAATTGAAACTATTTCCAATACACAATCACCTTAGCCAAGGACTTCTCGAGTAGTAATTCCTACAAGTGGCCGTGAGATATTCGCCCCTACTATTAGGAGTAGTGAATCCTTTATTGACCCTCTCAACTACTTTCATTTACCTTATAATGTACTCAATATCCATCCCATAGGCGGCCCTCGATCTGGCTCCAGAGATTGGAATCAAAGCACAATGCTCAGCAAACAAAGTACCTTAGAGATCTCAAGTCTAATGATACTTGCATGTTTTCTATATTGAGATTGTATCGCTGGTACTAAATAATAATCCATGTGATTATCTCATAGCTAGGTCATCTAATGTACTTGTTCCATTGACAATCATCCATGTGCTAACTTTGAGTATCTCAATACTCATGGATATGAGAACCACCGCCTGATTAAATCAGAAAGTCTAACACATGCTAGTCTTAATGCATTAATGATGTCTTGTCTCATTAATACTACGACTAGGGACTTTTAAATGCTAACACTATACAGTGTAGTAGGAATCTCATATCATAATCTCTATCATGATTTCCTAAACACAGTGTTGTACTAGGGACTTTATCTAACAGTTATATTACATAAAAGTAAACAAAAGAAACTATAAGATAAATAATGCCTTTTATTAAAATAAAATATGTCATATACAACGTACAAGTGATTGCCTCTAGGGCATAACACTAATATTATATATATTTATATTTTGTGTGAATATATAAAAATAATAACAATATACACACATATACAAAACATGTTGGGGTTGTGTGGGGTTGAAAGAAAATTAAGAAAGGTTTAGCATTGTAACACCCTACAGCTACAGGGCTTGAATAGCTATGAATGTCGCCCCATCATAATGAGAAGAGGTCTTTATAATGGTGCAATTTAATAAATAACAAATACAGAGGCTTAATAGCTCTAAAAGAAATTATATCATATACTCTGAACATTTTCTCACACAAACTACAACTATAAAGTCTCTTGGATCTAAACTTGAATAATAATAATAATAATAAGGTCGAAGAGTTCAAAATACATTAACTAACTTCTTCGAGTCTTGCCTCTATACAAATCTAGGTATTCACAAAAGCCTGCCTGAAAAGTATGGATAAAATTTGTGTGAGATATAATATATCTTAGTAAGTCCTATAGTGTGCTGTGAGAAGTTTTAATAATACTGTGGTTATGATGCATGATTAAAATTGTTAGAATGGTAAAAAGAAATACTATTTCTTGTTAGAGAAGTGTCTATAGTAAAATTATTGAAGTATTGCTCTTTTCTTCGGAAAAATATACCATCAACATCATGACATGGTGTTAGATATAAGCTTTGGGCTTTTAATCAAAAATCACTCCGTATTTTCAAAATACGTTTCATAACTAAAATTTGGCATTGCTATCTCACTTGGAAGGAATATTATTCCAACCGATATTGCCATACTGGTCTGTACAGGATTTACAATCCTACTTTATTGATTAATATGAATAATTCAGTGTGTACACTGCAATTAAACATATGATAACCATCGTCATGGTATGCCACACTAGCCCGGGTATCCCACGCCTGTCCCTCCGTTTCAACTTTGGATAATAGGTGCTAGCTAAGGATTACTAAATATTAAATATTGGCACCCCGTGAAATAAGAGACCGCAGTCCGAAGGTGGCCACCAACCGGACTTCATTCTCACACCCACGTAAGTTAGTATAGATGTAAAGTCCCTTTGAGTACTCAAGGATCACATCACATTAAAGATTATCGCAATTTCTTAACATTTTCATAGCCCAATCAATTCCAAAACATTTCCATTCTGAAGATATTTTCTTTCCCAAAATGACTTTGAATGTGAACACATATAATTTGGGTCTGTTCCGATATTTTATAAAATCATATTCTCATGTTATGACTTTCGCAACCTTTATGCATGAGATGCAATCATAGGTTGTTTAATGCAATCCATACATGTAATACCCCGCCCAAAACCACCTTTGACTATGTGGAAAAGTCATGCATTGCATAGCATCTTGCATTTTGTGTGGTAGCTAGAATAATTTTATTTGCATGGATGCATGTGAATTTTTTCGCTACTCTTGCATTTGAATTAATTGATGTGAAATAGTTGTGTTGTAAAAGACTTGTTTAAGGGAGGTTTGGTCGAAGATTTTCAAGGATGAGTATTGGGGTGGTAAGAATTTCTTGTAGAAAAATTAGCATTGGAGTTGTTTTGGAATAGCGGGGAGGTTGGTGATTTCCTTTGGTGACCCGAGTTCGAATCCTACCTTTTGTGAAGTAAGTTTCTCTTCTTGAAATTCTTTTCTTTAGACCGTTTCTTATCTTGGCCGAAAAAGAATCTAGCTATCCTAGAGAAATTTTAGTATTTTTACTCCAAGGAAATAAGTCTCTATATTTATTTCCTAAATTCAAGGACTTTGATGTGAATAAAGTTCACCTTTAATTTTCAGCTTGTGTTCCTTAGGATTTTCGAAAACCATAAGTTGGAAATATTTTGGAAATTTTTCCAGATTTTGTTCGCCACCTTGGAGCACCTTTAGCTCAATCCAAAGTCTTCTAGGACTAGAGGAAATCTTATCCAAATCCTTGATAAAACCAGATTTTATTTCAATCCAAATTCAACTAGGATTCCTTCCTTTTCCTAGCTGAATTTCGGCAGCTTTGTATCTACATAAGCTGTCCGGAATTCCAGCCATCTTTAGCTACAATCCAACTCTGAAAATCCTAGCTCAAACCACCTAAAATACTCCTTAACAATTCAACTACCTTAGCTGCACAAAATCAGAATTTTATTCACACAAAAACACTGAAATTCGTCCAGCATATGCACAGAAAATTCGGACAGCTTTGTGCAGGATTTTCGACCAGCTTTATGTTCCTACTTCAACCGAAATTCTGCACACATCCTTCACTGAAAAACCCCAGCTGAACAAGCTATTTTCAGCGCCCAAAATCCTCAATTTTCCTCTAGAAATTTCGGTAGAATTATAGCAGCCAAACCAGTCCAAAACTTGCTACACTTGCACAGAATTTTCACAGCACATGCACAGGATTTTTCAGTCATCAAAACTCACTCAAACTATTCCTCGTTTGGCCCAAAATTCTGAACACAATTAGCCCTTCCTTTGAGCAGTATTTCGGCCAGCATAGAGGAGAAAATTTCAGAATTCTTTTCTCCATAAAACTCCCCTAAAATCGGCAGCAAGGAGGCGCGCGCAAGCTGAAATTTCACCTTTGCTGTCCAAGAAACCTAAAGCCATTAGGAGTCTATCTAAACATCACCATCTAACCCTAAACCAATCTTCTTCAACTTTAAATCATAACCACCGTTTACCCTCTCCATTCTACACGAAAATTTCAGCAACTTCTTTCTGCAAATTTTCGAAAATACAAGAGTTGTTCCAAGCAAAAATCGAACACACCTTAAGGTAAGCACAAATCCTTTCAACCTCTTGATGTCGTTTTCTCTAATAATTCTTTTCTCTTTCTTCTACCCTTAATTCACACCCTATAGAGGCTGATTTCCTCTTCTTCCTAAATTTTCAGTCAAGAGAAGCAAATGAGGTAGCTTCTCTCTTCTTCTCAAGCGAACTCGGGACGATCACCATAGGAGCATCGAGACCTCATTACCCGGTAGTTGCAAGGTAAGGGAATACCCTCCCTTGATGTCGAAAGTAAAGTTTAATGGTGTTTATTAGCGAGATAAACATGTGGTCGTAGCATTTGATTTTTGAGGATTGAATAGTTTACTTGGAATTAAATAGGAGATTGCGAATTGTTATGAAAATAAATGGGATTAGAACATGGTTGAATTAATTGAGACCCTGATCATGATATTATATGGTTTAGATCAGGTGGATAATTGAGGAAAGCCAGCTGTGATTTTTATCTCGTTATCTGAGGGATATCAAGTAAGTCCTTGCATAAACTCTTTTATTAAATGTTGTGATGGTAAGTCCGTCTATAAACTGTTTTGTTAAAGGTTGTGATGGCAAGTCTATGTTGTGAAACTTTGTAAAGCTATTGTTAAACTGTGTTTGCTTGGGTTGTAAACATGGATATTTATTCTTTAAACGGTTTTGTCAAACTAACGGTTTTTAGCAAGAAAATTATTCTTTTCCTTAAATTTTTAGAAATCTCTTTTAAAGAAAACCACGTTTTACAAAGCCAAGGTTTGAAAATATTTTGAATCAGGAATTGACGGATATGTTCGTTAAGTACTCAATAAGGGTAGGCTAACAATACTAGTCTTGGAAGACTAGCGTAAGTCTTCTGGCATGAGGCCACCTCCAGAAGATGAACTCTGCTTGAAAAGGCGACAGTATGGGTTGGTCAGGCCAGTCCGAGCTAGCATTATACCTGAAAGGTATTATTTATATTCCCGCCATGGACACCTGGATGGTTTTGTTGGGTGTAGAGATGGAGGAGTATCTCACCCGGTGAGCTGTACACTCACCTTGATCAGAACGCCCAACGTGTGGTAATCTGGTCCAGACAAGGTGCACAAAGTATGGTGCCTTGGCCAACTTGTTCTCATGGAGCCCAGCGTGTGGTGACATGACTTTTATCCGAGTGGAGGATTTATTTTGTACAAAGTATGACAATGAGAAAAACCCACTCCTTGCGAAAAGAGATTGTTTATGACTTGCCAAATTATTTTTACAAATGTTTTACACTTTGCATACACAAACTATTTAAAAACACCATGTGCACACACAGGACTTACTGAGATTTATTCTCACACCGTTTTACACCATGTTTTCAGGAGATAGATTGTGCTGAGTCAGCGGGGCATGTAATAGTTAGAGCTTTTGCTATTTTCTCTATCCGTTCTAGGAGACATTTATTGCTTATGCTTCTAAACAATATTTTGTTTTATTCCGTTTTGCTCCAAGTTGAGCCTGATGTAATAAGAATATTTCTTTATTTATCTAAGTTGATCCTTTTGGAGATTGCCTTTATATTTTATACCTCGTTCTAAAGACCCCTTGTCCTACGGGACGGGGCGACATCCCCGCCCTTTTAGGGTACATAGTCGTGGGGTGTTACAATGCAGGATTTCCAAATCATTTTATCATGTGAGTATTGACTTATCAAAATAAAGCATGCTTAAATAATGCATAATCATTTATGCTTCCAAATGATTCATAGTATTTTCAACAAAATAAACTAGTATGATTTATAATATTTTTCTCAAAAAAGAGCTTTATTGAAAACGTTACGTGGATGTGGGGACTTACCTCGAATAGCTTATCGCTTTGCAAGATAAATATTCGCTAAGTTGTCACCAATGTTTAACAATGAATGGCCTACAATAATAATCATTCAAAACGCATTTAGTATTCTATACTTGTCGACGACAATGTACATATGGCCAACTATATATTCATTGAAAGATATCATTTCATTTCCTATTTCATTCCATACTTGAAATGAAATATAATACTTGCACGCGGAAAACATCCACAAATTCCTTCCGAGGAAGTAAACGATTAAGAAGATCTAAGGTTTACAGAATTACCTCTGTTCGGCGTAACCAAGATCCTTCGATTCTGATTGTACTGTCATACGTGCAACCCGAACAATCACCAGACGCTGCAGTGTGCAAACTTCCTCTATCGGATACACATGGCTAACTAACTCATTACCTCGAGAGTGCTAGCGCCTAGGGTTTGAGAGGCTTGTTTTCTGGTGAATGGAGGCATGAATATTTTAACAGAACGGCTCTCTTGAAAAGATAGCTAGGATTTTCTTAAAACCCCTCCGAACCTCTTAGAGTCTAACTCTGATAATATATTATTATATTTTATTTTAAATTCAAATTAAATTAAAACTGATATGATAAGATTCTGTCATTATCTCAATAATTTAACTAATTAATTTACCAAGTTAGATTCTTACAATCTAGACGTCATCCAGATACATCGAATGTGGACATATTTCCAAATTCATTGTATCTGATAAATTTTCTAAGTTCGATTAACTTAAACATATTTCCAGTTTCATCGAATCTGGTTACCAGAAAAATAACCTAACAAGTTCGCTTATTGTATGACTCTATAGGTTCATTTATCACTGGCAGTGTGCCCAAATCACATTTAAATGGCCCACAAGTTATAAGCGGTTTCTAGTAAAACATTATAACTATCCAGGTTAAATGAAGACCAATGATCTCTTTGAACTAAACCATAATTTTATATTTAATCCTTTTGTCACACAATATCCAGATTAAGCATAAGGTATGAAGCATGTCATCCTTATTAAGCTTAATCAATTATTTCTTGATCTCATAGTAGACTGTTCAAACAAATGATATCAATATCTTAGATTGATATATTTGAGTACGGCCATGCATTTTAACAGTCTAACTTATCAAATGGCACAAGGATATCTCTCCCATAATTGAAAGGGACAAATTCCTTCACTATCAATCATATTCCTCTCCTTGATTTATTCTATATCCAACAGTAGTCTAATTTATTATCTGGTTAAAGACAACTTTAGACAACGTCAAAATATAGAATTTATCAAGTAGGAAATTATGATGAATTTAGGTCAAAGGACTTTTAATATCATTATGGCTAGAAAGTACTTATAATATGTTCCATGAAATACTCTCACAGTGAATCATATCCAATACAATGTTCTCTAACATTTATTTATGTTTTGACTTGATATCACATATATCCATGACCAGTAAAACATAGCCATCAAGTTACAAACATACTAATCTTAATTTATTATTGTTCCACTAATAATAATCGATCAGGGACAGTTTAAGAATAGTCATTGTATTGATTGTAGGGTTTTATTATCAAGTCACATACTTGATGACCACAAAACTAAATGCACTATTCATGAAAAATAAAATGCTTCGTATTATTACATAATACATAACGACAATAGTATAAGTGCAAATTGACTCTAGGGTATATCACTAACATGTACATATGGCCAAATATATAGTCATCGAAAGATATCATTTCATTTCCTATTTCATTCCATACTTGAAATGAAATATAATACTTGCACGCTTGTAAACTATTTCCTTATTTCCTCTTATTCACAAGAATATAAGGTCTTCATGTACCCAATTAACTTCTCATTCATCCATGAACAAAAAACAAATCACTTCATGAATTTATTTTTTCTTTATTGAAAATTCTGCAATTTCCAGCTTTGGCACATCATCTTGTTTTGCTCACAACTTTCAATCCATATGCCCAAATGATGTCAAATTTGTTTCAAAATGTCCTCAAGACATTTCTTGGTGATTTCCAATTCATGAACTACTAATTTCCCTTCTTATTTCATTCAGTTTTACTTACAACATCTCAGTTTTTTAATCCCATCACAGTTTTGGCGATTTGTGGTATTTTCAACATAACTTTTTATTCACAACTCCAAATCATGTAAAATTAGTCCCAAAAAACTAAAATTTTCAGGTCATGAGGTTCCAAAACAACAAGCCAATTTGTACAATTTATTCATTCTTCAAAGCTACTCGAAAATTCTTCAAAACAGAATTTCTATTTTTGTTTCATTTCTTTACATAATCCATTTTCTTTTCTTTCCTATACAATATATATGTCGTTTAATCATTGCAAGCCTTTATTTATCATCTAAACATCACATAATCCTTCTTGATTCCAGTCATGCACAATTAGTATCTTTCTTATTTAAACAACAACAAAACAAATAGCTTTGAATAATAACAACAATATTCTGTTTTCTTCAACAACTAAACTATTTTCTATCTTATTTCCATCTTCCATTTTTGCAGCCATGAACAACTTTTTAAACCATCTTCAAAACACCTTTAAATATCATATAAAACATAGCACATGCCTCCAAATGCACCACCATATACAACACACACAACTACCCCAAAATCATAGCTATTTCCAAATATTTTGCATAATTCTCATGAATTTTCCAACAAAATTAATATCAAAATAATCCTTGCAACTTAATCTACAACTTTAATTCATGAAGTAAAGGCTTTTACCTTGTGTATAAGATTTTCCAAGCTTGAATTGCTCTAAGTTTCCCTTCTCTTCTTCCTTGAAAACCTTTTCTCTCTCCTTTTTCTTTTTCTCTCTATTTTCCTTCATTTTCTTTTCTTTTCTCTCTCTCTCCTTCTCCCTTCTTATTTGAACGAATTCCTGGCTGTTTTACAGCCCTTCCACCGCCATATATGGTCAACAATTGTGACCATTTGGTCACAAATTGTGGGCTATCTATTTTCAACCATTTTTTTAATTTGTTTATTTAATTAATTCCTTAATTCTTAATCTTATTCAATAAGTTTTTGTAATAAAATAATTCCACAAATATCTCACCCCTCCAATGGTATTTTGACACTTGCTTTCATCCACCAATTATATTACGCCGCTTGTCTCAATTCGGCCGCACTTCAAAATTTCTTCAAAAAATAACTATAACTCCAGCTCATATTGGAAAAATATTTTATTTCACCAATGGAATCTATAAATTTTACTGAATTTAATAATGGGAATCAAAATTCTCAATTCCTTCTCAATTCTTTTCAAATTGTGGTCAAAGTCCCTTTCGCAGTCAAAATTACGATACTGCCCCTAAAAGCTCAAATTATACCAAAATGTTCATCTCATCGTACTGATCAATCTCTATTCTTGAGCATACCCCCAAACTCTCACTCTATTTAATGTAGTCGCAATCTGAAGATTTAGGGTACGTGTAGAACAAATTTAAAATTTCATTCAGGTCCCCATAATTTTAATTTTTCAATAATTCCCCTAAATTTTTTTTATCGCACCAAAACATTCAGTTCATTAAACTATTCATTTCTTGCTCTGAGTGTGAAGCTCCACCTAAAGCCAACCCTAGAGTAAGGAGGTCGGGATGCATATTATATTTTCTTACATGAATAAATATACTTTTGAATGATTTTATGTGCTTTAAAATTACGATTTATAGTCTAGAAGGCTTAATTATGCTTATTGAGTAGAAAGGGTAAAATGGTAATTTTACTTGAGGTCAAAATAGGAAGATAATTTGAGGATTAATTAGGAAGAATATTTGGGAGAGAAAGTAAGAACAAGAGTTGTTGTGGTTTAGTGGTTAAAGCTTTGGAATTAATCTCTAAAGTCTTGAGTTCAAACCCCACCATTTAAGTTTTATCATGATTATTTTTATTTTATTTAAGGTAGAATTTTTCGTCCCTTGCATGCTATAAGTAGAAGTAGGAGTGCTGTCCTAGTGGAGACATGAAGAGAATGTCATAATCCTATTCATATACCCTAAGAGAATTCTTAAGGGATTCATGTCATTTTATTCCCTAGCTTACCTTAAATTCTTTACCAATTAAGTTTGTTCAATTTATCCAAACCCATATTTTAATTCCAAAAAATTCAGTAAGGTTTATTGACCTTGGAATTTCAAAAATGGCTCTTAGAGGATAGAGTTTTGACTGAAAATAGGGAATGAGTTAAGAAAGGTTCCCAAGAGAATTAATCTCCAAGGTTGAACCTTCAAACTCCACTCCATAGTTTTCATCTTCTTCATGGAAGCAATCTGAAAATTTTCCAGGTTCTTGGGCAGTCTAGCCTTCGAAAGCTTCAGCTATTTTTCTTACTCAAATGCTGCCAGAAAAATGTCCAACTTATTCAGCTCGAAGACTGGAATTTCTTTGCCAAAAATCGAATTGGACAAAGCTGTGCAAACCAGGAAAATTTTCTGGACAATTTCGATGCTTAGCAGGCAAAAAACAAAGCTGCTTCTTCTACCCTTCAAATCAGTAGATTACCTCTACCTTTCCTCCATAAAGAAGGCTGGAAACTATCCTTAAAGGACCCTCCAATATCTCCCCAAACTCTCCGCAAATCGGTTGGAACATTGCAAAAAAAAACTGCACAACAATTTCCAGCAAACCATTCGAATATCCAACCAGAAAAAATTCCAGCCTTGCTCTCTTTTCAAGCCTCGTCCGAAAATCACTTCAAACCTCTGTGAAGTTAACCTTAGTCAGCCATGAACTGAACTTCATTACCCCATCCACTGACCTGAACGATTGGACTCCATAGCCACTCCTCAAATTCCTCATTCAATTACTCCAATCAAGCTCTCAATTGAAGTTCAAAATTCCAGCAATTGCTCCATGAAAACTCCCTTGGATTAAGCTTCAAACAACCAGAAATTCTCCCACCATTGCACTCAGAATTTTGGCCAACCCTATAGCTCCTTCAACCCTCATTCATTTCAGCAAAACCATAGCAAAACCAGTCGGCCATTGTAGCTCCCAAGAACCTCCATCAATCAAACAACATTACCATATATTCTACCTTAAAACACTCCATAAATTACTCCATTTGAATTTCAAGCAAACCAGATTTCCCTCTTCTCCCTAATCTGAAAATCAAATCATAGAAATCCCTCAATCATTCGGCCAACATCTTTAGCATTTCGTTCAACTTTTTCTCCAATTCTCTCCATTTCTCCAAGAACACACACTACCTTTCTTCAAGCCAAAGACCACTCTAAACACTTTCAATCCCTACCAAAAACTCCAGATCACGCCTACTCTCCCTAGAGTACATTTCTGGATTTTATAACATCAAATCTCGAAAACGAAAATCTACAATCGAATCAAAAACTAGAATTTTTCTTGAAGTCTCAAGAACACCATCAAGGTAACCAAGAGTGATTTTGTTCATCTTCTTTCCTTCAATCTTTAACATGATATACTAACACATACACACACACACACACACTCTCTCTCTCTCTCTCTCTCTCTCTCAGCCGAAATGGTTGCTACAACCATGGCTGTTTTTCTTCTTCTTTCTTGGACGATTCAAGCCTCCTAAGCATGTGAATCTCCTTGAATCTTCATCGAGATAGTCATCAACCAAGTATTTCTCTTTAACCTTCTCTTTAATTCTAAATTCATGTCTCTTAGATGTTGTTAGAAAGGGATAAAATATGATTGGGGCTTGAGAATGAAGGAGTTGAGATTGGAGCATGAAGATGTTTTGCCATGGTTAAGTTTTATGAAATTTCTTGTGAATCGATGCATGTTCTCCATGTCTTGAGTGAGTATGGATGTTTAAGCATGTTAGGTATTATGTCACCTTTAGTGAATAGGGTATTATGTTCTTGTTTTCATTGAAGCCATGAATATGATTTGCTTAGTAGAGATTTGGTCATGTGATAGTAAGTATGGATTTAAGCCTTTATTCATGAATAGAATAGTTTGTGGATTGAAGTTGGATTTTATGTTCATGATTCTTGTTAGCAATAGGAAAATTATGATCTTGACCTTGTTGATCCTAAGGTATTTTAATTGGCCAATTTTATTGCATTAATTAAAATTAATATTATGATTTCCTCCAAAGATTTCGAAAACCCTAAGAATGATGGAATAGTAATATTTTAGCCAAATAAATGATATCTTTTATTAAAGATAAAATATATAAATATTTATATATAATAATAATAATAATAATAAATAAATCCTTTTATAAAAATAGTAATAGTAGGTGAAATATTAATCTTGTAGGCCATATATTCATAAATATTATTGAAATTTATTTACTATCTATTGATCAAAATTTAATAAAATTTATTTATTATTATTTTTATTTATTATTTTCTATCTATTAATTATTAAATAAGAGATTAGTAATAGTTTATTATTTATCTTAATAATATCATCTAGGACTTAGGATTCTTCATCAATTAAACCCTAGTTCATTTATTAATAACAATACTCAAGATTTGAATTTGAACTTACAACTTATTAGTAATTATTTTACAACTCCTAGTTATTTTTACTTATCAAACTAGACTTATTTTACAAAAACCTTTATCATCTAGCCCTAAAGCTTAGGACATTAGGGTCATGGTTGTAATAAGTTGAGGTAGGATTATTTATGGAAGCGAATATAGCTTGAGTATAACCATATGACTTTTGTTTACCCCAAGCGGGGTTAGGTCAGCTTTGGAAAATTTGTGAACTTGCAAGCAAAGGATCAAGTAAACTCCTACATAAACTTATTTGATGACAAAAGGTTACTATGGCAAGCCAAACACGAAGTGTATGGACACTCATTTTGTAAAGGCAATTAAGGACTGTTTCCTTTCTTATTCAGTCAAACAAATCTTTTGAAAACCAAACAAGTAGTTTTGCACAAACACTAAACTCTTTCTAGAAACCCACTTTGACATGAATTTTAGAAACCCTTAATTGCTATTTCCAAGTAAAGCAATGTTTTATCAATTTTCTCCCAAGTGGGACAATCAACGTTGAGTACTCAATAAGGGTAGGCTACTAGTACTAGATTTGAAGAGCAAGAGCAAGTCTTCTGGCAGGAGGCCACCTCCAGAAGATGAACTCAACTTAGAGAAGCGACAGTACTACTTAGTCATGCCGGTCCGAGCTTGCAAGTTTCAGTCAAGTGGACTGTGTGTTTCCGAGTGGACAACCGGTATATTTGGGCGTAGAGAAGGAGGAGTATCTTACCCGGTAGGCCGATCACCTGCCTTTTTGTCAGTCTGCACAAAGTGTGGTATTCATGACTACCCATTTGAGTGGTTGTATTTATTATGCACAAGTATGGTTTGATAAGCAAAACGACACTGTTTATTTTAATACTTATTTATTACTTGCTAGCATTTTCTTTTATACAACTTTTACAACTTGCATACATAAACTGTTTTACCTGAAATACTCAAAGCACACACGGGCTTACTGAGATTTTTATCTCATCACCTTTTATGCCATATTTTCAAGTCAATCCTGTTGTGGAGATGAGTAGCTAGCTTGTTGCCTGCTTTGAAGACTTTGTGTTAATTATTTTATGTGTTGCTTTGAGAGATAATAGTAAACAATTTATTTTGGATTTAATCTTGAATTTTTGGGTTGTAATACATTCAATTTTTTTTAAAGTATTGCTTTTAATTCCATTGATATGACCTAGTTATAAAGACCCCTTGTCCTTTGGACGAGGCGACATCCCCGGCCCTGTTGGGCCTAGGTAGTGGGGTGTTACACTGAGCCTTCATACAAATACTCATTTTATATAAAGTAGTCACCAGTCAAAGTGTACAAGGAAAGGATGTATCAATTTAACAATATCTTTATAGATTTAAACACAAGTGCTTGCTAATGCAATTTCCATTATTACTTATATCTATCAATGTGTTTACTAATATCTATATCTATATCTATGTGTGTGTGTGTGTACGTGTGTGTGTGTGTGTGTATTATATGTATATATATATATATATATTGACGTGTCCGGATTTAGGTATAAAAAATCATATAAAAATAAGCATATTTCCAATCAAGTTTAAATTAAAATGTTAACCCCAAATTATATATATGAGCAAGCATACTCATCATTAACATAGCATAGAGTTCAAACGAGTGTCGATCCTCCAGGAACAAGTATGCATTAGTCATTTCTCTTTCATTGTTCAACCGACTCAATAAAATAAAAATAAAAACAAATAAAACAAAAATATATACATGTCAAGGATGGAGAAGTATGTAACTCAAACCATTATTTTGACAATCATGATCTTAAAGTACCTAATCATTATCATAACTAATTATTCTCTTGGCATCATGAAGGATTAGGGTAGATTTACTTCTTTGTCCAATCCATGAATCCCTATCTTCTAAATAAATTAGCATCACATATCTTGTCTCAACTAATTCACCTAAAAGATGCATTAACCACAATCCTTGATTTAATTCCCATTCCTGGCAAATTACACATGAAATTAACCAATGAATCCATATCCTGGTAAACATCAATTAACCTTAAACTACTTTGTCCGTACTCTTAACCCCTTTGTCCAAGAAAGTTAAGAATTAACAAATATGAAACTAACGAATTGAAGCCACCATCAACCCCTTTGTCCAAGCAAGTTAATGGAAAGAACCAACCAATTAATCTCGTAATAAGCATAAGTAATCAAATACCAAGAATAACAATCAATTAATCAAAAGATCAAACAACTCTAAAAATCATAAATATCTAAAATAATGTCAAATTACAATAAAACAATTAATAAATCATTGTCAAGAAAAAGAAAAAGAAAAAAGTAAAAGAAAGCACCCATAGATAAGCCTTCTTCTTCTTCCTTTGAAGACCTTCTTACACAACCCTCCTTGAATTGAAGAATTCCTCCTTTGATTTGAGTGATTTTCTATTATGATTAATTAATTCTCCCTTTTTCTCTTGTGTTTTCCATCTATTTATAGGCTTAGGACGTGTCTAAACTCGTTAGTGTAATGTTCTTGGCTGAATAGAAGTAGGAAAGTACTAAAACTCCACAGATTACCAAAAACTGCGTCCAAAAATTAAGATCCCATCTTTTCCTCATGGCGAAGCCGACGCCGCCTTGGCTGCCAGAGCCGACGCCAGTTGTGTTCTATTTCTTCCTTTGTTCGTTGATTTTTTCTTGATTTCCACACACTGTTGTCCAGAGTGTAGCGGGCGCCACCTTGGCTACTGGAGTTGGCGCCAGTTCGGTTTTGTTCCGCCCTATTTCAACAATTTTTCATCACCTCGAAGTTCATGTCATCAGCACATGGCCTACGCCGGTTCCACTATCTTGGCCGGTGCCGCCTCTATTTTGTTTTGCGACGTTTTTGCTTCATTTTACCCTTAAAATCTGAAATAATGCACAGAATAGCTTTCCAAGGGTAAAATCTCAACTATAAAAAAATATGACTAGTTATTGGACAAAATGTATCACAAAAGAATCTCAAATAACTAGAAAAAATATGACTAATATAGCCCCTATCACATTCTCCCACACTTAGCTTTTTGCTTGTCCTCAAACAAAGTATCAAAGACAAGTAAGAAAACACAAGGTTTAACAATCACTCAATTAATTTCAAAATAATATCTTCAATGCTTTCTTCATTCAAGGACATAAAACACATGCTACTACATCTTTCACAACAAATGCAAGACGTGTGTAAGTGAATAATAACTTAGTAGAACCATCCTAATACTTAACAATATTCTCAAACTATTGGAAAGAATTTAGTTCAAAAACATTATGCATTCCATAAGCTTACTTTTCATACACTCTGTCCACTAATCCAAGACATATCATGATTCTACTTAGATCAAGTATGACTTTTAAACTTGTAATGTAAGGCTAAAGGCTTGTAATGTAGCTTATCAAATGAAGGATATAGGAAATTCAAATATCAAAAAAGATGAGAGTTCGTAGGAAACGGATAAACAAAATGTATCAATAATTTCCAAACTCTTCTTGCTCTCCTATTCCACAAATCAATCAAAACCCATAACCTTATTTAGCAATTACAGTTCAGCTCAAGCAAATCCTACATTTTCTCTTTTTCTTTTCTCTTTTCATCACCTCTTCTATTTTTTTTTTTCACAAGATCACTCAAATTTTTAGCAATGGTGTTAAGTATTTTATATGAACTTAACTTTTACAACTCAATCACCATTCCTCCTGTGATCTTTCTTTTCTTTTTTCTAGTAGCTTTTTGTTTTCTTTTCTTATGTTCAATCTCTCCTTTCCTTTTTCTTCTCTTTCTTTGCTTTCTTTTCTCTTTCCAGCTCAACTTAACTCTTGATACATGACTGAAAGTAACGAGTCATGATCTTTCTCCAAGTACTCTCCCTCAACATTCTCCTTCATGTACTTTCATCCATCAAGAGCATAAAGATATGGAAAATTATTCAAACTCTCAAAAACAAGCAATGGACGAAGTATTGTGACGGGTTTTAAAGAAAGAAATCAACAATTTAGGCTCAAAATAGGCACTATGGATAATATAAAAATTGGTAGGCTTGCAAAGTTCAAACTATCCAAAGAAGGTCTATTACCGTCATCCCTAAGTTAAATCATGAATGTCTTTCTTATTTCACCTCGAGAGGTTTTCAAGTAAGTTCTAGAATGCTCAATGAATTTTAGTGGAAAAATAGGTTTAAGAACAATGTAAAGCATTTGATCAAGAACTACTTCATCTAAGTGCGTGCATAAAGTCATGCATAAGCCATAAATGATATAGAACATATGCTTTATGATCTATCACAAAGACATGCATTAAAAATACCTCTTGAAATCTCAAAGAAAATTTGAAAAAATTTGCTCTCAAATAAGGATCCAAAGAAGAATTTTTAGAAGATTATAGAAGAATTGAAAAGATTATGAAGAATGAATAATAAAAGAATTCTCAATCTAACCACTCCCCCACACTTAAACTGGACATTGTCCTCAATGGCCAAATAAATAGAACAAGAAAATAGTGCCATGGGACCAAAAATAAAGTGGAAAAGAGAAAAAAGAAAATACTTCCATACTTTGTACCCAAAATAAAATTATTTCTCAATTTCAAAATATTTCAAAGTAACTCACTACTAAGAAAACACCAAGATAATTGATAAAAATTTGGATAAAGTATATCACCAAACCACTCCCCCACACTTAAACTGGACAATGTCCTCATTGGCAAAAAATAAACACAAGAAAGAATCTCCAAAAGGACTAAAAATAATAAGGGGTTAGAAAGTTTAAGTAATACTTCCCAAGTGTAATAATGCTTCAATAGATATCCAAACTTGAGGTAAAGAGAAGGGCTTGTCCAAGAGGACTTTATTCCTGTAAAACAAAACACAAATAAGAGCACAAGGTAAATAATAATAAAATAAAAACATACCTGAATAAAAGAAAACAAACTAAAAAAAATGCTAAAATAAATAATAAAACAAATAAAACAAAAACTCTTTACACTCATCATGCTTCCTCATCAAACCTTTTGAAAAGAAATCAAAGCTCCAAGTAGAAGATAGGCATAATGAATGTAGAAAGAATGGAGGATTTAGAAAAATGGAGGGTTGATGAAAACGATTTATCTCAGCAAAGCAAAGCACATAACCCTCATTCTCTAACACTCATTTAGACACATTAATATCTTTTTCAACATATAAGTGCACATGGTATCTAACGGATGCATCAACTTCGAAATCACTAATTAACCCTTCAAAAGATTTTTTACAATTAAAATTCCCATTTAAACTTAGTATTTGAGTTCTTAAAGATGGGATTGGAAAATCCTTACTTTTCAATGCTTCTACAAATACCAAGTTACTTCCCTAAAATTGGGGTGAAGGGTAGAATTCATCAACATCCTCAAAGGGTTTCTTAGAATGAATGATAAATCCAACTTCTTGAGGCATGTTAAACTCCATACATCATCATTAGGACCATTGTTTTCCAAGAAGTGAGAGGAACCTAAGAAATCATGTGACAAGGAAATATTAGAATTATGAGCACATAGGGTAGAATCAAATACCTCTCTTGCCACATAATGCAATTGTCCCTCCTAGCCGCTCTTTTTGTTCCATAGTCAATTGTACGGGCTAGTATGAACTCATGAGTCTCCTCAACAATCTGAACTAATTATTTTCTTTGATCACACAAACGTTGGGAAGCTTCTTCATGCCACTGAACATATGAATTTGTATTGGCAACCAAAGAATTCACTAATGCTTCTAATGACGTCTCACTAAAAACATCAATGTTAGCTTGTAATTTTGCCAATCTATCATCAATACACTAATATTTTTTAAAAAAAAATGAAATAAAAATGATGAACACGCAGCAATGATGAACAACGCAATTTAATTCATGAATAAATAAAAATGAAACAAAACGAAATCTACTTTATCGCCTTCAGGTCATTGGATCATGTACCAAGGCAAAAACAAGACGAAAGTTAGATAACGGAATTTATAATTCAAACAAAATTAGAAGAACAAATTAGTCAATTAATCATCAGTCAATGTTAGTAAGTTAGATTACATAGATACAAAGATACAAAAGATATAAAAGATGGCACATTTTTACATAAAGAACAATTGTACATATCTACATATTTGCATATTTGCATATTTACATATTCACATGGTTAAATCAACAAAATCCAAGCTTTCATGATATTGTTCCCAGGCAACGGCGCCAAAAAACTTGATGTGTTCGAATTTGGGTATAAAAAATCATATAAAAATAAGCATATTCCCAATCAAGTTTAAATTAAAACATTAACTCCAAATTACACATATGAGCAAGCGTACTCATCATTAACATAACATAGAGTTCAAACGAGTGTCGATCCTCCAAGAACAAATATGCATTAGTCACCTTTCTTTCATTGTTTAACCGACTCAATAAAGTAAAAATAAAAACAAATAAAACAAAAATATATACATGTCAAGGATGGAGAAGTATGTAACTCAAACCATTATTTTGACAATCATGATCTTAAAGTACCTAATTATTATCATAACTAATTATTCTCTGGGCATCATGAAGGATTAGGGTAGATTTACTTCTTTGTCCAATCCATGAATCCCTATCTTCTAAATAAATTAGCATCACATATCCTGTCTCAACTAATTCACCTAAAAGATGCATTAACCACAATCCTTGATTTAATTCCCATTCCTAGCAAATTACACATGAAATTAACCAATGAATCCATATCTTGGCAGACATCAATTAACCTTGAACTACTTTGTCCCTACTCTTAACCCCTTTGTCCAAGCAAGTTAATGGAAGGAACCAACCAATTAATCTCGTAATAAGCACAAGTAATCAAATACCAAGAATAACAATCAATTAATCAAAAAATCAAAAAACTCTAAAAATCATAAATATCTAAAATAGTGTCAAATTACAATAAAATAATTAATACATCATTGTCAAGAAAAAGAAAAAAGTAAAAGAAAGCACCCATAGACAAGCCTTCTTCTTCTTCCTTTGAAGACCTTCTTGCACAACCCTCCTTGAATTGAAGAATTCCTCCTTTGATTTGAGTGATTTTCTATGATGATCAATGAATTCTTCCTTTTTCTCTTGTGTTTTCTATCTATTTATAGGCTTAGGAAGTACCTAAACTTGTTGGTGTAATGTTCTTAGCTGAGTAGAAATAGGAAAGTACTAAAACTCCACAAATTATCAAAAATTGCGTCTAAAAATCAAGATCCCGTCTTTTCCTCAAGGCATAGCCAGCGCCGCCTTGGCTGCCGGAGCCGGCACTAGTTGTGTTCTATTTCTTCCTTTGTTCGCCGATTTCTTCTTGATTTCCATGCACTGTTGTCTAGAATGCAGCCGGCGCCGCCATGGCTACTGGAGCCGGCGCCGATTTAGTTCTGTTCCACCCTGTTTCAACAATTTTTCGTAGCCTCAAAGTTCGTGTCATCAGCACATGGCCGACACCAATTCCACTGTCATGGCTGGCGCTGCCTCTATTTTGTTTTGCGACGTTTTTGCTTCGTTTTGCCCTTAAAATCTTAAAAAATGCACGGAATACCTTTCCAAGGGTAAAATCTCAAATATGAAGGAATATGACTAATTATTGGACAAAATGTATTACAAAAGAATCTCAAATAATCAGAAAAAATATGACTAATTTTGCCCCTATCATATATATATATATATATATATATATATATATATATACAAAAACTAATATATATATATACATTTATATAATCTAAATATACATATTAAAACTTGAAAAACTATAAGATAAAAAAGAAATATTATTAACTTAAATTCAGGATACTTTTGGAAAGTTTCAACATAGGAGAAGTCTTTGTTATTCTAAAAAACCCTTAGCATTTTGAAATATATAAATGTGTGTGTGTGTGTGTGTGTGTGTGTGTGTGTGTGTGTGTGTGTGTACATGAATTATATAATCTACATATACATATTAAAACTTGAAACACAATTACATAAAAAAGAAATATAATTTAAAAAAATTCAAGATACTTTTGAAAAATTAAACATATGATAGTCAATTCTAATAATATTTGTCATAAATCTAATTTTTTTATCATCAAGAAAAATTTATAATTGATTCTATTATTTCTAATATTTCACTCATTAGGGGAAAAAAATAGAATCCCTTATCTTTCTTTTTGTATACATACATTGTTAGAATCCATATATGCATCATATATGCATTATGCTGCGGAAACTAAGGATTTTGAGCAAAAGGACCGCATGCATGTGGAATAAACAGATCAAAAGCAAGAAAATATACCTTCCGTGATGTCTCTGTCGTTCAAAATTTTCTTCCTTCTGTTGAGGCGCAATCTAGCAATACCAGAGATCCTTGTCGTCGCCACTGGAGTCCAAGCGTAGAACTCCCTCCAACAAAATCCACACAGAGGATACTCAAGAAGTCAAATCTCTGTGCTAGCAAAGAAGAGCAGCGACTAGGGTAAAACAGAGGAGAGGGAGAAGATTTATCGTGAGGTCCATTTTAATTTCACCCGAGAACCCCCTAAACTCCTTCTGTGCCTCACAAAGGATAAAACTGATCACCACATTCTCAGGAAAAAAAATGCAGAACCTCTCATCAAAAGCTTCCTATTTGCATTCTAATCAAATTAGAATTCATTAAATTGTAATTGGAACCCTTAAGTTCTTATAAATACAATTTGGTCAAAAAATTATAACTAATTCTAATTTGGCCCAAATAACTTCTACTTCTCATGATTGACCCCACAATGTTATCATATAACATCTCGAGTACATAATCCTCTATTGTATGCGACCTATCAGGTTTCCCAATCTATTGGTAGTAAATATGAATTAATCCAAATATCATTGAGATTAATAATCCTTAAAAGAATTTAGAATTAATTTATTAATTCCAAACATGATTGGTTTATTAATTCATCAATTAATAAACCCATATTCAACAGATCATGAGCGGTATCTAGCAACAAATCATGACCACCCAAGAGTTCAGGAAGTTAAGTGGTTTGACATGAACCCATCAATAACAAACAATAGTGTAATAAAATTTCTTTCACCATACAATATCTCATTCAATTTGGAGTACGAAAATGGTGCCAACTCCCCCCAAAATATATATTAATTCTGGCCCGAATATTTTAGTATTTCTACCATGAATCCGCTACTCTACATGCATATCAATTGGGACTTTTTTCAATACACAATAACCTTGGCCAAGGATTTCACGAGTAGTAATTCCTATAAGTGGCCGTAAGATATTCGCCCCTACTATTAGGAATGGTGAATCATTTATTGACCCTCTCAACTACTTTCGTTTACCTCACATTGTACCCAAATTCTATCTCATAGACGGCTCTCGATCTGGCTTCAGATATCGGAATCAAAATACAATGCTCAGCAAACAAAGTACCTTAGAAATCTCAAGTCTAAGGATACTTACACATTTGTTATAGCGAGATTCTACCACAGGCACTACATAGTTATCCATGTGATTATCTCATAGTCAGGTCATCCAATGTATTTGTTCTATTAACAAGCTTCCACGTGTTAACTTTGAGTATCTCAATACTTACGGATATGAGAACCACCGCCTGATTAGATTAAGAAGTCTAACACGTACTAGTCTTAACGTATTAATGTTGTCCTTGTCTCATTAATACTATGACTATGGATTATTTAAGTATTAACACTAGACAGTGTAGTAGGAATCTCACATCATTATCTCTATCATGATTTCCTTAACACAGTGTTGTATTAGGGACTTTATCTAATAGTTATTTTACATAAAAGTTAAATAAAATAAATTGAAGATAAATAAAGCCTTTTATCAGAAAACAAATGTGTCATATACAATTTACAAGTGATTACCTCTAGAGCATAACACTAACAAACTCCCACCTGCACTAGAGCCAATCATTCATGTATCTAATATCGAATGACTCAACATGCCTATCATGTTTCTTCTGGGATAATGCTTTTGTAAGCGGGTCAGCTATGTTCTCATCTGTGGGAACTCTTTCAATCTTTACATCTTTCCTATCTATGATCTCCCGAATCAGATGATAGTGTCAAGCACGTGCTTGGATCGTTGGTGAGACCGTGGTTCCTTTGCTTGTGCAATGGCTCCGTTGTTGTCACAACACAATGATATTGGACCAACAACGCTAGGGACCACACCTAATTCTATCACAAACTTCTTGATCCAAATGGCTTCCTTAGCTGCTTCAGAAGCGGCTATGTACTCAGCTTCTGTCGTAAAGTCTGCAATAGTTTCGTGTTTGGAACTCTTTAAACTTATTGCCCCTCCATACAACGTAAACCCATAGCTAGATTGTGACTTGAAATCATCTTTGTCAGATTGAAAACTGGCATCAGTATACCCGTTTACTTTCAAATCACCTTCTCCATAAACCAAGAGCACATCCTTAGTCCTTCGCAAGTACTTAAGGATGTTCTTTACAGCCGTCCAATGACTCTAACCAGGGTCAGATTGGTATCTACTCGTCAAACTGAAAACACAGGATACGTCAGGCCTTGTACATATTATAGCGTACATGATAGATCCAACTACCGAAGCATATGGAATCTTACTCATGTGATCCCTTTCAACTTGTATCTTGGGAGACATCGACTTTAAAAGGTTTATCTTATGGGACATTGGTAAGAATCCCTTTTTAGATTGATCCATACTAAACCTTTTTAGCACTTTATCTATGTATGTAGACTGTGAAAGACCTAGCAACCTTTTTTACCTATCCCTATAGATCCTTATTCCAAGAATATAGGTTGCTTCTTCAAGATCTTTCATGGAAAATTTCTTGGACAACCAAACTTTAATTAATTGTAGGATAGGTACATCATTTCCTATTAGCAATATATCATCTACATAAAGTAATAAGAAAATGATTACACTCCCACTAACTTTCTTGTACACACAAGGCTCATCCATGTTTTGAATGAAACCAAACTCTTTAATTGTTTCATTAAAACGGATGTTCCAACTCCTAGAAGCTTACTTAAGTCCATAAATGAACCTTTGCAGTTTGCACACCTTTGTGCTATCATAAGATGTGAAACCCTTAGATTGTGTCATATATACTTCCTCAGTCAAATTTTTATTTAGGAAAGCTGTTTTCACATCCATTTCCTAGATCTCATAATCATGATGAGCGGTAATGGCTAGGAGTATCCTGATGGATTTTAGCATGGCTACCGGTGAGAAGATTTCATCATAGTCAATACCATATTGTTGATGATAACCCTTAGCCACTAGTCATGCTTTATAGGTAACTACGTTACCATCCATGTCAATTTTCTTCTTGAAAACCCATTTGCACCCAATAGGTTTGATTCCTTTAGGTGGATTAACCAGAATCCATACTTGGTTGTCATATATGGAATCTATCTCTGACTTCATTACCTCAAGCCATTTGTCAAATTATGAACTGTCCAAAACTTTCTTATAAGTAGTAGGTTCATCTTCATCTATAAGTAATACGTCATTGTGGTCACTAATGAGAAATTCATATCTCTTAGGTGCCACATGTATCCTACTGGACCTACGAGGACCTTGTGTAGTAGAAGGTTCATCTATTCTCATAATAGATGTGGGATCAAACAATTGATCTTTGTTTTTTTGTTCTTCTTAAACGTCACTAAGTTCAATTTTACTCCCACTGTCCCCTCTAAGTATGTGTCCCTTCTCTAAGAAGACAGCATGCTTCGAAACAAACACTTTATTTTTGGAGGGGAGATAGAAGTAATACCCGAAAGATTCTTTCGGATAACCCACAAACAAACACTTGTCAGATTTACTTTCAAGTTTGCTGACTGTAGCCTTTTAACAAAAGTATGACAACCCCATACTCTCAAGTGAGATAATTTTGGCTTCTTGCCCAAGAACATTTCAAATGGGGTAGTATCAACTGTTTTTTATGGAACTCTGTTTAGAATATAAACAGAAGTTTCTAGTGCGTACCCCCAAAACGATTTTGGTAAGTCTGCAGAAGCTATCATAGTCCGTACCATGTCTAAAAGGGTTCGATTCCTTTTCTCAGATACACCATTATGTTGTGGTGTATGTAGTGGAGTCCATTGAGATAATATCCCATTATCCTTAAAATAATCCTAAAATTCTTAGCTTAAGTATTCACCTCCTCGATCCGAGTTTAGAGACTTAATACTTTTACTAAGTTGTTTCTCTACTTCATTTTTGAAGTCTTTGAACTTTTCAAAAGCTACAGATTTGTATTTCATTAAATACAAATAGCCATGTCGTGAATAATCATCGATAAAAGTTATGAAATAGTTATAACATCCTCTTGCTTATATAGACATTGGGCCATATACATCAAAATGTATGAGTTCTAATAACTCTTTGGCCATTTCTCCTTTCCCAAAAAAAGAAGTTTTAGTTATTTTACCTAGTAAACAAAACTCACAAGTGCCATATGATTCATAATCAAATGATCCTAAGTCACCAAGCTCGTGTAATTTAGAAACACGATTCTCGTTTATATGGCCTAAACGGTAATGCCATAAATAAGAGGTGTTTGGGATGTCAACCTTTTGTTTCTTATTATTTATATTGAGAACTGAATTATCCATATCTAGAACATATAAACCATTAACTAAAGTTGTAGAACCATAGTAGATATCATTCAATGAAAAAGAACAAAATTTATTCTTAAAAATTAAATGAAATCCATATAGATCTAAACATGTAACCGAGATAATGTTTTTTAATAAAACTAGTACAAAATAACAATTTTGTAGTTCTAAAACTAATCCTGAAGGCAGGTTCAGCTCATATGTCCCCACAGTAAGTGCAGCAACCTTTATTCCATTTGCAGTTCGCAGGTTTACGTCGCCTTTCTCTAGCCTTCTACTATCCTTTAGTCCCTGCAAGTTATTACACAAATGAGATCCACATCTGGTATCTAATACCCATATCTCATTTCTAAAGATAATATTTATCTCAATTATAAACATACCAGGAATAGAACTAGAAGTGCCCATAAGCTTCTCCATCTGCTTTTTTTCTTTCATGGTCTCCAAGTAGGCCTTGTAGTTGTGCCTCCAATGGCCCATCTTGCCACAGTGATGGCATGGGCCCTTTGTGATAGTGTCTTTCTTCTTCACACCACCTTTGGGCTTCATGGGAGCCTTCTTCTTCTTCCTTTGAACTTTTTTCTTAGAAGAAGAAGATTCTACCATCAAGACCGCATTGGAATCCTTCTTCATAAAGGACTCCGTAGTCTTGAGAAGATTGATCAACTCAGGAATGGTGGACTCAATCTTGTTCATCTGATAGTTAATTACAAACTGTGAAAAACTATTAGGTAAAGATTGTAGAATTAAGTTAATACTTAATTCATTGTCCATCACGAACCCAAAAGATCCAAGCTTCTCAATCAAGCCCAGCATCTTCAGTCCATGAGTAGCCACAGAAGCACCTTCAACCATTTTATAACGAAACAGTTGCTTCGAGATCTCATATCTCTCTGTTTTGGCTTGGGCGTCAAACAGCTCTCGAAGATGAAGAATCATCGAATGAGCATCCATATGCTCGTGCTATTTTTGTAGCTCAGGAGTCATCAACGCTAGCATGATACAAGATGCTGTGTCAGCATCCTCCTTGTGCTTCTTGTGGATAGCATGCTCATCAGCATGAGCATCTTGAGCTGGTAGTGGCAGAATAGGAGCATCTAGCACATAGAGCAACTTTTTCGATTTGAGAACAATTCCCAAATTTCGATACCAATCGAGATAGTTCGATTTGTTGAGTTTGTTGGTCTCCAAGATACTACAAAGGTTTAGGTTGGTTGACATGATGCACGTGACCTAGATGTGAAGATAGAAAGGATTAGCTAAGTGTATATGTACATGTGATGCAAATAATTAGGTCTTTAATTAAGCGCATTCTCATTCCACTAATTTACTCAAACCAATAGTCCCCACTATTGATTTGGAAAAACCTGTTGGAAGCTTTCCTAGTGGACCAATATCCAAATTCCTCAAGAATAACCTTGGATTTACCCAACAAGCCACCTTTGAGTTCAATGGTAGGTATCTAATACCAATTACATCGTATATAATTACCGGATCATTAGGTGATTAACATCCTTTAATCTTAAAGCCTTTTGGGCTATCCCAATATTTTCTCTAAATTTCTTTATGCTTAAGTTAGCCCAACCGGGATAAAGAATTTATTTAAACTCGACCCATTAATCAAGAATTTAATTCCACAAGAATTTAATTACATAGCTTGAACATGCCCAATGTCAGTAGGCTTGGGTTAGCCCAACAACCTAGTCTCGAAAAAGGACTTTCGTTCTTACTATATTAACGAAAGGAATTAGGTTTAATATTAATTGAGGGATTTATTCCTTTTAATGATTTCATCAAATGACATGCATAAATTACATCAACAAATCTCATAAATTGATAATCATGATAATATAGCGATTACGTGATATGGTTATGGACTTTTTCTAAATTAATTTCCTCAAACCAAAAAGGAAATTAATTTGGTTAACCCTATATGTTCATGCATATTTTAAGTAGAAGATCTTACCCTCTCACCTTGTTTTGGTCGCCATCTCCAAAATTAAAATAATTCTATTCCTATCTAACCTATGTAATCTAATTACATAAATTTCCTAAACAGAGAAACCTCAAGCCACATTCGAGGGAAGTTAGATGAGAAGAGAATTACACAAGAATTTTAGAGAAGGCAGGACTCGCAAGTCCTATTTAACAAAAACCAAAACTGTAAAAAAATGCATGAATAGATATAGTTCGATTTTAGTCCATAACCATTCACCATGCCATTGATTATGCTTAAACAAAATTAAACATATAATTTTATCATTCCAAAATTTCTATTTTGGAAGAATAAAATAAAATTAGATTTAATTTCTAAAATCAAATTCTAGAAATTAAATTAAGATAAAATCTAAAATTAATATTTTAGATTTTATTTCTAAAATCAAATTCTAGAAATTTAATTAGGGTAAAAACTAAAATTAACATTTTAGAAAACTTATTAATTGTAAAATCATATTTTAAGAATTAAATAATAATATATAATCTAAAATCAATATTTTAGAAAACATATTAACTTCTAAAATACAATTTTATCCCAAATTATGAGTCTCAATAAATAAATAAATAAATATATATATATATATATATATATATATATTACATATCCAAAATCACTATTTTCAATAATTAACTTCCAAAGCCAATTTTGAAATTTATTCCCTTACCAAAAAAAAATTCTAGAATGCTTTGGCGCAAGAGGGAAAAGGGAAAGGAAAAAAAAAAAAAAACAACAACAACCACTTCAGTGACTTCAGTCGATTCACTGAAAACGATCGAAATGATTTTTTTTATTTTTTTATTTATCCCACAAAAGGACAAAATCCAATCCTTCCTATGATTAAACTTGGCTTCAAGCTCCGGGCAACATGGCCCGAGCTTGCAACGGCTCCAAGCCGCGGCTTGGGGCCAATTGTGCCTCAAGTCGCGGCTGGGCTCTAGTGAGCCGCGGTTTAGGCAGCCAAAAAACTTTTTTTTTAAAAAAAAAAACTTCCTGTTCATCATTTTCCAGAGACGCTGAGCGAACATCTTCGGTTTTTCATAGTGGACACCAATCCTAGAAAAGAATTCAAAAAACCTCCTCTTTTTTTTTTTTTTCAAAAAGACATTTTGTAACCTTTACAGAACCTAAAACACTTCAGTAAATCCATGATCTTCAAGTATCAATGGAAAAAAAAACAGTACAGTCTACAATTCTTCAGTGACACACCAGAGAGACTCAAAATTCTTAATCAAACGAACCACAGAAACATTTTCTATGATCTAAACATATGTGTGAAACAATTTCAGACATAGGCAAACAAAATCAACATAAAATATTTTTCCTAAAACATGATCATATCAAGAAGCGGAAAAATAGGGACAAAATTGAAACAACATTCATGGTGATTAAATGCCCGTTCATCACATACAAGAGGCTCCAATACCACTGTTAGAATCCATACGTGCATCATATATGCATTATGCAGCGGAAACTAAGGATTCTGAGCAAAAGGACCGCATGCATGTGGAATAAATGAATCAAAAGCAAGAAGATATACCTTCAATGATGTCTCTGTTGTTCAAAATTTTCTTCTTTCTGTTAAGGCGTGATCCAGCAATACCAGAGATCCTTGTCGTCGCCACTGGAGTCCAAGCGTAGAACTCCCTCCAACAATATCCACACAGAGGATACTCAAGAAGTCAAATCTCTGTGCTAGCAGAGAAGAGCAGCGGCTAGGGTAAAACAAAGAAGAGAAGGAGAAGATTTATCATGAGGTCCAATTTAATTTCACCCGAGAGCCCCCTAAACTCTTTCTGTGCCTCACAAAGGATAAAACCAATCACCACATTCTCAGGAAAAAAAAAAACGCAGAACCTCTCATCAAAAGCTTCCTATTTGAATTCTAATCAAATTAAAATTCATTAAATTGTAATTGGAACCTTTAAGTTTTTATAATTATAATTTGGCCCCAAAATTATAACTAATTATAATTTGGCCTAAATAACTTCTACTTCTCATTATTAACCCCACAATGTTATCATATAATATCTCGAGTACATAATCCTCTATTATGTGTGACCTATCAGGTTTCACAGTCTATTGGTAGCAAATATGAATTACTCCAAACATCATTGAGATTAATAATCCTTAAAAGAATCTAAAATTAATTTATTAATTCCAAACAGGATTGATGAAGGCATGGGAAGCGGGAAAACACAGGGCACGCAGTGAAGCGAACATAAAAAAAACTGGAAAAACACAAGAACAAGGATTCCAGAACTGAGCCGGCGCTGGCTCTGACTGCCCTAGTCGGCGTCGGTTGCGCCCTGTCCAAATTTCGAGGTTTTAAAATTTTTACCTCTCCTTCTGGTTCTCAAAGGTGGCTGGACAGGAACGTGTGCAACTGAGGTAGGTGTGCTGGTGGAAGCCTCTGGTGCGATTCTTACAAACCTCCTACTCTATCTTTACATGTATGTGAACACCGAACTCTCGGCTTCCAGTATATGGCCTGCCTGACAATCGTTTGGTGAACAACTAACAAGTTAGGGAATTTTTTTGGAGAGAAAGAGAGAGAGAGAAGCCTGGCCTTTTTCACAAAGAAGAAGCCGTCTCTTAGATTGTGTGTTCTGTAACAACGACGTTATTTCCAATCCTCCTGTTTAACCGAAATAAAACCTTAAGTTAAATTGGACTGGGCCATTAGACTCTTAGTATAACCTTTTGAGCTTTATTAATTATTCTAATTAGAACCAACCTAATGGACGAATTAATAATTAATTTTCCAACCCAAATAAACTAGTCCAATTAATTAAGCCTAAATCAGTTTAGTCCCAAATTAATCCATAATTATTCAAACTGGGCCAAAGTCCTGAATAATTAATTAACCCACTAAACTAATTTAATTAATTCTCTCTCCATGAACCTTTATTTTATTCTAACCCAATAATTAAATCAGGCTACTTAAATAAAATAAATTCTATTTCATTTAATTTAATTCCTTAGCCCGTATTTAATTAGGACTCACGGTCTATACTGGAGACTAAAAGACACACCGCCTTGGCTACTAAAATGACTAAAATACCCTTGCCATATAAATAGTTGTATTTTGCATTTTAAATATTTCCTGATATCACCATAAGGAAATAATATCAGGAAATATTGACCCCAAGGACAGTGCTGCGTTAGCAAAGTCTTCGACCTACAGGTATAATCACTAAAATACCCCTCTATACATCGTCGTACATTCAAAGAGAAAGAAGTGTACTAACACCTCTCTAAATGACATCTACCATCCTTAGGCCTCTAGTCCAATGATCCACAACTTCCTGGACTATTTCTGCTTTCCAAGGGAGCTACCCTAAAGCAAACATCCAAGTCATATTTCCTAGAGCCCTGGATATTTAGATCATTCAGACAATCACAAGGGCCAATATAGTATAGAAATTATCTTGTACAAGTCTATCTTAACTAACTAGTCACACATACCCAACATACAAGTATATTGGCCCTACGATAGAATCTCAACTATAGCATATCAAAGTATATGCTTCCAGCTTCGTCAGACCACCAACTCATACTCAAGTCGTAGAGTACTAGTTCACGCTGTAGCAGTAGTAGTCTAGGTTTCTACCATATAGTACTTTTAGAAACCGTTACTACAGGTCATGTTCTACGTATTCGAAATATGCTTATGTCATGAAGTGAATAGACTACTCACTGGCTAAAGGTAAGTCATTCCCTATTTAGAATTCACAATATAATAACCTAGACATGATGAGATTCCCATTCTCATCAATCGGTTAAGAACAAAAGTTTACGTGTTAAGTAACCCGTGATCCATACCTTACTGTGAAAGACCTCCATTCACATGGACCACTTACCTAAACACAATGGGTCCTTTTCAAATGTAATTGTGCATAAATAAAATTGCAAATTCATAAACAATTTATGAAAATAAATTCTTTTATTAAAACATTCGATTTTTTACATCAAAAACTTAGTCTAAGAGGGCATACATCCCAACAATCTCCTACTTGCACTCTAAGACTAAGTAAGTCCATAGGTGTCCAACCCTATGGCATCTAAGTATCTCTTGAAGACTCTCTCAGCCAAAGGCTTGGTGAATGGATCTGCTAGATTGTTCTCAGAGGCAATCTGTTCCACCATGACTTTCCGTCTCTGGATGAAATCCCGGATCAGGTGGTACTTCCTCTCGATGTGCTTCCCCTTCTTGTGGTTCTGAGATTCTTTAGATTACGATACTGCTCCAGTGTTGTCACAATACATCACAATTGGCCTGTCCATGTGTGGCACGACTCCAAGTTCTAAAAGGAACTTCCGGACCCAGACTGCTTCCTTGGATACCTCCGAAGTTGCCACATACTCAACTTCCATGGTTGAGTCAGCAATGCAAGATTACTTGATACTCCTCCATGAAATAGCTCCTCTAGACAAGGTGAAGATATATCCACTAGTGGATTTTCTCTCATCCTTATCCACTTGGAAGTCTGAGTCTGTGTATCCTGTAGGAACTAAGTCATCAGCCCTATAAACCAACATATAATCTCTTGTCCCCTTGAGGTACTTGAGTATATGCTTTACAGTTTGCCAATGAACCTCCCTAGGGTTTAACTGATATCTGCTAACCAAGCTTACGACAAAGAAAATATCTGGCCTAGTACACAACATGGTGTACATGAGACTTCCTACAGCCGAAGCGTAGGGAATCCTACTCATTCTATCCTTTTATTCTTGAGACTTAGGACAGTCCCTTGAAGAAAGTGACAACCCATGTCTGCAAGGGATTAGAGCCCTCTTACATGAGTCCATGCTGTACCTGGCCAGCATCTTGTCAATGTATGCCGCTTGAGATAATCTTAACATTCTTTGCTTCCTATTTCTAAGAAGTCTAATCTGGATAATGTAGCTGGCTTCTCCCAAGTCCTTCATACTGAATTGACTAGACAGCCAAACCTTTGTAGATAACAATGACCCTACATCATTTCCAATTAGTAGAATGTCATTTACATACAAGACAAGAAAAACTACATTAATGCCTTCAAGTTTCCTGTACACGCATGGTTCATCCTCGTTTTGAACAAAACCATAAGACTTTACAGTCTCATCAAAACAAATGTTCCATGCTCTCGATGCCTACTTAAGTCCATAAATGGACTTCTTAAGCTTGCAAACTATATGCTCTTGGCCTTTTGCAATAAAGCCTTTCAGTTGGGACATATAGATATCTTCACTAAGATGGCCATTTAAAAATGCCGTCTTGACATCCATTTGCCATATCTCGTAGTCATAATGACATGCGATAGTAAGGAGGATACGAATGGACTTAAGCATGGCTACCGGGGAAAAGGTTTCCTCATAGTCGATTTCCTC
Source organism: Voacanga thouarsii (assembly GCA_026120185.1). Lineage (NCBI taxonomy): Eukaryota > Viridiplantae > Streptophyta > Magnoliopsida > Gentianales > Apocynaceae > Voacanga > Voacanga thouarsii. Next base: position 3,408,966 of record JANUWF010001641.1, on the reverse strand, counting down.
TTTCTAAGTATACCCTTTCGCCACAAGCTTAGCTTTGAAGGTTTCTATCTTCCCATCTACTCCCCTCTTTCTCTTATATACCCACTTACACCTTATAGGTTTTATCCCTTTAGGTGAAGTTACAAGATCCCAAACTTGATTGAGATACATAGACTCAATATCGGCTTTTATTACTTCATGCTACAGATTTGTATCGGTATCAGCATTAGCCTCCTCGTATCTAGTGGGGTCTTATTTCTGATGGTCAGAGACCAACTCAAAAGGTTCTCCAATCCACCTTTTTGGAACCCTAGACACTCTCCCACTAGGACGAGGCTCTATATATATAGGCTCTTGAGGCTGTGCCTCTTCTTGTTCCACAATCGGGTCAGAAGAAGTTGTTTCCGAAGATAACTTCTCCTCCAGTTCCAACCTAGTTGAACCTTTCGTGGAAGTACTTTGATCATTCTCTAAGTATCTAGCATTGGTACTAAGCAGTACATTCTGCTCCTTAGGATGATAAAAGTAACCACCCTTTGTCCCTTTTAGATACCCAACAAAATAGCATAATTCTGATCTTAATTCCAACTTGTCTCTCTTGACCAGTACATAAGTTGGATAACTTTATATCTTGAGATGATTCAGACTTGGCTTACGCCCAGTCCACATCTCATAAAGAGTCCTAGGTACTGATTTAGAAGGCACCAAGTTCGGAATATATGCGGCTGTTTCCAGGGCATATCCCCAAAAAGACACTGAAAGAGGAGCATGAGACATCATACTTTAGACCATTTCCATCAATGTCTTGTTCCTTCTCTCAGCTACTCCGTTCTGTTGGGGTGTCCCGGGCGCAGAGAGTTGGGATACTATCCCATGATGTACCATGGAATCCTTGAATTCACCAAGGAGGTACTTTCCACCACGATCTGATCGTAAGGTCTTGATCAATTTACCTGTCCGACGCTTCACTTCAATCTTAAACTTTTTGAACTTGCGAAAAGAGTCCGGCTTGCATCTCATCAGGTAAACATAACCAAACCTTATACAATCATCCGTGAAAGTGATGAAGTACTCAAAACCTCCTTTAGCTGGTGTAGACAGGGGACCACACACATCAGTGTGAACAAGACTCAATACCTCATTGGCTCTATCCGCCTTAGGGGCAAATAACCTTTTAGTCATCTTTCCCATAAGGTAGGACTCACACTGAGGCCAATTTTCCAATCTCAATGAGCCCAAGGACCCATCATGGATCAACCTCTGAATCCTAGTTGAGTTGATATACCCCAACCTTAGATGCTAAAGATAAGAGTCATTGACATTGGTCTTTCTCTTCCTTGTTAAAGGTTTAGAACGAGCGTTATTTAATTGATTGTTAATAGGGTTTAAGAAAAATAGATTCCCATACATATGCCCAGTACATAAAATTTCTCTCATCTCTACTGATAGAAATACCAGAATGGAAAGATACAGAATATCCTTGATTTATTAGTTTCACAATCGAAATTAAATTCTATCTAAATTCAGGTACATATAAAATATCTTTTAAACCAACTATTCTATTACAATCAAATACAAGATCCAACTCTCCAATTAAAAGGGCCCAAACTTGTGCTCCATTTCCCACACGTAGTCTATGTTGGCCCTTCTGGAGTTTTCTAATCTTTCTAAACCCCTGCAAGGAGTTACAGATGTGATCAGTGGATCCTGAATCAACAATCTAAGTGGAAGTTGATCCAACTATTGATATAGACTCTAGATAAAAAACATTACCTATAGGAGTTTTCTTGGCTTGAAGATCTAGACACTCTTTTTTCCAATATCCCTTCAGTCCACACTTGAAGCACTTGCCCTTGGGTTTGTCTTTGGGCTGGGTCTTGGGCTGGACTATTGCGTTCCTCTTCTTCTTCTTGAACTTTCTGGGCTTGGGCCCAATTCTAGAAGATGAAGGCTCAGCAATCATAGCCTTAGATTGTGGTTTCATAACCTTCTCCGCCATCTGGAGCTCCTTTATCAACTCAGTCAAGCCCATGTTCAACTTAAACTGAGTATAGGAACCCGGTAAAGATTAGAAAACCATGTCCACTTGGCTCTCGGGGTCAATGACAGCCCCTAAGATTTCTGCCTCCTCGAAAGCAATAATCATCTTGAGCATACGCTCTCTAACTGATGCTCCCTTAGCCATCTTAGTGTTAATGATAGTTCGAAGAGCCTCCTGCCTTGCGGGCCGACTCTTATCCGCGAACACCGTGGCTAAGATTGGGTTATGTCATACGCAGTGGTCATGTGCTCATGTTTGGATTGAAACACATTAGACATGAAGGCTAACATGTAACAACGGCCATCTCGTCGGCCTTCTTCCATGCCTTCTCAGCCTCACGCTCTTCGACGGTGGGACCCTTCCCGATAACAGGGCAGGTTTCGTAAAGGATATACTTATACTCTTCCGCTATGAGTATTATGTCTAGGTTCCTTTTCCAATCCATATAGTTTGGTCCCATTAGCTTATTCTCTCAGAGAATAATGGTCAATGGACTAAAAGAACCTCTCACCATTTCTGAAAAATCAAAAAAATAAAAGAAAAAAGATTCATTTTGTGAAAACAAAATAAATATGTGCACTTTATCCTTATTATCAAAATTGATAATAATTAATTTGGCTCTTAGGAAAATTGACATAGCTTCTTGGGAAGATCGACAGTTTCCTAATCTAAGTATGTTAACCACCACAAATTAATTTCTCTTCTAGGTAATAATTTAGAAGATAACTCCATCGAGGGGATGGCCATTTCCTCTCATTTCCTATGGACATACCTCGCACTATGACTTCCAATGAGGGGCTAGCCGATCATAGTACATGCCCCGAATTATTAATTACATCCCTCCATTAAATCTAAATCCTTGTGGTATCCCCATCCTATACGGGTTCATTCCCAAGATGACGCGAGGGGACCCACGATCTCTAATGAGAATCATGATGAAAGCCGTGGAGCCATTGGAACCTCTCTCCCACTTAGTCTTTTAAAACAAGGGTTTTCTGAAAAATATCCTTTTGAAAATTTCCATTAAGTTTTCCCTTAACTCAAAAATAAAATGTCTAAGTCCATAAAAATCTCTATGTCAATGCTTATATCCTTTGAGAGTTTTTCCCATGGACTACTTTTATTTAAGTTAAAAACTTAATGATTTCAAAAAATTTCGAATTAAAACTTTCTAGAGACTTTGGTCTCAAGTTTATTTGACAAAATAATTTTTCTTGTGCTAAACTAAAACAAAATCACTTTCTATTTTAACCTTACAAAAATATCTAAATCCAATATATTTTCTATGTCAATGATTAAATCTTTTGAGAAAATATCTAAGGATTAATTTTTGTTCAAGCTAAAATAACCATTTAATTTGTAGAAAAATGTTTTCCTTGTCAAAAACATTCCCAAAGACTTTGGTCTTTGAGAAAATGTGCACATAGATACCAAAAATAAATAGCATGCTAAAAAACATTAGACATTTTCATACTCTTCTATTTTTAAACCTAAGTGCCCAGATAATAGAATTAAACGCATTAATTAATTAATTAATAGTCTTGTTTAATCCTAAAATTCCTTACTAATATTTTTCATGCAAAAATATTCCTTGAATATTAACTATTGCAAAATATTAACTTCGCCTGGTATGGACCTCAAAACCAAAAGAAAATTGCAAGAAAAATTACAAGGAAAAATTAAAAAAAAAAATCCTTGGTCCACTACACCCACTGCACTGGATCAGCCACACATCTGAACTGTGGTCCACTGCACCCACCGCACAGAACCAAAACCCACAAGAAAACAGTGTGGACCGGCCTTCCAGACCCTAGCCAGCGCCGATTCGGGCGGTCTAGTCGGCGCCGGTTCGGCTCTGTTCGCCTCTTCCTGCAGTTTTTTTTTCTGCGATTTTTCTCTGTTTTTTTGCACAACTTTGGCTTCGATGGCTCTCCGATTTCAAACCAAATACAATGAAATCAACCAAAATTGACAATCGCCTATACCCATAAACATTGGGCTTACACGATTTACTAAGAAAAATTGTAAATTACATATTTCTATACCTCCACCCGCGAGATTTAACAAAGAATCTATCCATATCATAAACAGCAAAGGATCACAATTTTAATCACACATATGTGTCCAATTTTATTCATCTAGATGCATGCTCCCTATATTTTCACAAAACCTTCATGCTCTAATACCAATTAAAGGCACAGGAAGAGGGAAAACACAAGGCACATAGCGAAAACGAACATAAAAAAAATTGAAAAAACACAAGAACAGGGATTCCAAGACAGGGCTGGCGCTAGCTCCAGCTGCCCTAGCCGGCACTGGTTGCGCCCTGTCCAAATCCTGAGGTTTTAAAATTTTTACCTCTCCTTCTAGTTCTCAAAGGTAGCTGGACCGGAATGTGCGCAACTGAGGTAGGTGTGCTGGTGGAAGCCTATGGTGCGATTTCTACAAACCTCCTACTCCATCTTTGCATGTATGTGAACGCCGAACTCTCAGTCTTCCAATATATGGCCTGCCTAACTACCATTTGGTGAACAACTAATAGGTTAAGGAATTTTTCTGGAAAGAGAGAGAGACACCTGGCCTTTTTCACAAAGAAGAAGCCGTCTCTTAGATTGTGTGTTCTGTAATAACGACGTTATTTCCAATCCTCCTGTTTAACCTAAATAAAACCCTAGGTTAAACTAGACTGGGCCATTAGACTCTTAGTTTAACCTTTTGGGCTTTATTAATTATTCTAATTAGAACCAACCTAATGGACGAATTAATAATTAATTTTCCAACCCAAATAAACTAGTCCAATTAATTAAGCCTAAATCAGTTTAGTCCCAAATTAAACCCTAATTATTCAAACTGGGCCAAAGCCCTGAATAATTAATTAACCCACTAAACTAATTTAATTAATTCTCTCTCTCCATGAACCTTTATTTTATTCTAACCCAATAATTAAATCAGGCTACTTAAATAAAATAAATTCTATTTCATTTAATTTAATTCCTTAGCCCGTATTTAATTAGGACTCACGGTCTATACTGGAGACTAAAAGACACACCGCCTTGGCTACTAAAATGACTAAAATACCCTTGCCATATAAATAATTGTATTTTGCATTTTAAATATTTCCTGATATCACCATAAGGAAATATTGACCCCAAGGATAGTGCTGCATTAGCAAAGTCTCCGACCTACAGGTGTAATCACTAAAATACCCCTCTATACATCGTCGTACATTCAAAGAGGAAGAAGTGTACTAACACCTCTCTAAATGACATCTACCATCCTTAGGCCTCTAGTCCAATGATCCATGACTTCTTGGATTGTTTCCACTTTCTAAGGAAGCTACCCTAAAGCAAACATCCAAGTCATATTTCCCAGAGCCCTGGATATTTAGATCATTCAAACAACCACAAGAGGCGATATAGTATAGAAACTATCTTATATAAGTCTGTCTTAACTAACTAGTCACACATACCCAACATGCAAGTATATTGGCTCTACGATAGAACCTCAACTATAGCATATCAAAGTATATACTTCCAGCTTCGTCAAACCACCAACTCATACTCAAGTCGTAGAGTACTAGTCCACGCTATAGCGGTAGTAGTCTAGGTTTCTACCATATAATACTTTTACAAACCACTACTACAGGTCATGTTCTACGTATTCGAAATACACTTATGTCATGAAGTGAATAGACTACTCACTGGCTAAAGGTAAGTCATTCCCTATTTAGAATTCACAACATAATAACCTAGACATGATGAGATTCTCATTCTCATCAATCGGTTAAGAACAAAAGTTTATGTGTTAAGTAACTCGTGATTCATATCTTACTGTGAAATACCTCTATTCACATGGACCACTTACCTAAACACAATGGGTCTTTTTCAAACGTAATTATGCACAAATAAAATTGTAAATTCATAAAATAAATTCTTTTATTAAAACATTCGATTTTTTACATCAGAAACCTAGTCTTAGAGGGCATGCATCCCAATAATTGATTTATTAATTCATCAATTAATAAATCCATATTCAATAGATCATGAGCGGTATCTAGCAACACATCATGACCACCCAAGAGTCCAGGAAGTCAAGTAGCTTGACATGAACCCTTCAATAACAAACAATAGTGCAATAAAACTCCTTTCACCATACAATATCTCATTCGGTTTGGAGTACGGAATTAGTGCCAACTCCCCCTAGAATATATATTAATTCTGGCTCGAATATATTAGTACTTGTACCAGGAATCCACTACTCTACATGTGTATCAATTGGAACTATTTTCAATACATAGTCGCCTTGGCCAAGGATTTCATGAGTAGTAATTTCTACAAGTGGTCGTGAGATATTCGCCCCAACTATTAGGAGTGGTGAATCCTTTATTGATCATCTCAATTACTTTCATTTACCTCACATTATACCCAATATCTATCTCATAGGCAGCCCTCGATCTAGCTCCAGAGATTGGAATCAAAATACAATGCTCAACAAACAAAGTACCTTGGAGATCTCAAGTCTAAGAATACTTACACATTTGTTATAACGAGATTCTACCATAGGCACTACATAGTTATCCATGTGATTATCATGTGATTATCTCATAGTCAGGTCATCTAATGTACTTGTTCTATTAACAAGCATCCATGTGTTAACTTTGAGTATCTCAATACTTACGGATATGAGAACCACCGCCTGATCAGATCAAGAAGTCTAACGCATGCTAGTCTTAATGCATTAATGATGTCCTTGTCTCATTAATACTATGACTAGGGATTATTTAATTATTAACACTAGACAGTGTAGTAGGAATCTCACATCATGATCTCTATTATGATTTTCTTAACACAGTGTTGTACTAGAGACTTTATCTAACAGTTATTTTACATAAAAGCTAAATAAAATAAATTAAAGATAAATAAAGCCTTTTATTAGAAAACAAATGTGTCATATACAATTTATAAGTGATTGCTTCTAGAGCATAACACTAACATACATGTGTGTCTGTGTGTGTCTACATGACTATATATATTCGATTCTAATTTCAATTCTTCGATTTCGTACAATTCAGGACAGTTTTGACCGGTTTGGAACGGTTCTCTGTTTAGATATTATATAAACAATTTCAGGACAGTTCGGTTCAGAAAAAGTCAAAAGTCAATAGTTTTTCAATTTTGGTTATTCAGATCAAATCTGTTATTTTCTAGTATTGTAAAAACCCTAGCCGCAATGGATCAGAGACATACACCTAATTTATGCCACAGTACTGAATGTTGTCAACTATCTTCTTGGTATCATCCTCCTCATGAAGTTTGAAGAAATGTACCACCATGTTTATAGATGTCATTAACAAGTTTTAGTATCAATTTAACAATAGCTTGAGAGTAAAATCCTTTATATCCTCTTTAGAAAATATTACTAGCATCAAATTGACAAATGAGGCCTAAAGCATAGGATGATCACTATGAATACAAGCACTATGATAGAGTCTATTAAAAAATCTTTAGCAAATTTTAGGTGATAAAACTTTATTTCTGTTAAAATCAGAAATAAAATATGTTGTTTAACCATTTGATAGTCAACAAATTTTCTTTTATATTGAGTGTTTGGAATGTTAGTTGTTTTGATAAAAAAATATTTAGATTAGCAATAGGTTACATAAATTGTTGGCACTTTTAATTAATAGAGTCTCCACAATTCTTTCTATTCAATTACCTTGAAAGTTTATTCATCATGTAACACCTCACACCCTAGGTACTTAGATAGGGTAGGATGTCACCCCGTCCAACGGATCAGGAGTCTTTATAACGAGGAACGAAAGAAAAAACTGCTAAATAAAATTAAATGAATAATTTCATTACATCCGGAAGCAAAACTTATACAAGTCTAAAAAATTAAAACTAACAAATGTCTCTTGAAATAAATTCAAAACACAAATAAATAAAAAAGCTGGAGTTCATCTCCTAACGCTTCACTCTGCTCAATATAAGCAATCCCCTGAAATCACGATATAAAAGGTGTAACACTAACATCTCAGGAAGTCCCATGTATGCAAATGTTAATTGAAACCATTTCGTGAATGCAAGTTCATCCAAATCACAAAATCGTGTTTGCAAGTCAATTTTATCAATAGCAGTTATACAAAGGAGCCTTACTCAATGAATCCAAAATAGTTCATAACAAATCATCGTTTCATCATATACATAATTCATTGAGTAGGAATTAACAAATGATTCAATAATATAGTAACACAATCCATATCATGGTTACTACCATGATAGCTTCCTAATGTATTATTTCAACAATTGATAGTGGGGAGATCCACCCACTAGGTGAGATACTCCTCCATCTCTACACCCAACATTTCGGTTGTCCAATTCGGATCAACAATGTCCACCTAGACTAATATGCTAGTGTGGACGGCCTGACTAAGTAATACTATCGCCTCTCCAAGTTGAGTTTATCTTCTGGGGGTAGCCTCCGGCCAGAAAACTCACTCTTGCTCTTCAAAACTAGTACCACTAGTCTGCCCTCGCTAAGTACTCAACGCTCCCTATTTAGGGGCAGAATCATTTTTTCCTTTTTCGAAAGTCTTTGATTAGTTTGATTGCAAAATGTGGTTTTTTGTAATAGCATTTCCAAAGCATTTAATGATAGTGTAAAAAATCATTTTTGAGTTTGAATAGTTAAAATTTGAGAAACTCATTTAGAAAGTAAAACGTCCATGTTTCCAACCCAAGGATCAAAATACAGTGTAACTCATCATGTTTGGCAAACGTTTCAATCCGTTTGCCAAAACGTCATATTGACATCAATTCTAAATAACATCATAAAAATTGCTTGCAAACATCCAACATTTATCAAAACGGTTATGCAGGGACTTACTTGGATAAATCACAGCTAGATCCAACTCAATCGATTGCTCATATTTCCACTCCTTCCTTATCTAGAGTAAATAATCCCACAATTAGGATTTAATCATTCCACCCATTATTTCATATAATATGACTCTCCATGATCTCATTAATCACCTAATTAATCCATAGTATCTAAGGACTTTAATTCATTAAATCACATGTATAACTTCCCTTTTACCATTCTATTGATCATAACCATGCATTGATCTAGATCAATTCACCATATGACAACTCCTATATTTAATTAGCATAAAATCATCATAAACAACCCCATAAATATTAAAGGATCTCATCTTTGCCCATTTAGCATAGGTCTAGATTCATCATGACAAGATACATCAATGTCCTATCTCCTACATGCTTTGTCTATGGCTTACCTCAACATTTTCATCAATCTAATTTATTCATGCTTTCATGCTAGACTCCATAAGCATCCTTAAGCCAATATTTTAAAGATTAAGACCATTTAAACCAGTAAAGATAGGATCTTGATTACCTCTTAGTGATTTAGACTTAAAACACGGCAACTCCTTATTGACTAGTCTGAGTTCAATCGATAGTTGAAAAGATTGGTCCGTTTAGATGACCTTGATTGAGACTCACCAAGAAAGGGATAAAATCATTCCCTTATGGATGTGATTTAAGGAAGAGAAAAGGAAAAGAATAGAGTAAGAGTTGAATAGAGTTGAAGATCAATTACCTTGTAGAGAGTTTTGATTTTGGCTTCGTTTTTGGGATAGACTGTCCAAAATTGGACAGAGATTTAGGGTTGATTGCTGCTGTATTTTTGCAACTTAGGATGGCGGAAATTCTGGGCAGAAAATGAGAAGAAATCTGATTGGTTTTGGTCTTTATAGTGGCGAAAATAAGAGAAGAAAAATGGGTCTTTGTGTAGTTGTTTTTGCCTAAGATAAGCGGGAAGTTGAGAGTAATGAAAAGCTGAAATTTTCGTGTGTGTGTGTGTGTGTGTGTGTGTGTGTGTGTGTGTGTGTGTGTGTGTGAACAGTGACAAATTTTTGGGGGTCTTGAAAAGGGAATTTTGGTATTTTTTGGGGCTAAAACCAAGTCCTAATTGGTTAAGGTTTTCTTAGTTAACCCTAGCTAGGTTTTGGAGAGTTTTAGGTAAGCTATACTTACTTTATTTGTGGCTGCAGCTATGAGGGGATTTTCCAGAAAATTATAAAAAGGAATTAGGTCATATATTTAGGAAATAGTTTAATTAATTCCCCATATTAATTTGAGTAAATTTTTTAAATAGCTATTAAATAATTATTTTGTAAGGAAAATTCTAGTTTCCTAATCCCTTTGTAACTACCGAAATTCCTCTCCTTTTCCTTCAAAATTTCGAAAATCTTTAACTTAATTAAGAGATAAATACTTCATTCAAATCTAGCCATTATCCTTTTATTTTCTAAAAAAATTATTATTTGAAGAAAATTAAAATATGCAGATTTATTTCCTTGAAAACAATACCTATATATTTCATATATTTTATCTTCTAATCTAGATTAGTAATCTTTAAAATTCTCTAAAAGATTATGATAAGATATTAGGAACAAAAATTTTATTTACTCTCAATTATTTTATAAAATAATTTACAAGATAAATCACACTCCTAATTTTTTTTAGGAAATTGGTTTCCAAGGTGGTGGCAACCTTAAGGATTTCAGCCAAGGCTAGGAAAAATTAGGGAAGAAAGAAAATAAAAGAAAGGGAAGGATTTGAAATAACTAGGATTCAAACTCAAGCCCACCAAGAATTAAATACCAAGCTTTATCCACTAAACCATATTAATTCTTGGTAAATATTCTCCTAATAAATTATCTTGATTCCTACTCACTTGCTCCATCCATTTTTCTAATAAATTCTCCTCAATAAAATAAAACTCAACTAACTCAAATAACACAACCACTTCAAGAACAAATTAATTCATGCAATAACAAACTGATATTTTTATGAAAATAGTTCAAATCATCAAATGTAGTATGAAACAATGTGACATGCATGACTTTTCCCCACATACTAAAGGTGGTCTAATACGGGATCTTACATCCTCTCCCCCTTAAGAGAATTTCGTCCCAAAATTTAGGGTGCTAACTTCTAAAGCAAATTCGGATACTTCCTCTTCACCCATTCTTCAGTCTCCCATGTTGCATCCTAAGTGCCATGATGCTCCCATAAGATCTTTACCATAAGTATCTGCTTATTCCTCAACGTCTTAACACTACTATCTAAAACCTTAATTAGTTTCTCTGCATAACTCAAGTCAAGCTGAATGATCAAGGGTTCCTTATTCAATACATGCTCCAAGTCAGGTTTATATTTCTTCAATTGGGACACATATAACACATTGTGAATTCCAGTCAACCCTTCGGGTAGCTCCAAGCGGTATGCTACAGGTCCAATCCTTTCAATCACCGGAAAAAGGTCCTAAATATCTAGGACTCAACTTTCCTCCCTTAGGATGCTTTAGAATTCCTCTACTAGGCATTATCTTTAAAAATGTATGATCTCCCACTTGAAAGTCCAACACCCTTCTTCTATTGTCGGCATAACTCTTCTGTCGACTTTAAGCGACTTTCAGCCTTTCCCTTATTACCCTCACTTTGTCGGCCATTTCCTCAATATTCACTTTCCTAGACTTGCTGATTTGACCATTCTCTGTCCATCCCTAATACAAGTGTACCTGGCATTTTCATCCATACAATGCCTCATAAGGCGCCATTCCAATTGATGCCTGATGACTATTATTGTAGGCCAACTCAGTGTAAGGTATGCAGTCCAACCACTTATCTCTAAAATCCAGTATACAAGCCCTAAGCATATCCTCCAATATTTGGATAACTCTTTCGAATTGTCCATTTGTCTGCGGGTGAGCAGAAGTACTGAGCTTCAGAGTCGTTCCCAGTAACTCTTGAAATTTGGTCCAAAATTTGGAAGTAAATCTTAGATCCCTGTTGGATACAATACTGGTCGGCACTCCATGCAATCTAACTACTTCATGAATATTCATTTTGGCCAATTTTTCCATAGAGTCCCTCACATTTACTAGAATGAAATGAGCTGTCTTGGTCAATCTGTCAACCACAACCCACACAGCATCCTTCAAAGTCTTAGACATCGGTAATCCAGTAACAAAGTCCATCGTTACCTCTTGCCACTTCCACTTGGGAATAGGTAACGTCTGTAGCAATCTGGCTGCCCTCTTATGCTCCATATTTACTTCTTGACACGTCAAGTAAGTAGAGACGTATTGCGCCATATCTCTTTTCATTCCCGGCCACCAATAGGCCTTTTTCAAATCCTGATACATCTTCACTTCTCCCAGATGAATGGTATACTTGCTCTGGTGAGCCTCATCTATTATCTTTCTCTTCAATAAGGGGTCGTTCAATACACATAGCCATTCTCGGAAGTACGTTACTCCCGCTTCATCCGTCCGAAACTCCTTATTTCCTCTCTTTGCTTCCTTTGCCTTGAAGGTCTGAAACTCTTGGTTATTCCGCTGAACCTCACTAATCTCTTGCCTCAACTCAGGCTCCAACCTCAGGTTGCTCAAACTAATTTTTCCTTCTCCTACTTCTGCCTTTTGTCTCAAGAACTTCTGTACTATTTGTACCTCTTACATCCTCAGACTAGCCATCTTCACTTTCCGACTCAGCGCATCAGCTACCATATTTGCTTTCCCCGGATAGTAGTTAATTGGACACTTGTATTCCTCCAAGAATTTCATCTCTCTCATCTGCCTTAAGTTTAAGTCCTTTTTCGTGAATATGTACTTCAAGCTCTTATAATCCGTGAAAACTTCATTTTTCGCCCTATACAAATAGTGTCGTCATTTTTTTAAAGCAAACACTATCGCTGCCAACTCCAAGTCGTGCGTCGGATAGTTTACCTCATGCGGCTTCAACTTTCTCGATGCGTAGGCGATAACTTTCTTGTCTTGCATCAACACTGCCCCTAGACCTTCCTTAGACGCATCCGTGTACAAGGAGTAGACCTTACCTTCTTCAGGTAGGCTTAATACTAGTGCTGTCATCAATCTCCTCTTAAGCTCTTGGAAGCTCTTCTCATACTTATCATTCCAGATGTATGGCACATCCTTCCTTAGCAATTGGGTCATCGGCGTCGCCAACATGGAGAAGTTCTTAATAAGACGGCGGTAATATCCTGCCAATCCAAGGAAACTCCTGGTTTCGGTTATACTCTTCGGTTGCTTCCAATTTGAGACAGTCTCGACCTTCGATGGGTCCACTTTGATTCCATCTTTAGATATTACGTGACTAAGAAAAGCCACTGAGTCTAACCAAAACTCACATTTACTAAACTTAGCATAGAGTTTATACTCTCTCAATTTATCCAGTACCAACTTTAGATGTTCTGCATGCTCCTCGGGATTTTTCGAATAGACCAGAATATCGTCTATAAACACTACCACAAACTTATCCAGGTACGACTGGAAAATCCCGTGCATAAGATCCATGAAAAACAGCGGGTGCATTAGTTACTCCGAATGACATCACCACAAACTCGTAGTGGCCATGTCTAGTGTTGAAAGCTGTCTTGGAAATATCCTCCTCCTTGATTCGCACTTGGTAATAACCTTGCCGGAGATCCAACTTAGAAAAGTAACATGAACTTGCAACTGATCGAACAACTCATCAATCAAAGGCAAGGGATACTTGTTCTTGGTCGTGAGGTTATTCAGCTCTCTATAGTCTATGCACAATCTCAACGTCCCATTCTTCTTCTTCATGAACAACACCGGGGCTCCCCATGGTGATGTACTAGGTCTTATGTACCCTTGCTTAACCAATTCTTCTAGCTATTCCTTCAATTCTCTCAATTCCGTGGGCGCCATTCGATAAGGAGTCTTCGACACCAGCTCCGCTCCAGGAACTAAATCAATGGTAAACTCGACTTCTCGGGAAGGTGGCAGAGAAGTGAGTTCTGCCAGAAATACATCCGTGAAGTCCTTCACAAATTCGGTGCTTTCCAAAGTACATTGATCCTTAGGCTTATTAACTAGATAAGCTAAATATCCTTCATAACCCTTCTTTAGCATTTTCTGTGCCTTTGCTCCCGCTTTCTCACATTTCTCCTGTTAAACTCTAATACATCATCGCATCCGGGTCTAACAAACTACACTATCTTGGCCTTACAATCCACTCTTGCTCCATACTTTGCTAACCAGTCCATACCCAAAATCAGATCATAGTCGTTGATGGGTAGGATTATGAGATCTGCCTTCAAAATCTCCTTTCCCACCATAATATCACACCCTTGAACTACCTTACTCGCATCTCTCTACCTCCCCAAAAGTATACTCACTAACATGGTATAAGGTAACTCGACTTCGTCCCAACCCAAATGGCATGCGATTGATCAACTTATAGATTTGAGATAACTTGCAATGCATCAGAAAATAAATTTTGCAAATAATACTCCAAATAGAGTAGAGAAATTAATAAAATCATGCTTTTATTAACCAAATCCAACTTGGTACAAAATAAGGGAGTATCCTACTAGGTACTCCTTTTTATTCTTGCTAAACAAAATTCAAAACAAAGAATAAATTCTAAATCAAATAAATAAACGAACATCTCTTCATAAAAATAAAAGAATAAGCACTAAGGGTCCTATAAACTCTAAGCAACACTAGAGTCGCTGGAATCCTCAGAAGCCTCTAAAGAAGGCTTACTAGCCATCCTGCACTGCTATTGGGATGATCTATCACACAATCCTTTGCGAAACTAAAGGATCGGGGCTTCTTCTTAGGCCGACCTAAAACGTACCCCTTAACTTTCCTACCCTCAACTTAGCTCTCAACTCCGCATTCCTGAGCTTTTCCATGGCTAACATTACTGCACTCTTAGGCCTCCCAAATTCCGACTCGTATGACTCACTTCCTAGAAGCGTCGGGATTCCTTCCACTATGGATGGGGTCGCAGGTGTATCAATACTACCCTCCTCCTTAATCACTTCCACTTCACTCTCGCTCTCTAGCTCTCCTATCTCCCCCTCAATCTCAAGTCCCCCTAACTCATCTTCACTCTCATCATTCATTATTCCTCCATCCCCTATCACCTCCTCATCATCTCCCTCATACTCTCCCATATCCCCATTCTCCTCAAGTGAAGGCATCTCAAGTATAGGGTCATCGGGTTCCTCCTCTATTTCGAAGTCTTCTATCATAGGTGACTCATGGTCAATCTCATCCTCACTCGGGATCCATCCACCATCAGGTTCCGTCTCTAACTCTGATGATAAGAAATCTGGTATAGGTATTGGATTAGATGCTCTACCACTTGTGGGACCGCACATAAAAGCCCAGTCACGAGTTACAGTAATGAATCTTCTAGACATCCAATAAAAGAAACACAAAGAAATCAGAACTAAATCTCAACTCTTAAAGGTCAAATACTATTCAATGAATCTCAATTCCTAAGGTTTAGGTACTATTCAATTAAGCCAATTGTCTAAACCTAGGTTCTGATACCACTTGTAATACCCCACACCCTAGGTACCGAAATAGGGTAGGATGTTGCCCCGTCCAACGGATCAGGGGTCTTTATAACGAGGAACGAAAGAAAAAAACTGCTAAATAAAATTAAAGGAATAATTTTGTTACATCCGAAAGCAAAACTTATACAAGTCCGAAAAATCAAAACTAACAAACGTCTTTTGAAATAAATTCAAAATATAAATAAATAAATAAGCTAGAGTTCATCTCCTAACGCTTCACCCTGCTCAATATAAGCAATCCCTTGAAATCATGATATAAAAGGTGTGAGGTTGACATTTCAGAAAGTCCCGTGTGTGCAAGTGTCAATTGAAACTATTTCATGTATGCAGTTTCATCCAAATCACAAAATCGTGTTTGCAAGTCAATTTTATCAATAGCAATTATATAAAGGAGCCTTGCTCAATGAATCCAAAATAGTTCATAACAAATCATCGTTTCATCATATTCATAATTCATTAAGTAGAGATTAGCAAATGATTCAATAATATAGTAACACAATCCATATCATGGTTACTACCATGATAACTTCCCAATGTATTCTTTCAACACTGGACAGTGGAGGGATTCACCCACTAGGTGAGATACTCCTCCATCTCTACACCCAACATTCTGGTTGTCCAATCCGGATCAACAATGTTCACCTGAACCAATATGCTAGCGTGGACGGCCTAACTAAGTAGTACTGTCGCCTCTCCAAGTTGAGTTTATCTTCTGGAGGTGGCCTCCTGCCAGAAGACTCACTCTTGCTCTTCAAGACTAATACCACTAGTCTACCCTCGCTGAGTACTCAACGCTCCCCATTTAGGAGCAGAATCATTTTTTCCTTTTTCGAAAGTCTTTGATTAGCTTGATTGCAAAACGTGGTTTTTTGTAATAGCATTTCTAAATCATTTAATGATAGTGTAAGAAATCATTTTTGAGTTTGAATAGTTAAAATTTGATAAACTCATTCAGAAATTAAAACGTCCACATTTCCAACCCAAGTATCAAAATACAATGTAACTCATCATGTTTGGCAAACATTTCATTCCATTTGCCAAAACATCATATTGACATCAATTCCAAATAACATTGTAAAAATTGCTTACAAACATGTAACATTCATCACAACGGTTATGCAGGGACTTACTTAGATAAATCACAGCTAGATCTAACTCAATCGATTGCTCTTATTTCCACTCCTTCCTTATCTAGAATAAATAATCCCACAATTAGGATTTAATCATTTCACCCATTATTTCATATAATATGACTCTCCATGATCTCATTAATCACCTAATTAATTCATAGTATCTAAGGACTTTAATTCATTAAATCACATGTATAACTTCCCTTTACCATTCTATTGATCATAACCATGCATTGATCTAGATCAATTCACCATATGACAACTCATATATTCAACTAGTATAAAATCATCATAAATAGCCCCATAAATATTAAAAGATCTCATCTTTGCCCATTTAGCATAAATCTAGATTCATCATGACAAGATACATCAACGTCATATCTCCTACATGCTTTATCTATGGCTTACCTCAACATCTTCATCAATCTAATTTATTCATGATTTCATGATAAACTCCATAAGCATCCTTAAGCCAATATTTTAAAGATTAAGACCATTTAAATTAGTAAAGATAGGATCTTGATTACCTCTTAGCGATTTAGACTTAAAACACAGCAACTCCTTGTTGACTAGACTGAGTTCAATTGATAGTTGAAGAGATTGGTTTGTTTAGATGACCTTGATCGAGACTCACCAAGAAAGGGATAAAAACATTCCCTTATAGATGTGATTTAAGGAAGAGAAAAGGAAAAAAATGGAGTAAGAGTTGAATAGAAGAGTTGAAGATCAATTACCTTGTAGAGAGTTTCGGTTTTGGCTTCGTTTTTGGGATAGGTTGTCCGAAATTGGACAAAGGTTTAGGGTTGATTGCTACTGTATTTTTGCAGCTTAGGATGGCAGAAATTCTAGGCAGAAAAGAAGAAGAAATCTGATTTATTTTGGTCTTTATAGTGGCGAAAATAAGAGAAGAAAAATGGGTCTTTGTGTAGTTGTTTTTGCCTAAGATAAGAGGGAAGTTGAAAGTAATGAAAAGTTGAAATTTTCGTTAGAGAGAGAGAGAGAGAGAGAGAGAGAGAGTGTGTGTGTGTGTGTGTGTGTGTGTGTGTGTGTGTGAATAGTGACAAATTTTTGGAGGTCTTGAAGAGGGAATTTTGGTATTTTTTTGGGGCTAAAACCAAGTTCTAATTGGTTAAGGTTTTCTTAGTTAATCCTAGCTAGGTTTTGGAGAGTTTTAGGTAAGCTATACTTACTCTTTATGTGTTGGCAGCTACAAGGGGATTTTCCAAAAAATTATAAAAAGGAATTAGGTCATCTATTTAGGAAATAGTTTAATTAATTCCCCATATTAATTTGAGTAATTTTTTTAAATAGCTATTAAATAATTATTTGGTAAGGAAAATTCTGGTTTCCTAATCCCTTTGTAGCTACCGAAATTCCTCTTCCTTTTCCTTCAAAATTTCGAAAATATTGAACTTAATTAAGAGATAAATACATCATTCAAATCAAGCCCTTATCCTTTTATTTTCTAAAAAAATATATTATTTGAAGAAAATTAAAATATGCAGATTTATTTCCTTGAAAATAATACCTATATAATTTTATATATTTATCTTCTAATCTAGATTAGTAATCTTTAAAATTCTCTAAAAGATTATAATAAGATATTAGGAACAAAAATTTTATTTTCTCTCAATTATTTTATAAAATAATTTTTAAGATAAATCACACTCCTAATTTTTTTTTTAGGAAATTGGTTTCCAAGGTGGCGGCAACCTTAAGGATTTCAGCTAAGATTAGGAAAAATTAGGGAAGAAGGAAAATAAAAGAAATGGAAGGATTTGAAATAGCTAGGATTCGAACTCAAGCCCACCAAGAATTAAATACCAAGCTTTATCCACTAAACCATATTAATTCTTGATAAATATTTTCCTAATAAATTCTCTTGATTCCTACTCACTTGCTCCATCCCTTTTTCTAATAAATTCTCTTCAATAAAATAAAACTCAACTAACTCAAATAACACAACCACTTCAAGAACAAATTAATTCATGCAACAACAAACTGATATTTTTATGAAAATAGTTCAAATCATCAAATGTAGTATAAAACATTGTGACATGCATGACTTTTCCCCACATACTAAAGATGGTCTAATACGGGATATTACACATCAACTCCGTGCCATAGGTTGTACTCTAAATAATTATATACAATATACTACATAGTAAAAATGGTACGAAGTAAGAAAAGGAACTTACCCCTATTGCTAGAAGGAGCATAATGTTGGATTGTATGCCCTATTAGACTAGGTTTCTGATGTAAAATCGAATTATTTAATAAAAGAATTTATTTTCAGAAATTGTTTGTGAATTTACTTTTTGTTTGTGCACGATTTTCGTTTGGAACAGACCCATTGTGTTTAAATAAGTGATCCATGCGAATGGTGGTCTTTCACAGTAAGGTATGGATCACGGGTTATTTAACATATAAACATTTGTTCTTAACCTATTGATGAGACTGGGAACATCATCATGTTTAGGTTATTATATTATGAATACCAAATGGGGAATGGCTTACCTTTAGCCAGTGGGTAGTCCACTCACTTCATGACATAAGCGTATTTCGAATACGTAGAACAGGACCTGTAGTAGTGGTTTCTCAAAGTACTATATGGTAGAAACCTAGACTACTACCGCTACAGCGTGGACTAGTACTCTACGACTTGAGTATGAGTTGGTGGTCTAGCGAAGCTGGAAGCATATATTTTGATTTGCTGTAGTTGAGGTTCTATCATAGGGCCAATATACTTGCATGTTGGGTATGTGTGACTAGTTAGTTAAGACAGACTTATACAAGATAGTTTCTGCACTATATCGCCCCTTGTGGTTGTCCGAATGGTCTAAATTATCCAGGGCCTTGGGAAACATGACTTGGATGTTTGCTTTAGGGTAGCTCCCTTGGAAAGCAGAAACACTTCAGGAAGTCGTGGATCATTGGACTAGAAGCCTAAGGATGGTAGATGTCATTTAGGGGGGTGTTAGTACACTTCTTCCTCTCTAAATATACAGCGATGTGTAGAGGGGTATCTTAGTCATTACACTTGTAGGTCGGAGACTTTGCGAATGCAGCATTGTCCTTGGGGTCAATATTTCCTTATGGTGATATTAGGAAATATTTAAAATGCAAAATACAGCTATTTATATAGCAGGGGTATTTTGGTCATTTTAGCAGCCAAGGCGATGTGTCTTTTTGGTCCTCGGGATAACCCGTAAGTCCTAACTATTTTTGGGTTGAGGAATTGGTCTCAGTTGAAGAGGATTTTATTTTATTTTGTTTTATTTTATTTTATTCAGGAAGTCTAATTTATTATTGGACTGGAATAAAATAAATAAATAAATAAATAAATAAAATAGAAGTTGAGAGAAATTAATTATCTAGTTTATTTGGTTAATTAATTATTTAGGGCCTAGGTCCAGTATGAATAATTAAGAAATTAACCTGGGCTTAAACTAAGGGAAATAATTAATGTTTAATTATTTATTGGGTTATTTATATAGGCCCAAGAAATAAATAATTAAAGATTAATTATTATGGTTCATTTGGGCTCATTAATTATTTATTGGGTTACTTATGTAAGCCCAAGAAATAAATAATTAATATTTATTATTTTGGGCCTTTTTGGGTCCAAGAAAAATAATAAATATTTATATGGCCCAATAGCTTGGACCTTAGGGTTTTTTCCAGATACGGTTAAGAAGAGTTTAAGGTTAGGCCAAACTGTTTCTCAGGATAACATTCGGGTATTTTGAAATCCCGGGGAGATGTTTATCAGAGATTGAGAGACCTAATTTAGGCAAAATATAAACAACTCTTTGAAAAAGAAAAACCCTAATTTTCTTTCCCATGCCACACGACTCACGTCACTCACGTGAGTCTCTCTCTCTCAAGGTCTCTCTCCTTCTTCTTGTTTTTCCCTTGTTCTTGCTAACCAATAGCGAGCGAACCAAGGAGAATTGAGACTGTTTCTCTTTCCCATTGTGTTCACCAACTAGAGGTTAGGTTGAGGAATATCCCGAGAGCTGGAGAGCTAAGCGTTAATGCAAACAAGGCGAAGTCAAAGGCTAGCGGGTATACAACCGGAAGCTCCTTCAAGTGTGCAAAGCGAGGAGATTCCAGCCGTTCAATTTGTTCCTACGCAACCTAGGAGGGTTAAGGAACGCAAATGTATGATCTTCACGCTTCCGCATGGCCTTTATGGCTCGCGTTTTAATTTTTCTCCAATTTTTTTTTGGCACGGTGCATGCTCCCCTGTTTCTGCGTTCCATCAAAGTGGTATCAGAGCCAAGGTTTTTGATCAATATAGGGAGCATGGTAGTTAATAAAATGGAAAAGATGATTATACATGTGATCCTTCGCTGTTTTGGTATGGGATAGGTGGATTTGTAAGCTTCATAGTGGAAGCATAGGATCTCTGTAAATTTTTTTTTGGCTTTGGTGTTTTAATCGTGTAAACCCAATTTTAATGGGTATAGGCGGTTGTGTTTTTGTTGTGGATGAGTTTTTATGAGTAAAAATGTCCAAAGAAGACAGAGAAAAATTCGAAGGAAAAATCTTCTGTGAAAAAAATTCGCGCGGGTGAAAAACGAAGAAGAAGAAAACTGTTCATAAGCTGCCACGTCCAAGCCGAGCCGAGCCGCTGCTGTTGGTGAGAGAAGCCGGTCGCTGATGAGCCGCGGAAGCCGAGCCACTTCCTTTGATTTGAGCCGAATTCAATTGCAAAATTTGCAATTGAATTTCATTTGGTTTTCGGGTTCGCGTGCGGGTCAGAGGAGATCCGACCGGGGCAGCTCGCGGGCTGAATCACGGGTCGGCAGCAGAGGAGAACCGGGCGCGGGTCGCGGGCGCGGGCGTAGCCCACGGGTTGTGGCTGGCGTACGATCTGGTGCGGCACGGTGCATTGCGGCTGCGGTGGACCGCGAGCCATTCACGCGCGGATCTCGTGCGGCGGTGCGATGGACCGCCAGCCAATTTTGGCAATTTTTTTTTAATTTTTTTTTCCTTTTTCATTTTGGGTCCCATACCAGGCGAAGTTAATATTTTTGCAATATTTATATTCTTGGAATATATTTGCATGAAAAATATTAGTAAGGGATTTTAGGATTAAACAAGATAATTAATTAATTAATTAATGTGTTTAATTCTATTATTTGGGCACTTAGATTTAAAAAATAGAAAAGCATGAAAATGTTTATTGTTTTCTAGCATGCTATTTTTTTATGTACCTATGTGTGTTTTTCCTCAAAGACCAAAGTCTTTGGGAACCTTTTGTTTTGGCGAGGAAAAATATTTTTTTTTTAAAAACTAAATGGTTATTTTAATTGGTACAAAAATTAATCCTTAAATATTTTCTCAAATGATTTAATCCTTGACATAGAAAATATATTGGATTTAGATATTTTTGTAAATTAAAATGGAGAGCCATTTTGTTTTGTTTTGGACTAGAAAAATGATTTTGTCAAATAAACTTGAGACCAAAGTCTCTAGAAAGTTTTAATTGGAAAATTTTTGAAATCATTAAGTTTTAACTTATATAAAATTAGTCCATGGAGGAAATCTCTCAAAAGATATAAGCCTTGACATAGAGATTTTATTAGACTTAGATATTTTATTTTTGAGTTAAGAAAAACTTAATGGAAATTTCAAAAGGATATTTTCCAGAAAACCTTTATTTTAAAAGACTAAGTGGGAGAGGGGTTCCAACGGCCCCACGGCTTCCATCACGGTCCTCATTAGAGATCGTGGATTCCCTCGCGTCACCCTGGGAGTGAACCCGTATAGGATGGGGATACCACAAGGATCTAGATCTAATGGAATGATGTAATTAATAACCCGGGGCACGTACTATGATCGGCCAGCCCACGTTGGAGGTTATAGTGCGAGGTATGTCCATAGGAAATGAGAGGAAACGGCCATCCCACGATGGAGTTATTCTCTAGACCATTACCTAGAAGGGAAATTAATTTGTGGTGGTTAATACACTTAGCTTAGGAAAGCTGTTAATCTTCCCAAGAAGCTATGTCGGTTTTCCTAAGAGCCAAATTATTTTCGGTGCACAAATTTCATTTTGTTTTCACAAACTAATTTCTTTCTTTTATTTTCGATTTTCAGAAATGGTGGGAGGTTCTTTTAGTCCATTGGCCGTTATTCTCGGGGAGAATAAGTTAACGAGTCCAAACTATGTGGACTTGGAAAAGGAACACTGGACATAATACTCACGAGTCGAGGAGTATAAGTATGTCCTTTACGAAACACTGCCTGTTATCGGGGAAGGTTCCACCGTCGAAGAGCGAGAGGCTGAAAAGGCATGGAAGAAAGGCTGACGAAATGGCACGTTGCTATATGTTAGCTTCCATGTCTAATGTGCTCCGGTCAAAACACGAGCACATGGCTTACGCATATGACATAAGTCGATCGTTGGCAACTATGTTCGCGGACAAGAGCCGGCCCGCAAGGCGGGAGGCTCTTCGAACAATTGTAAACACTAAGATGGGCGAGGGAGCATCGGTCCGAGAGCATATGCTCAAGATGATTGCTGCTTTCGAGGAGGCGAGAAATCTTAGGGGCTGTCATTGACCCAGAGAGCCAAGTGGACATGGTTCTCGAATCTCTACCGGACTCTTTCACTCGGTTCAAGTTAAACTATAACATGAACAAGTTGAACATGAGTTTGGTGAGCCGATGAAGGAGCTCCGGATAGCGGAAAAGGTCATGAAGCCGCAGTTTAAGGCCATGATTGCTAAGGCCTCTTCTTCAAGAAGCTGGGCCTAAGCCCGGAAAGTTCAAGAGGAAGAAGGGGAATGCGGCGGCCCGACCCAAGAACCAGCCCGAGGACAAACCAAAGGGCAAGTGCTTCAAGTGTGGAAAGAAGGGACACTGGAAAAAGAGTGTCCGGATCTTCGAGGCCAAGAAAAACCCCACGGGTAATGTTTACTATCTAGAGTCCATATCAATGGTAGGATCAACTTCCACTTGGATTGTTGATTCGGGAGCCATCGATCATATCTATAACTCCTTGCGGGGGTTTAGGAAGATAAGAAGACTCAAGAAGGGCGAACATGGGCTTCGAGTGGGTAATGGAGCACAAGTCCGGGCCCTTGCGGTGGGAGAGATGGATCTTATTTTTTATTGTAATAAGATAGTGGTTTTAAAAGACATTTTATATGTACTTGGTTTTCGTCGAGAATTTGATTTCGGTTGCAAAACTTATTAATCAAGGATATTACGTATCTTTCCATTACGGTATTTCTATCGGTAGAGATGGAGAAATTTTATGTCTTGGGCACATGTATGGAAATTTGTTCTTTTTAAACCCTATTAACAACCAATCAAATAACGCTCTATCTGAACCTTTAACTAAGAAGAGAAAGACCAATATCAATGATTCATACCTTTGGCATCTGAGGTTGGGTCATATTAACTCGACCAGGATTCAGAGGCTAATCCATGATGGGCCTTTGGGCTCATTGAGATTGGAAAGTTGGCCTCAGTGTGAATCCTGCCTGATGGGAAAAATGACCAAAAGGTCTTTTACACCAAAGGCGGATAGAGCCAAGGAGGTGTTGAGTCTTGTTCACACTGATGTGTGCGGTCCATTGTCTACACCAGCTAAGGGAGGTTTTGAGTACTTCATCACGTTCACGGATGATTGTACGAGGTATGGTTACATTTACCTGATGAGACGCAAGTCTGACTCTTTTGACAAGTTCAAAGAGTTTAAGGCTAAAGTGGAGCGTTGGACAGGTAAATTAATCAAAACCTTACGATCGGATCGTGGTGGAGAGTACCTCCTAGGTGAATTCAAGGACTACATGGTACATCATGGGATAGTATCCCAGCTCTCTGTGCCAGGAACCCCCCAGCAGAATGGAGTAGCTGAGAGAAGGAACAGGACATTGATGGAAATGGTCCGAAGCATGATGTCTCATGCTACTCTTCCGGTATCCTTTCGGGGATATGCCCTGGAAATAGCGGCATCTATTCTAAATTTGGTGCCTTCCAAGTCAGTATCTAGGACTCCCTATGAGATGTGGACTGGGCGTAAGCCAAGTCTGAATCATCTCAGGATTTGGGGGTGTCCAGCTTATGTACTTGATCAAGGGAGACAAGTTGGAACCAAGATCGGAATTATGCTATTTTGTTGGGTATCCAAAAGGGACAAAAGGAGGATACTTTTATCATCCTAAGGAGCGAGAAGGTACTAGTCAGTACCAATGCTAGATACTTGGAAGATGATCAAAGTACTTCCACTAAAGGTTCAACGAGGTTGGAACTTCAGGAGAAGTTATCTACGGAATCAACTTCTTCTGACCCGATTTTGGAACAAGAAGAGGCACAGCCTCAAGAGCCTGTGCAAATGGAGCCTCGTCGTAGTGGGAAAGTGTCTAGGGTTCCGGATAGATGGACTGGAGAAGCCTTTGAGCTGGTTTCCGACCATCAGGAACAAGACCCCGCTAGATACGAGGAGGCTATTGCTGATGCCGATGCAAATCTGTGGCATGAAGCAATGAAAGCCGAGATTGAGTCTATGTACCTCAATCAGGTTTGGGATCTTGTAGCTTCACCTGAAGGGATAAAACCCATTGGGTGCAAGTAGGTATACAAGAGGAAGAGAGGAGCGGATGGGAAGGTGGAAACCTTCAAAGCTAGGCTTGTGGCGAAAGGATATACTCAGAAAGAGAGTATCGACTATGAGGAAACTTTTTCCCCGGTAGCCATGCTTAAATCCATTCGCATCCTCCTTGCCATCGCCTGTCACTATGACTACGAGATATGGCAAATGGATGTCAAGACGGCATTCTTGAATGGCCATCTTAGCGAAGACATCTATATGTCCCAACCGAAAGGCTTCATTGCTGAAGGCTAGGAACACATGGTTTGCAAACTTAAGAAGTCCATTTATGGACTTAAGCAGGCATCAAGAGCATGGAACATTCTTTTTGATGAGATTGTAAAGTCTTATGGTTTTATTCAAAACGAAGATGAACCATGCGTGTACAGGAAACTTGAAGGCATCAATGTGGTTTTTCTTGTCCTGTATGTGGATGACATTCTACTCATTGGAAATGATGTAGGGACATTGTCATCTACAAAGGTTTGGCTGTCTAGTCAATTCAGTATGAAGGACTTGGGAGAAGCCGACTACATTCTCGGGATTAGGCTTCTTAGAAATAGGAAGCGAGAGAATGTTAGGATTATCCCAAGCGACATACATTGACAAGATCGTTGGCCAAGTACGAGCATGGACTCATGCAAGGGAGCTCTAATCCCTTACGGACATGGGTTGTCATTTTCTTCGAATGAGCTGTCCTAAGTCTCAAGAAGAAAAGGACGAGAATGAGTAGGATTCCCTACGCTTCGAGCTGTAGGAAGTCTCATGTACGCTATCTCTGTGTACTAGGCCGGATATACGTTTTCCGTGGGCTTAGTTAGCGGATATCGGTCAAACCCGGGGAGGTTCATTGGCAAGCTATAAAGCATATTCTCAAGTACCTTAAGGGAACGAGAGATTATATCTTCGGTTTACGTGGCGATGATTTGGTTCCTACGGGATACACGGACTCGGACTTCCGGGCGGATAAGGATGAGAGAAAATCCACTAGTGGATATGTCTTCACCTTGTCTGGAGGAGCAATTTCATGGAGGAGTATCAAGCAATCTTGTATTGCTGACTCAACCATGGAAGCTGAGTATGTGGTAGCTTCGGAGGCGTCCAAGGAAGCAGTCTGGCTCCGGAAGTTTCTTTCAGTACTTGGAGTCGTACTACATATGGATAGGGCGGTTGTGATGTATTGCGACAACACTGGAGCAATGTCGCAATCTAAGGAGCCTCGGAACCACAAGAAGGGGAAACACATCGAGAGGAAGTACCACCTGATCCGGGATTTCATCCAGAGACGGGAAGTCGTGGTGGAGCATATTACCTCAAAAAACAATCTAGCAGACCCATTCACCAAGCCTTTGGCTGAGAGAGTCTTCAAGAGACACTTAGACGCCATAGGGGTGGGCACCTATGGACTTATCTAGTCTTAGAGTGCAAGTGGGAGATTGTTGGATTGTATGCCCTCTTAGACTAGGTTTCTGATGTAAAATCGAATTATTTAATAAAAGAATTTATTTTCAGAAATTGTTTGTGAATTTACTTTTTGTTTGTGCACGATTTTCGTTTGGAACAGACCCATTGTGTTTAAATAAGTGATCCATGCGAATGGTGGTCTTTCACAGTAAAGTATGGATCACGGGTTATTTAACACATAAACATTTGTTCTTAACCTATTGATGAGACTGGGAACCTCATCATGTTTAGGTTATTATGTTATGAATTCCAAATGGGGAATGACTTACCTTTAGCCAGTGGGTAGTCCACTCACTTCATGACATAAGCGTATTTCGAATACGTAGAACGGGACTGTAGTAGTGGTTTCTCAAAGTACTATATGGTAGAAACCTAGACTACTACCGCTACAGTGTGGACTAGTACTCTACGACTTGAGTATGAGTTGGTGGTCTAGCGAAGCTGGAAGCATATACTTTGATTTGCTGTAGTTAAGGTTCTATCATAGGGCTAATATACTTGCATGTTGGGTATGTGTGACTAGTTAGTTAAGACAGACTTATACAAGATAGTTTCTGCACTATATCGCCCCTTGTGGTTGTCAGAATGGTCTAAATTATCCGGGTCCCCGGGAAACATGACTTGGATGTTTGCTTTAGGGTAGCTCCCTTGGAAAGCGGAAACACTCCGGAAGTCGTGGATCATTGGACTAGAAGCCTAAGGATGGTAGATGTCATTTAGGGGGGTGTTAGTACACTTCTTCCTCTCTAAATGTACGGCGATGTGTAGAGGGGTATCTTAGTCATTACACCTGTAGGTCGGAGACTTTGCGAATGCAGCATTGTCCTTGGGGTCAATATTTCCTTATGGTGATATTAGGAAATATTTAAAATGTAAAATACAGCTATTTATATAGTAGGGGTATTTTGGTCATTTTAGCAGCCAAGGCGATGTGTCTTTTTGGTCCTCGAGATAGCCCGTAAGTCCTAACTATTTTTGGGTTGAGGAATTGGTCTCAGTTGAAGAGGATTTTATTTTATTTTGTTTTATTTTATTTTATTCAGGAAGTCTAATTTATTATTGGACTGGAATAAAATAAATAAATAAATAAATAAATAAAATAGAAGTTGAGAGAAATTAATTATCTAGTTTATTTGGTTAATTAATTATTTAGGGCTTAGGTCCAGTATGAATAATTAAGAAACTAACCTGGGCTTAAACTAGGGGAAATAATTAATGTTTAATTATTTATTGGGTTATTTATATAGGCCCAAGAAATAAATAATTAAAGATTAATTATTATGGTTCATTTGGGCTCATTAATTATTTATTGGGTTACTTATGTAAGCCCAGGAAATAAATAATTAATATTTATTATTTTGGGCATTTTTGGGTCCAAGAAAAATAATAAATATTTATCTGGCCCAATAGCTTGGACCTTAGGGGTTTTTCCAGATACGGTTAAGAGGAGTTTAAGGTTAGGCCAAACTGTTTCTCAGGATAACAACCGGGTATTTTGAAATCCCGGGGAGATGTTTATCAGAGATTGAGAGACCTAGTTTAGGCAAAATATAAACAACTATTTGAAAAGGAAAAACCCTAATTTTCTTTCCCAAGCCACAAGACTCACGTCACTCACATGAGTCTCTCTCTCTCAAGGTCTCTCTCATTCTTCTTGTTTTTCCCTTATTCTTTGCTAACCAATAGCGAGCGAACCAAGGAGAATTGAGACCGTTTCTCTTTCCCATTGTGTTCACCAACTAGAGGTTAGGTTGAGGAATATCTCGAGAGTTGGAGAGCTAAGCGTTAATGCAAAAAAGGCGAAGTCGAAGGCTAGCGGGTGTTCAACCGAAAGCTCTTTCAAGTGTGCAAAGCGAGGCGATTCCAACCGTTCAATCTGTTCCTACGCAACCTAGGAGGGTTAAGGAGCGCAAATGTATGATCTTCACGCTTCCGTATGGCCTTTATGGCTCGCGTTTTAATTTTTCTCCAATTTTTTTTTGGCACGGTGCATGCTCCCCTGTTTCTGCGTTCCATCACATAAAGCAGGGAAAAGTATTAGTTAAATCAGAATCAGTGACAATTCCATCACATAATTTTGAAACATCATGAAGTTAAGGCTTACACTATGTAGTGTTTCTCCTAGAAGGCCATTTAATGATAGAAATGCTTCTCTATCAAGTGAGATCACCTTGTTGATTGCCTACAAGATTTATATTTCAATAAGTGGTAAAATAAGATAAGCACAAAGACTTAAACCAAATTTAAAATTCTCAAGATATATTTTTTTACCTAATTAGTAGCATTTTTTATTTTCTATTGGGACATGTTAAGACATTCAATAATACTTTGAAGTATATACCAAGTGCAAGTTCAGAAGGCGATAAGAAATTCTTAAGGTGGATTATGGAGAAAGAATGGACTATTTAACCTACTCAAGGTCCATCTGATCAAACTTACATCAATAGATGGAGTTATTCCTCCCTCTTCCAACCTTATATTCGCATTTCGGATCAAACTTAGTCTTTGATGGAGGTGCGTAGGAAATCTCAATGTTCCTAAGTTCTCAATTAAAGCTCTTTAGACACCCTGAGCATGGATTAAAGAAATTAGAAGAAAAAGACACGGTTATGATGGATTTAGAAACTATAAAAGGTTTAGCCATCCAAGAACTAACTTATCCAAAGTGCTGTAAGTTTTAAATAACAAACTGGCCAACACATCTCATTTGCTATATTAAGCTCTACATATTTCTTCTTGAAACAAAATACAAGTATATCTTATCTTTAGATTTTGGCAAGAAATTATTAGTTCTAAAAGTACAAAACAAATAAAAGAAAATTGATACTTTATTTGATAAGATTTAATCCAGATACAAGAAAAAAATATTTCATGATGGATAAGTAACTCAACATAAATGTCCTTAATGGAAGCATAACATGATATATGACTTCTCCACAAATTGATAGCCTAATTTGCATTTGGTCAGGCGGTCAACAAAGTTAAGTCCATTTAGACAAAGTATTCTAATGGGAATACTTAAACACATGAACATCATTTCGACTACCAAATGTACACAACTAAAGTACAGACTAAGCACTAAACATATTTCCTATTTTCTTTTTAAACAGCCATATATCAATTCCCCACCATAAAAATTGTGCCAATATGAAGTTTGTCATGGAGTCTTGTAGGTGTAGCTTGGAAGCTACCATAAAAGGAATTATGTTCAGTTAATTTTTGGACTTAGGAAGAAAATATCAGTAATATATTCAAAGTTTGTAACTCAAATAAAATTTTATCCTCACCTATCAAATCCACCAATAAATATATATTGAGATTTTGAACCCCTTTGAAGAATCATTTTCTCAATCCCTCCGAGTAGTCCAATCAGACAACCCTACATGATAATCGAAAAACTTTGTTGGGAAGAAAATTTAAACTCTTATGCTACTCAGAAGTAAGTCAAAGATTCAGCACTAATTTGGTGCCTAACAAGGTTATCACTTGGATAAGGTTAGCTATTCCAACTCCCATGTTATCATATCTTCATGCAATAGACATGACAAGCTAAATATTGGTCATTGCCAGCTTTTCCCTTGCCAAAAAGCAGTCAATAAGTTTTGATTGTAAGTTAGCACAAGTAATTATCGAGGAAATTGCAAGTTTCTCCTCTGAAGGTTCGCATCAACATAGGATCAAGATATACTCTAAGGAATCAAATGGTCATAGGCAAATAACCAAATGGGTTGTAGACTACATGTAAACAAGGAAAATGGAGAATTTCAGAGAAAAACTTGAACTTGGATTAGAACTAGGAAACTCTCAATGTTCTTGTAATATTCAGCAATTAATGAAGTCCACCATCTTATAACCATGCTCTCTTTGTTGTTCTGCATGTATTGGTTTCAATCGTCCATCTCTTACCATTCGAATTCCAAAATCAATAAAACAGATAGATTTAATCCCATAAACATTTATTCAATAATGAATCAAATTAGAAAACTAAAAAAAAAAAAAAGCACCTAACATGAATAAATTAGGAAGAATCAAACAAAATATGAAATGAAATCAATTGTGAGGAGTTTTCTCACCTCTTTTCCAAGCAACGAGGCTACGGGGAGAGAAAAACCAAGTTTGCATAAGGTGAATAGTAACACAGTATCACACTCATAGCAAGAAGAAAGGGAAAGAAGTAGAAATAGAGGAAGAAGGAGAGACATCTCAAAGCCAGCAATATAGAATAGTGGAATATATGTTTGTGGGATATCTATCCCAGAAACATATATTCCAACCATGAATCATATTAAAAAACAAAAAGCAAATACAAAAAATGCACCTAACATGAACAAATTAGGAAGAATAAAACAAAATATGAAATGAAATCAATTGTGGGGAGCTTTCTCACCTCTTTTCCAAGCAACGAGGCTGCAGGTAGAGAAAGATCTAAGCTTGCTTAAGGTGAATGGTAACACAGCATCACACTCACAACAAGGAGAAATGGAAAGAAGTAGAAAACAGAGGAAGAGGGAGAGATACCTCAAATCCAGCAGCATAGAATAGTGGGCAATTGATTCTTTGTTCAAAAATTCAATGGTTTTTCCAGGGTTCTAGGGTCATGTAACATTAGGAAATGGAGAAGTTAATAATTATTGCAGACTTATCATAATATTCATAATTAAGAAAGTAAAAATTTTATAGTTAATATTTATAATATTCATAATTTAAAATAAACAATATTATAAAATGTCTAAATTATCCATAAGAATCAAATGAATTTGAAGCTTTAAAAAGGTAAAATAAATATATTGATAAGATTAGGATCATTGATAGTAAGATACACAATATTTCACTAGATTTACACAATTAATTATAAAAGTTGAAAAAATAAAAATAAAAAATAAAAAATATTCAAATAATGTGTGAAGACAATTTACTTTCCTCTTCACTTTTAATATATATATTTAGGTTGCCTAAGTAGACAGTTTAATTAAGTCGCACATTTGCTGGCAAAGTATGGTTTCTCCCATTCAGATTTTGAAGTTGGGATGGAGGATGCTTCCGTGTTCTAAAACAGGCTATTATGCTGATCTGGATCCATTTTATTGTTATGACCCTGCCCTGCCTCGTAAGAGATGCTATATTGGAACCCAGCAATACAATGAAGATCTATAAATGAAGGACGTGGCTATTGGTTGCGGTTGTTGAATTGATTAATAGTGTTTAATATGTCTCACGAAGCTTTCTAAATTTGTGCATAAGAAAATTCTGCCATTCGTGAATGAACCGAAGGAAAAATTATTCCAGTTAGAGAAGATTCCTTCTCCGGTCAAACTCAGACACCTAAGACTTCAATACCTTACATATAAAAATTAATTGTAATTTGTGAGCAATAAAAACTAACTACATCTTGTTTTATTAGAAGTCCGTAATTATTATTTAAAAGTATGCACAGAACTCATATATTAAGAGAAATTTAAATTCAAAATGTTATCGTGAAAGTTCCAAAACCAAACATCTTAGTTAACAAAAACTGACTATATAACTCCTTATTTTTTATAAATTAGGCTTACATCTCCTTTTCTATTTGTCCCTTTATGTTACTAATTGAGAAATGAATATGCCTTCTTTTTATAGAGGATTTTTCTTTCTTAATTATTATAATAATAGTGTGTGTCTATATATATAAAAAAAAATAAAACAAACAATTTTTATTAAATTGAACTCAATATCTATTACATGAGTTTTCACCAAAGCTATACTATTTTGTGGCAGTGATGATTGCAATTAATAGTTTAGATTAAAAAATTTCAAGTTTTAATATGATCAGAAAATAATTTTATGAGTTAAGATAATTAATTAGTAAAGTATTTTTTATTAAATAAAAAATTTTATGTTTTATATCCTACTTTTGCACATAAAGGGTGCTTGTCCAATCAATTCAAACGTGATCATTTGTTATAGTAGTAAACAATAGGAGGAGGAAAGGAAGGTTCTGTCGGCCTCCAAGATCTAAATAATGATTATTATACACAGAGCATTTTTGAATTGTTGGGAAAATTGGCTTTTGACTTCATAAAATCAATGCATATTAAATGGTTAGGTTGAAGAATAAAGATATAAATTGTATCCAAAATCTATCATTTGGTTAGTAATACTTTTAATCAATTAAATTGCAATACTTTCATTACTAAAGGGTACGTTTTGGACTCTAAATTTCTCAAGATTTCATTAATTTTGAGTAATTCATGCTAATATGCATTTCTAAAAAATAAATAAACATATCCGCATATAATATTTTGCTTAAGAGTTTATAAACCTAAATTCAGCAATTCAAATTTCTCCTTCCTTCAAAGAATTAATTTAGTGTAATAGAACTATATATATAATTAGAAACTTGAAACAGATTATTTACATAAAAAAACAAATTAAGGATTTCGTACAACTAAAGATGAAATAAATGCAATTTTTTTTTTAAAAATAATATCTATCTATATTGTTTCTCTAAATTTCCAAGATGGTGAAAAGTCAAAAGCTATTAATGTCTACACTTGGTTAATTTTAATTAATATTGTTCATCTAACCTCCCTTCTGATAATTAATTATAAGAAAATTTTAATTGTTACAAATATTATTTAAGTATTGAATATTT
Source organism: Voacanga thouarsii (assembly GCA_026120185.1). NCBI lineage: Eukaryota > Viridiplantae > Streptophyta > Magnoliopsida > Gentianales > Apocynaceae > Voacanga > Voacanga thouarsii. The sequence continues at coordinate 3,375,671 of JANUWF010001641.1, read as the reverse complement.
AATTTATAAAATTTTAAAATTATTACTTTTCTTTTAATTAAATTAAATAATATTTGATTTGATACAAGATTCTATAAAAAAAATAAAAATTATAATATAATAATAATATAACGTAATAAAATATATAGAATATATAAGTTACATAATATTTTATATCAAATTAAAATATAAAAAATATTAACTATTTAATAATATATAATATATTAAAATTATTTTTTTAAAAAATAGTGAGAGTAATAATTTAAATTTAAAAAAAAAAATCTTAAATGGTTTAGAGAACCGTTCGTTGGAGTGGTCCACAAATTATTGAAAACGGTAGGACCGAGATGCGAAACAGCGTTTTCAAAACTTCAAAATTCATCCCAGCCTAACAGCAGCCGCCTTGTGCCGGCGTCCAAAACGAGGGGCAAAAAAAAAAATTAATAATAATAATAATAATAATAATAATAATAATAATAATAATAATAATAATAATAATAATAATAATAATAATAATAATAATAATAATAATAATAATAATAATAATAATAATAATAATAATATTGGGTGAGACTGAGTCAAGTGGACTAAACTAACTCAGTAATTCAATCCTTACAGATTATTAATTCAGAAGACTACTTGTAAATGAAATAACAAAGTCAATGCAAGTTTTCTAGTAGTAATTTATAATCATAATAACTGTTTCGTTGTGTATTAGAATATTTGGTTCTTTACAGAGAATAGGAATAGGAATAACCTTGAGAAAAAAAATTTTTTTTTAAATCAAGGAATAGGAATGGCCAACAAAGTTAAAATCATAAAAGTCATTTCCTCAAATTAAGTAAAAAAAATCCAATTTCATGTTATTTTTTTTCTTTTTAAGTAAAAAAAATAAGTATAATCTTGTCCTGAAAGAAGGGGGAAAAAAAAAAAACCTTCACAGACACAACTCGCAAGACACTGCATTAATTATGGGAAACAATTGGAGCAATTGGGAATGGAGGGGAGAGAATGAGAAAGAGAAAGTCACTTTCCATATTTGCACCAAGATTGCTTCATCACCATCCCTCTCTCCTTCTAGAAATACCAATCAAATCAACTCTAACTACTTGTTCTTCCTCTACTACTGTTACAAGTGTAATCTACTAGAAGAAGAGGACTTTTCTTGCATACTTTTGTTGTCGTCGCCACCCATTGCGACTCCATTTGTTTTCTCCTCTTTCCCCCATTTTCTTGCAATCTTCGCCACCCCTACTTGGTCTTTTGTCCCTACAGATGATCCCTTTGACCTTTGAATCTTCTTTTTCTTGCCTCAAATGTATGGAAAAGCCTCCGATTATATTTTCAGCCCATTCAAAACGTTACGGTCTAAGAAAATCAACCTCATCTCTCTCTAGAATTTTCTTGCAAGTAAGGTCTGCAATTTAACCCAATTATAATATATGCATTAGAATTTAGCTACGAGGATTTGATTTTATTTGTTTTCTCTGTGTTTGTATATTTTCTGTATCAGCATTAGTACTGAGCTGCCTTGTTTATAAGAGAGGACAAGACCAGATAGATAAAGCAGTAGTAATAGATTTGAAAGTTTTAATGACGTTCTGTGGTTGTTTAATTTTCATGGAGTTTTGATTTTTGGGATTTTAATCGATATTAGATTCTGGGTTTTGCAGTAAGGTTTTGATTTTTGGTAGTTTTTGAGGGTGTTTATTAGTTGGGTGGTACATGAATTTGGTGAATTTTGAGTCTCAGCAGTTGAGGATGCCTCTGATCTTGGCATCATGGCCTCACATCAACGTCCCCTTTTGATTCCATCCCCAAGGCCTCCAGGTGCCCAAGAGCTTCCTTACACACCTGTTTTTTCTGATCAGTTGAAATCAATATCTGAAAACGCAAAACAATCTTCTGGGATGGATTCAGACTCCCAAATTGATAATTTGTCGGTTCCTGATAATATCACCTTGAATTCATCATCCCGGCGAAGTAATTCTTCCTTTCAGTCAAAGGCTTCTGGTAGAAATTCGATTAGAGAGGTGAACTTTGGTGGAAATTCTGTTAGGGAGGTGAGCTCTGGTGAGTTGGGGATGAAGCCAGTGAGGCATGGATCAAGAGCTGAATCTGAGGGTTTAAGCATGTCACAGAAAGAGATTAATGATGAAGATGCAAGGTTAATCTATATTGATGATCCTGAGAAAACCAATGAGCGGTTTGAATTTGCTGGGAATTCAATTCAAACTGGTAAATATTCTATCATCACCTTCTTGCCTCGAAACCTGTTTGAACAGTTCCACAGAGTTGCATATTTGTACTTCCTTGTAATTGCAATACTCAATCAGCTTCCCCAGCTGGCTGTGTTTGGTCGGGGAGTTTCTGTTCTGCCATTGGCCTTTGTGTTGCTTGTTACAGCAATTAAGGATGCCTATGAGGATTTCAGGAGGCACCGTTCAGACAAGATTGAGAACAATCGATTGGCCTGGGTATTGGTCAATGATTCATTCCAGCAGAAAAAGTGGAAAGATATACGGGTAGGTGAGATCATCAAAATTTCTGCAAATGATTCACTTCCTTGTGATATGGTTCTGCTCTCGACTAGTGACTCAACTGGAGTGGCATATGTTCAAACAATTAATTTGGATGGGGAATCTAATCTAAAGACACGATATGCGAAGCAGGAGACTCAAATTAAAAATCCAGAGAAGGAGAAGATTAGTGGTCTAATAAAGTGTGAGAAACCCAATAGGAATATCTATGGTTTTCAGGCAAACATGGAAATTGATAGCAAGCGTGTTTCCCTTGGACCTTCCAACATTATCCTTCGAGGTTGTGAGTTGAAGAACACTTCTTGGGCAGTTGGTGTTGCAGTTTATGCTGGCAGGGAGACCAAAGCTATGCTCAACAGCTCTGGAGCCCCATCAAAGCGAAGTCGGCTGGAGACACGGATGAACCGTGAGATCATTATCCTTTCCTTTTTCCTTGTGGCATTGTGTACAATAGTTTCCGTTTGTGCTGGTGTTTGGTTGAGGCGTCACAAGGATGAATTGAATGAGATGCCTTTTTATAGGAAAAAGACCTACACCGAAGCTGAACCCGAGGACTACAATTATTATGGTTTGGGAATGGAGATATTCTTTACGTTTCTCATGTCAGTAATTGTATTCCAAGTGATGATCCCCATATCACTATACATATCTATGGAACTTGTTCGTGTTGGTCAGGCTTACTTTATGATTCGAGACACACAGATGTATGATGCTTCATCCAATTCAAGATTCCAGTGTAGGGCTCTAAACATAAATGAAGATTTGGGGCAAATAAAGTATGTTTTCTCTGACAAAACTGGTACACTAACTGAGAACAAAATGGAATTTCAATGTGCAAGCATTTGGGGTGTGAATTATGGTGGCGGGAAAACTAGTCTTCAAGAAGACCAAGTGGAACACTTTGTTCAAGGTTCTCTAACTTGCTCCCATTCTTTATTTCTTTTTTCATACGCTTTAACTTTCCAATTGCTGGAAAATTTATTATTTTTAAAGTAAATATTTTTGGATGCTGATGTGCCATCTCTAACCTTTTTTTTGGGGGGGGGGGGTTGGTTGCAGTGGATGGTCAAGTTTTGAAGCCAAAGATGAAAGTCAAGGTTGACCCTGACCTTCATAATACTGTAAGAAGTGGAAAGCGCACAGAAGAAGGAAGACATGTTTGGGATTTCTTCCTTGCTTTAGCTGCGTGTAACACGATTGTGCCTCTTGCTGTGGAGACATCTGATCCTTATGTGAGACTAATAGATTATCAAGGGGAGTCTCCAGATGAGCAAGCATTGGTTTATGCCGCTGCTGCTTATGGCTTTATGCTAATTGAAAGAACCTCTGGCCATATAGTTATTGATGTTCAAGGAGAAATGCAGAGGTAATTCATGTTTTCTTCTAAATTTGGTTTAATTTAGTTGTTATGGTAATGCAATAAAACAATTTTTTTTTCCCCTTCTTCTTTTTATCCTCCGTTTGCTTATAATATGCTGGCATTTGTTTAATCGTGAATGCCTTGATACATTTTGTAGTAAGTTCTTATGGTTGAGCCAAATCTTGAATGACTCAAACATTGCAATGTTGAGAAGAATTAAATTGAAGAAATGGTTATGTTGCAGCAGAAGTCTCATAGACTGCCCTTGTGACAAACCCTCCGCATTTCAGCTGACGTTAATGCTGTTTCTGGCCGAAATTTTGGTGTGTAGAAAGGCCACAATCTTCCTTGCCCCAGTCTTATCCTCTTCGAGAATATCTTTAGCTTTCCTTCCTATCTTTGTACATATGTGTGTGTTTTTCTTGCCCTCCTCAATTGTACTGTTAAAAAGAAGTATTGGTAGTTATTCACATAAAGGTAAGTCTTTTGCATTTTCCTGTTTAAACTTTGAAGGAGCCTACCAAATTGGGGAAGTTCTCTGATTGAACTTTGCATTTCCTGTCTATTCTCTCTTTCTCCTACCCCTTTAAGAAGTACCTGTACCAAGGGAGTGGACTTCACATCTTGAATTTTAGGTTGTTTCCATTTTTTTTCCCCTTCTTTTCTCTGAGGACTGCCCTTTGGGTAGGAGGAGAAAGCTATACAAGATGGTTTCTGTTGCTCTATATGATTTCCTGCTCTCTTTCTTTTGTTACCACAATTTCTTTCCAATTTACATAATATTGGTTCCCATTCTTGGCTGGTGCAGGTTCAATGTTTTGGGTTTGCATGAATTTGATAGTGATAGGAAAAGGATGTCAGTTATATTAGGCTGCCCGGATAACTCCGTGAAGGTCTTTGTTAAAGGTGCCGATACTTCTATGTTTAGTGTGCTAAATAAATCATTTAACATGAACATGATAAGTGCAACCGAAGCACATATTCACGCCTACTCTTCAGTTGGTTTGAGAACTCTTGTGATTGGGATGCGAGAATTGAGTGTGTCTGAATTTGAAGAATGGCAATCTTCGTATGAGACAGCAAGCACTGCATTGATTGGACGGGCTGCTTTACTTCGAAAGGTTGCTAGCAATGTAGAAAGCAATCTTAGCATAATAGGTGCCTCTGGAATTGAGGATAAACTGCAGCAGGGTGTGCCAGAAGCAATAGAATCTTTGAGAATGGCTGGAATTAAAGTATGGGTTTTGACTGGGGACAAGCAAGAAACTGCGATTTCTATTGGATACTCCTCTAAGCTCTTAACCAGCCAGATGACCCAGATTCTGATCAATAACAAGTCCAAGGAATCCTGTAGAAAAAGTTTAGATGATGCCTTGAATGGGACTCAGAACATCAGGGCTGATTCTGTTGCCACTGATGGTTCTGATGGAAGTTCTGAGGCTGGAGTGAGTCCACTTGCGTTGATTATTGATGGAACAAGTCTTGTCCATATTCTTGACACTGAGCTGGAAGAACAGGTAACATCATGAATTCCTACAAGTATTTCTCCTCTTGTCTCCTGGTTGTTGCTATCCTGGTTATTGTTATCCTATACATTTATCTTTTATGTATATTTTGCAGTTATTCCTGTTAGCCAGTAGATGTGCCGTGGTGCTTTGTTGTCGAGTTGCTCCATTGCAGAAAGCTGGTATCGTTGCACTCATTAAGAACAGAGCTGATGACATGACTCTTGCCATTGGGGATGGTGAGCATGACCTCTCCCGTTTTTATTTTTTTATTTTTTATTTTTAACTCAAACAGCTATATGCCCATACATATGAGAATCCCCGGAGAGAAATAGAAAAGAGTCTGCTTTGTTGGTGATTTTGGAATATCACAGAAGATCTGTTTTTTTCTGATTTCAGGGGCAAATGATGTTTCTATGATCCAGATGGCTGATGTGGGAATTGGCATCAGTGGCCAAGAGGGTCGACAAGCAGTCATGGCATCAGATTTTGCAATGGGCCAGTTCAGATTTTTGGTTCCTCTATTATTGGTTCACGGACATTGGAATTATCAGCGAATGAGCTACATGATACTGTACAACTTTTACCGGAATGCTGTACTTGTTTTCGTCTTATTCTGGTGAGTATGTTTTGTGTAATCTACAAGTTTTAGGTCCTTTGCAAGACATGGAGTCCTATAGATGATGATTCCATAATTTAGTTGTTTTAGGCCTGTCAAATGGTACACTGGAAAAAAAAGCAAAGAAAAAAGATTGAAGAGGCTCATCATTACCCCAGGGAGGGGTCTACTAAACCAAATCGAGAATTGGGTGGGCTTTAGTTGTTTTTATGAGCTATGTCAGTCTAAGCATTGAATAAAACTGATGTGATAGTAATAAATTTTCAGAGGTATCAAAATAGTTAGATAATTTTGTCCGTATCAGTCAGCATTGGTGATTAAGTTTGAACTGATAGAACTGAAAATTGCTTAAGTTGGTGGTTTTCACTTAAATGTTGATGGTTGCATTTAAATGGAAAACATTGTTACCTTTACTTCAACTGTGTGTCCTAAACAGACAGGGATTGCTCTTTACCCATTTGTTGTCCATCCCTGGAAGTTACTTGTCCATTGTTTTGTTAGTTGGGATGACAAAACCTCCTCATGAGCTTACATTTATTAAGGTTATCTGTCTTGACTTTTTGAGAATTCTGAACTTTCAAAGGATTAAAAGAGTATCAATCTTAAGTTGAAACTGCTTGTTGTGGTGTGGGTGGTGGTGGTTGGGGGCTGAAATGATAAGCTGCTCTAGAATATTGAAGTTTGTTTCTGTATACCGGATTAACGAAGTTGATATGAGAAACAAACTTCAAAAGTATAAATTAAACAATACTAATACATGCTTATATCTTGTGCACAGGTTTGTACTCTTCACAGCTTTCACTTTAACAACTTCAATCACAGATTGGAGCAGCATGTTGTACTCTATAGTATACACTGCATTACCAACAATAATTGTTGGGATTCTTGACAAGGATCTAAGTAGAAGGACTCTCCTCCAATACCCACAGCTTTATGGGGCTGGACAAAGAGAAGAAGACTACAATTCAACACTATTTTGGGTAACAATGATGGACACATTATGGCAAAGCATAGCTGCCTTCTTTGTGCCTCTCCTTGCATATTGGGCAAGCACCGTTGATATTTCAGGCTTAGGAGACCTTTGGACCCTTGCAGTGGTGATCTTGGTTAACTTACACTTGGCCATGGATGTCATTCGCTGGAATTGGATTGTTCATGCAGTCGTTTGGGGATCTATAATAGCAACTTTCATCTGCATCATAATTATCGATTGTCTGCCCTTTTTATTTGGTTACTGGTAAGACAATCTCTATTTTTTGCATATTGTTGATTAATTCTAACTTGCTGCATATAGCATTATTAACTTACTCTTGCACAAAGTAAAAAGGATATCTTCAGTGCATGATCAAATTCAAGCTTACACTTATGTGCTTGTATCTCTCTCTTTGTCCTCTCAAATTTTGATGGCTGTAGAACTTTTGCCCCCAATTTGTTTTTGTTCTTGGAAACAGTTTAATCGTCACAGAATGGAGTTTGTTATAGGAATTGCTAACTAGTAGTGTGTGTGTGTGTGTGTGTGTGAAGAATTTAATGTATTTTTGCTCAGTTAAATCCTTCTCTTGTTCTTACTACTGCATTAGTCAGCCCTGTAATCAAAGTCCTAGATAAGAAATATTCCCTACTGTGGCATTAGTTTAATACTATAATTGTGTGTGTGCTTGTTGCTAGAAAAATATTACCAGGAAAATTTAAGGTAGCAATTTACATGTAAAATTACTTTTCAAATCTCTCCTTTCCTCTGGCTTGGGACAAACTAAACAGAAAAGAATAAGCAAATAATGTTATTAGTTACTGATAATTCTAATGGGTAAATGTTTTCTTCCTTTGAGAATTATTCAATCTAGATAAGGTAGAGTGACATGTAATAGTCTTAACATTTCAGCTGGTTAGTAATAACACCACTAATTCTTAATGGCTTATGGTTGTCTCTAATTAAATGACAATGTTGAAGCTTTATATGTTTCAATGACAAAGTAACTTACATTGGAAATTTGAAGTTTTATGGCATTTATACATCCTGTACGTTGTTTTGTGGTGGTTCATCTAGTTTTTTGGGACTAAAGCTTAGTTTTGTTTGTTATACATCCCCTCAAGAGGGGGGGAGGATGGCATTGATACACTGTAAAATTGTGTGTATAGAATTGAATGGGATTTTGGGTGACAGCCTTTCTACACACAGAGAAACACACACACACTCTTTCAGAAGAAGAAGAAGTTGATTGTAAAAGTGTGTCAAAAAAAAAAAAAAAACCAACTTGGAGGCGTCACTGTGGAGTTGTTTCTTTATTGGCGATCTTATTATTTCACTCATAATTAACAGAAAAACAAAGTTTTCTGGTGGGATATAATTGTATTCATGAGGGAAATAAGGTGTTATAAAATAAGAAAGGCTATGCATTTCGAGTTTAATGCATCTTACACAATTATGTTTTGATATCCATATTACTGGGCATTGAGAAGAGAGACTGGCGTATTTAAATCTCTAAAGTGTATGTTGGGAAAAGAGAAACTGAGGGGTTCGGAGCATTTTTCTTACTAAATCATTGAACAAAAATTTCTTCTAATTAATTGAACCATCAGAATTTATATTCTAAGAAAGTGTTAAATCTCTATAGAAGGTTGTTTGATGGTCTATTTAACTTGAATGTAGAATGCAAGCTATCATAGGGGAGATTCCATGGTTCTTGATTTATTGTTAGTCTTTGGGACCTATTTCTATTTTGGAACATTACGAACTTGATCCTTTGTTTTGAGCTAGTTATACAATTTACTACTATCATATTTCAGGCAGGCAGTGAGTGCATTTAGTTTTGGTTTGTCCACCATAACGATAATCAAATTGCATCGGGCCTAATGTCATGCCTATAGTGCCTCATTTAGAGATGGCAACTTCTCCACTTAAGTCAAGGACCTGGCTCGGCTCGACCAGACTAGGCCTGGGATACCCTGACTTAGGGGGTGGGGACAAAGACCAAGTGCTATCCCTCAGCCCGCTAGGCGGGGGTGGGTTGGGGATAGGTTTTGTAATGTTCTTGGCCCATCTCCTAGTTTTTATTTTTATTCTTTATATTTATACATATTTGTCTTTATGTATATTTGTGTGTGTCTCTCGAACAAAATTGATTATTGATATATTTTAAGAGTATATTCTTGTAAGTTAAAATATAACAAATGGCCAAACGCTTCTAATCTGAGAGAGATGTAGTATTGTTTAGGATTAATTTGAATTGCTATGAAGGATTTTATATTTTATTTTCAAAGTAAAATGTAAGAAACGTACGATTGTATAAAACTAAACAATCTTCATATCTGATTTTTTTTTTTTTTTAATTTTGCAAGTCTTCTTGAATCGTAGGTAAATGAAATTATAGACTTAATTTTTCGAAATTGTACTCTTTTTGCTTTATAATTAGCTATATTTTATTACTATTGATGTTGTGTTTTAGTATATTTTATTTGTTGTTTGGAGTTGTATTTGAGGACTTTTTTATTTTAGTGTGAGTTTTTTGGATTCCTCAAATTGTGAATTTGTTGAATTTTTCTAGTACTGAGTCCCCCCCCCCCCCACCACCCAACTTAAGTTTTAATGTCCCATTGGGATTTTTTTGTGCTCTTGGCCAGTTGGGCCCCACTTTCTCGTTTGGGGGTGGGTTGGGGCCGGGGAGGATTTTGTTCTTGGTGGGCAGGGCCCAAGGATGAGCCGTGATATGGAAGGCGGGGGTGGGACCAGGATTTATAGTCCCCGACCCATCCTGGCCCATTTTATTTTGTCTTTTGTCTTGAGATCATAGTCTTCCAATGCTGCCTCAGTCCAATTACCACCTTAGAAAGGAATTGGATGTTAAAGCATATTTTTCTGAATTTTTGTTTACTCCAAATGTTATCATGCTGGAAAGAAACTGGAAATATCTTTGAGTTCAGAAGCTATGAGTCACATTCTCGCTTTCTGCAGTGAAATATATGCAAAATCTAGAATATCTGCGTTGGTTCCAGTTTATGGATCCAATGTTCACTCATAAAATATCTAGTTAAAAGTGGGAAACCTTTTGTAGTTAAGAGATTTTAATACTTGCAGTCTTCGAAGCAGCTTGCATTTTCCATTGCCATAATTTGTCTATGTTGCGCAGTCTTGGCTGTTTCGGAAATTCTACCCCGTAACGGAAAAGCCTTGGTTGCATTCAACTATTGAATTATTTTTCTCTTTAATTTTTGCATTATAGTATGTTAAAACTCTTAAATGTTTTTACATTCTTAGCATTGCATGAAATGAATCTTATCACATATCTAATGTTATTTTGCAGGGCCTTTTTCCATATTGCTGGAACTGGATTGTTTTGGTTGTGCTTGCTTGGCATCATTGTTGGAGCACTGTTGCCACGTTTTGTTGTGAAAGTTTTCAATCAGCATTACAAACCATCAGATATTCAGATTGCAAGAGAAGCTGAGAAGTTTGGAAATTTTACACACTTACGTAATGGAGAAATAGAAATGAACCAAACCTTTTATTCTCCTCAGAGATGATTTTGATGGTTTTTCCCCCATTTTTTTCCTCTTTCTTTTTCCTACTTTTGTAAAAAGAAAAATGCCTCATTCTTTAGGCTGCTTGACAAATCCTTTGTTGCTAGCCGATGTTGTTGTTTGCCATCCAAAGGATAGAAGTAGTAGTACTTAGGTTTTCATTCTTTGACGTTCATGGCCCATGGAAGATGTAACTGTACATTATGTATGTTCATTACACAAAATCTGATACCTGTGTCGAGAATATATTTTGTTATAATGAAGAGGTGTTTGTGCCATAAAATAAGGAAATTGTTAGGGGTTACGGTTTACAGAACTTTCTAGGAGAAACAATCATCCCGTTTGAATATTCCTCTTCTAATGAACTTGTTCTGGAATTTTTTCTTCTTACTTAATGCTCTTGCATTCTCTTTATATCTCATGCACTTTTTTCTCTGAATCTGATAAATAGCGGGCAGGTATTTCTGGCACTTACAACCTAACTCAGCTTGCTTTTCCAATGTCTACTTGAGTTGCTGGGAAAAGTGTGCAAACTTAAAATTAAATGATTTGATTATGCAAATGTTCAAAAGTTGAAACAAATTTGAGAGCATGAAATCAAGGATGCAAAATGGATTTGTATAGATGGGGGAAAAACACTGACTATCCAACTTAAGATTAAAAAATTGGTGTTTGCCAGAAATTTCTTAGCAGCATTAGAACAAAATAAGTTAATCATCTAATTATTAAACTGAAAAATCATACGCCATCTTGCCCTGAGGAACAGAAAGGGAGAGAGCGTACTGTTTTCCTTTTTGATCTCGGAATTTACTTGTAATAGAAATATTGGCATTGATCCATCCCACCAGAGTAATACCGTTTTTCTTGTTGATCCACCAGAATAATAGTCATTAAGTCTAATCAGTTTATTCTTAGTAAACGACTGGTTATGCAATGCAGAAAATTACACATTTGAAGTTTTGCAGACCAAATCTATGAAAATTACATCATTTGGCAACAGCATGAAGTAGCAAAGATGGTTATAGTGGCAAGAGACACCATATAAATTAATCAGGTTTAGGGAATACTAATATTTACACGTACACATTATTATTATAACAATAGACAAATATTGAGGGAAGATGTACTTTTGAGATCCACTTTTTTGAGGAGTGTTTTTGAGAATATGAGAAGTCAGATTTTCCGGTAACATGGATGTTTTTTGGTTGGCATGTATAGTGCAACTCTCCAATAAAATTATTGTTGCCCCTTCTCTTCGCAGTCTTTTTTTTTTTTTTTTTTTTTTTTGTCCTTTAGGTATGGCGCTCTCTCTCTCTCTCACATACAAATTTACTATAAATATATTCTTTCCTTTAAAAAACATCTACTCTTCACATTTTTTGTATATTTTATATTTTTTTAATGAATATTAGTGATATGATTTTCTTTCTTGATTTGCATAAGGGTGTATTCTTACATTAAATCAAAATCTTAATTCTTTTAAAAAATTAACGCCATTTTATGATGATTGCATATTATCTAGTTCAATAAATTTTATGTCAAATATTAATTTCTAGATACATTTATTTTTTGTTATAAGTTGGTTTTGGAGAGAATATACTTACAATTTATGTGTCTATAAAAATATTAAAAAAGAAAAAGAGTAACAAATAATAAGTCATTAAAATTTGAAAAAGTTATTAGAATCTTTGATTAATAAGAACACTTTAAGATTGACGGGCCTATTTGGTAATTCAATTAAACATTTAGAATGAATGGATTAATTAAATACTTATTTCATTAAGTATATTTGATAATAGATAATATTAAGTGAAAATTAATTAAGTGTGTTTGATAATAAATTTTTATTATCACTTAATTAACTAAGACGTATTGAAATCCTACTATAAATTTGAAGTGAATTGAAAGTTACTTAAGATCTCATTTGATAAAACTAAATTCTGAAAATTGAAATCTGAATATTTAAGTACTGAATTTTGAAGACTAAAGTTTGAAGATTAAATTCTGAAATTTAAAGTCTGAATTAATTATAATGCATTTTTACACTATATTTTATTACAATTTAGTTTAAATATAAGAGAATATTAATAATTGATGAGTATTTAATATATTTAAATTTCAAACTTAAATAATATTCAATTCACTTAAAATTTGGAATAGAATTTCAATACGCCTTAATCAATTAGGTGATAACAAAATAGGTTATCAAACGTACTTAATTAATTAAGCACTTAATATTATCCATTATTAAATACATTTAATGAAATATGTACTTAATTAATTAATTTTAAATGCTTAATTGAATTACCAAATAGGCTATAAGTCTGAATTCTGAATATGTTAAATACTAATTTAATTGTTAATATTTTTTATATTTAATCCAAATTATAATAAAATATCATCTAAAAATAAATTATAATTATTTTCAAACTTTAGATTCAGACTTCAAATTTCAAATTTTAGTCAATTTTAGAATTCAATAGTTAAATATTCAAACTTCAATCTTTTTCTAATAGATGGAGAACTTAATCCACTGCTTCCCAACTTGTTCTCAAATTTGATTGTGATTTGTTGAAGAAGAGAGATTTCTAACTTTGAAATAGAAGATAATCATTGTCTTAATTTGTTAATGGTGAACATGGTAGACTTAAGAGTGCTTTAATTTGGGAGCTTCACCAAAACTACTAATGTAATTTTCTCTCTCCCACTTTCCCAGTGGGCTGTTCCCTATTCATAGAGTGGAAAAATAGAGATAACTATCTTTAAATTCAAAATATTTTGAGAGATAAATCTATAAACCAATGAAACTAATTTGATTGGAAACGAGACAGACACCTAATGATAATATTTATTTGTCCTCCATAATTTGATTTGATGTTATGAAATTCAAAAAACTAAGGGCGGTTGTTCATTTTTTTTTAAACTTATCTATTTATTTAAATGACAAACATAACTATTTATTTTTTAAAAAATTATCATTCGATAAGATAAAACTATAATTATTAGATTTATTATTTATCCATTAAAATATATATTTTATTCTCTATAAATAGGACTTCATGCAAACGATTAGCAAATCAATTCATATTACTCAATCATACAAATGAATAATATTTTTTTTTCTTTACTTTTTACAATTTCCTTAAAGTACTCTATTCTACAGTTTTTGTTTCATGATTCCGTTTAAATCAAATTCACAATCGTTATAAATACTAGTTTCTACTGTTTAATGTTTGACACCTTCTTTTAAGTACGAGTGTCTACCCATCAATGTTTGAAGTCCTCACACAAGGTAGGAGTTTAAAAATCTAAAAATTTGTGATGATTGGTTGCATTTATTGTTACAGGATTTTGGATCGATAAATAAGTATAATTATGCAATGTTTAGATTTTTTTTAATTGAAATTATGTGAAGAAAATATTAGTAATAAAGATATATTTTAGAAAACTTTCTCTACTATTCATACTTTGAATATGCTTATGCAGCAGAAATATTGAGAAAAATAATTCAAAAAATATGTAGCATTAATATTTGTCTCTTTGTAAAGGAATAAAATAATGAGCTACTGATGAAAAATTATGAAGCTCGACCAATTAATTTTACTTCATTCCTTAAAGCAGATATGTTTAGACCTCCTCATCTCGGCCTAAAAAGGGCCGAGGTTGTAACCATGGCTATAGCTGTAGATGTGCCGTAGTGATAAAAATATATCTTATGATCCTAGTGGTTACATTGGCTTATCAAATTGTAAAAATCACTATCAGAAAGGAGCAACGTTGAGGTTGATATGACGCATTTAGATGTGATATATTTCTTTGAACATTTAGAAGGTGAAATTAATCTTTTAATTAGTAATGAAAATATTCAAAAGAATTAAAGTCTTAATATTTTATATTACTTGAGAATAATCAGTATGCGTATTATCTTATGCTTAGTATTAGTACTTTATTATTAATGTTTTCATTACATAATATGGATATTTTATCTTATTCTGACTCAATGAATGGTATTGGAGATATATGTGATATTGGCTGTGGTACAATATGAATCATATTGAAAGACAATATATATATATATATATATATATATATATATATATATATATATATAAGGATCTTCCCTTCTATCGCTAGTAACTAATTCTCCTTTAGAGGGGTTGCAAGCTCGGGTTTAGTTGACATCGTTGAGGTTGAAATCTAGCTAAGGGTGATAAGCCGGAGGAAGGTGAGTATGACCACGACTTGGAATCCAATCTATGCCTAGGTAACTTTCTCGAATATTCTATAAGTGATAATTACCGATGGATACTAACTTGAGAATAGATAGTCCGTGGGAACAAACTGAGCCAAGGAGAAGGGCCTAGCTCCAAGGCTAGACAGATGCTTTGCTTGGGAAAGGATTGATTCCAATAACTAAGATAATATACCTTCTTTGGGTATGGGCCTAGATTATATATATATATATATATATATATATATATATATATATATATATATATATATATATACACACCTGAATATGGAAGAAACAAATTTCAATACTATAAATGATAGTGCAATATTGATCGAACGTTTAAGAAGAACTAACATTTTTTTACCTAAAGGGACAAAAATTATAATATATAATGCTTTATTCTTCTCAAAGCCACAAAAAAAATTATTAATTTTTAAAGATATGTACCAAAATAGATATCATAATGAGATAACAAGTTAAGGATATTATGAATATATATGCATTAAAACTATTATTGCATAAATAATAGTTTTAATGCATAAATATTCAACTATTGCTTCAACAAATCTCCAAAGCAAATGCAGTCCACCAGGCTACTCAACACCTCTAAAGGAAGCGGGATGTTCTTAGACACAAATTTGATCATTTTTCAATCATTCATGTATTTAGGGAAGGTAACACGGTAGTTAATAAGTTAGCTAATCATTCTCTTAATCTCAACATTGATTTTTGTTTGAAATATGCCCAACTATATAGAAATTTTGTAAATATATTTTTTTTACAAATAATAAAATTATTATTTTCATTGAGTTTGTATTCACATTTAACATACATGAAGGTTCAAATATGTTAGTTCTTCATAGTAAGGTGCAGATTATAGTTAATTAACATACAAGTAATACGTTCATGATCTATTGATAAAGCTAGACACTTCGTTAAGGATTAGATCATTACGCCATGGTTTTCAGGTGGGAAATAGTTTGCCATTAACCAAAGTAGTCCTCTTACACCAAAGGGTATGGTAGCCTTATAAACTAAAACTTATAGATAAATGTCTTAGAGACATTTTGGGACAAATTTGGCTTCAATTGGAGTAGTGTAGCAAAAGCTATGAAGCTAACACAGAAGGTCACCACAATGTGCGAGTTAGCTGCTTGTTTTTCTTTAATGGAGAATACCGTTTGTGTTAATATATTTTGGGCTCATGAATGGTTAGGAACCTTGGGAAATTGAATCTCCTTTAAGCCTTTAATATTAAGAAAATGAGGATATAGGCTTTGTGGAGTGCTTGATACACTCTACATCATTATTACATAATATAATTCTTAATTCTTAGAGTCAAACATTATTTTAGAAATGCCTTATTAATGTAGGTGAACTAGACTTGGGGAACTCTTAAACTTATGACTATGTACATATTAGCATTAACTAAATAAGGTGAGGCCCTCTAGGTTTCAAACTTTGTTTTGGCTATATGTTTTTCCGTCGTATTTAAATGCGAAATTTTACTCAATTGATTCAAGATTCTTGGATAGTTAGTGAGTCCATTAACTTTTTGAATTTTATTCTAGTTGGGTGCCTTCCTGCTAAAATTAAAGTACGAGAACATTTTACTTCATTATTTTCATTCTTGCACATTTTACGAGTCCATAATAATCCTTATACATCAAGTTATGTACAATTATGAATTCTTTTCATTTCTAAAGAATTTGTTCATAATATGGATACATTCTCACTAAATGATATAAAATCTTATTATATTTTGCCTAATTGCTTTCAAAGCATCCCATGCATCATATGAAATGTATGTTGATTTCTATGCTCAATGAGCCTTGGGAATTGTTACAGGGAATATGACAAATATTTGGAAAATGATATTTTGGCCCCGAATATAATTTTCTTGTGCTTGGGTATGAGCTTGTGTATCAGTGAAGACATTAAGTACTCAGTAGCGGCTTTTTCTCCTTGCACTAGCTTACATTAAAGGTAGATGACCACAAGTAACTTGATCAATTCTGAAATTCATCTCACTCCAAACGGAGTGACAGGACATTGAAATTAGCTATTCCTGGCTAGTCGATTTATGCTTAGCAATTGCGTATGATGATATTGTTAGGGATATGCCCTAAAACAATTTGTACTTATACTATTATCATTATGTATTATGTAATAATATGAGACATTTCTTTCCATGAATAGTGCATTTAGTTTTGTATTCATCAAATACGTGACTTGATAGTAAAATCCTATAATAAATACAATAACTATTCCTAAATTGTCCATGATCGATTATTATTAGTGGAACAATAATAAATTAAGATTAGTATATTTGTGACTTGATGGATATGCTTTACTGGTCATTGATATATGTAATATCAAGTCAAAACATAAATAAATGTTAGAGAATATTATATTGGATATGACCTACTGTGAGAGTACTTCATGGAACATATCATAAGTACTTTTTAGCCATAATGATATTAGAAGCCTTTCGACTTGAATTCATTATAGTTTCCTACTTGATAAATTCTATATTTTGACGTTGTCTAAAATTGTCTTTAACTAGATAATAAATTAAACCACGAATGGATATAGAATAAACCAGGGAGAGGAATATAATTGATAGTGAAGGTATTTATCCCTCTCAATTTTGGGAGAGACGTTCATGAGCCCCTCGATAAGTTAAACAGTTAAAATGTATGGTCGTGCTCAAATATATTAATTTGAGATATTGATATCATTTGCTTGAACAGTTTACTATGAGATAAAAAAATTAGTTGATTAAGTTTAATAAGGATGACATGCTCTGTGCCTAATGCTTAATTTGGATATCGTGTGACAAAAGGACTAAATATAAAGTTATGGTTTGGTTCAAAGAGATCACTGATATTTATTTAACCTGGATAGTTATAATGTTTTGCTAGAAATCGCTTATAACTTGTGAGCCATTTAAATGTAATTTGGGCATACTACCAGTGTTAAATGGACCTATGGGGTCACATATTAAGCGAACACGTTAGGTTATATTTCTGGTAACCAGATTCGATGCAGCTGGAAGTATGTCTAGGTTAATTGAACCTAGAAAAAAAGACTAGATACAATGAACTTGAAAATATGTCCACATTCGATATATCTGGATGATGTCCATATTATAAGAATCTGACTCGATAAATTAATTATTTAAATTATCGAGATAATGACAAAATTTTATCATATCAGTTTTAATTTAATTTGAATTTAAAATAGAATATGATAAGATATTATGAGAGTTGGACTCTAAGAGGTTCGGGTAGTTTAAAAAAAAAAAAAAACCTAGCTGTCTTTTTATGTTAGTTTTTTGTCGAAACATTCGTGCCTTCATTACCAGAAAAAACTAAGCCTCTCAAAACCCTAGGCGCTAGCACTCCCGAGTATGAGGTGGTTTTCCATGTGTATCCAATAGAGGAAGTTCGTACATTACAGCGTCTAGTGATCGTTTGAGTTGCACGTATACTTGGAAATCAGAAGACAGAGATCTTGATTACAGCAAACAGAGGTAACTCTGTAACTCTTGGATCGTCTTAATCGTTTGATTTGGGTCCTCGAAAAGGATTCGCAGATATTTTTTACGTTTAGGAGTCCACAAATCCCAACAGATATTCGGGTTGTTCATGGAATACCGGATAGGGACACTTGGTGTGTTCAATCCCTTACCATCTTAATGGTGATTGACATCAGGGTTGAGAATCTTGGATAGCAAGTAAAAGATCCATTTATGTGAGGTAAAGTAATTGTGACACTTACTATTCTGGCTCGTTACAATTAAGTGCTAAAGGGGTAAACCCTGGTACAATAAGACTGTTATAGCTGAAGGCAAAGCCTTTTAGACTTTACATGTAGGTCGTCTTTCTAGTGAGAGAAGTACTTGCTTTTTTTTTTAAATATTTGGTGTCGGTTTTTAATAACCATGATTTCTAAATATACATGAACTCCTTTGATATTGGTTGACAAGACTTTCAACTAAAATGCTTAAAAAGTTACTTTCAGAGGAAAAATGTGACAAATCCTCTTATTTGTTTTCCATGGAGAGAAAAATACCAACACACATGGGACTCACTGAGTATACCACTCACACGTGTTATTTTCATTTTTTCTAGGATTTGGAGCTGAAGACACATATATGTGATGCTAGACTCCCTTATTTTGGTTTAGAGATATGAAGATTATGTAACTTTACCCCATATAGATTGTAGAAGTACTTATTTATATATATTTTGGTTCGAGATGTATGTATCAAGCCTAACTGGTATGTAAATTTAATAGAATAGTATATTTCTACTTACTTATTTTAAACTTTAATTTGTTATAAAAACTCCTTATTTGAGAGTTCAGATGGGGCGACACCCAGAGTCTTATAAGCTTTTTATTATAATGAAATTAGTAGTGTTACAATTGGTATTGGAGCTATAGTTGTAGACATGTAGATTAGATGAAAACTGATACGATATT
Organism: Voacanga thouarsii; assembly: GCA_026120185.1. Classification (NCBI taxonomy): domain Eukaryota; kingdom Viridiplantae; phylum Streptophyta; class Magnoliopsida; order Gentianales; family Apocynaceae; genus Voacanga; species Voacanga thouarsii. Next base: position 3,356,428 of record JANUWF010001641.1, on the reverse strand, counting down.
TCTTTTGTAGGTATGACAAATGATGATGACTAAAGAGTTTTGTGTACATAGTATGTCGTAAATATTGTTAGCATGTGTAGATAAGAGTGTTAAGAGTACCAATACAGGTATAATTAGGCAATGTACTATCTTTACAGATGCTGCCAAAACACGTTACCTATTGTCACTCAGAGGAGCAAACTGTAGATAATCCAATCGAAAAAACACCGGCAGAACCACTAGAGAACACTATGGTGTAAACTTTTCAAAAGATGATAGAAGTATTACAATGTATGATAGAGACTCCATTAGGGAAGAAAGATAATTGGAGTTTAAGGCTGATCCAGCCTTAGAATGATTCCTAAAGTTCTATCTCTCTCAATTTCATGGGAAACTTGATCAAGAACAGGAAGCAGAATTGTGAATAGAACAAATGAAAAATATATTTATGGCTCTGAATTATATAGAGAAAAGAAATGTGCAATTTGTTGCATTTTAACTCCAAGGACCAGCTTGAGATTGGTGGATATATACGAAGGAACAAAAAGAGTGGACATAGGTTGAATTTCAAAGGAGTTAAAAAGGAATTTATATGTTGTTGAGTACTGGAAAAAAAAAAAGAGGATAAATTTTAAAATCTTAAGCAGGAAGGAAGGACTGTGGAAAAGTATGCTGTTGAGTTTCTCCAAGTGTTGTTCTCTCTTAGTTCAAGCTGAAACCGACAAGACACGATGCTTTGTGAAAGGCTTGCATCCTAAACTTAAGAGAGTTTGCTTAGTATGGCCCATCTAGCTATAGTGCAGCAGTGGAAATAGCCTCAAGGATCAAAAAGGAAGATTTTAAGTAAGTTAGACAAAGAAACAAAGGGAGAATTCAACCTTCAAACCGTAAAAAACATGGAGGACTTAATTGGTAGATGAAGGCGAAATTTCTAAAGAAAGAAGAGGTTAATATAGAGAAATAGTTTATACGCTATTATAATTATAGAGAAGAGAGACACAAAATAATAAATTGTCCCTACCCTAGGCAATTCACAGGATGTTTGAATCTGATGGGAAGTTACCCAGGACCGAGACCGGGACTGATAATGGAAAATTAAGGTCAGACTTTTGCCTCCATACCAAGAGTAAGTAAACCATCGGTGAAAGCATGAGTGGAAGCTTTTGACAAAGTGGATCCCAATGCAACAACTATTGTGGAAGGTAAACTTCTTATCTTTGGCAAAGAAGCTAAGATTTTAATAGACGTAGGTTCTACTCATTCTTTTATTACTTATTCTTTTGCTTAAAAGATAGGGATTAAAGATAAAGAAGTTCCTTATGAAATGATAGTTAGCACTCATTTGGGGAAGTAGATGAGTAGTGATAGAATGTATTCCGAGTGTGAGATAATAAAAAGTGATATGGTATTAAAAGGAGATCTCGTATGTCTACTCATAGAAGACTATGATGCTATCTTAGGAATGGACTGGTTATCTCAGCATCATGCTCGAGTTGATTATAAAAATAAATTTGTGCAGTTTTGTGAACTAGGGAAAGATGTATTGCAATTTTGGAAAGAGAAGGTAAGGAAGAGTGAATACCTTATATTTGGAATAAAGGCACGAAAACTATTGCATAAAGGTTGTACTGGATATTTAGCCTATCTTTTGAACAACCCAACCAAATCGGGAAACTCGAAGATATACCTATAGTTTATGAATATTTGAACATCTTTCCAGCTGAATTAAAATAATTGCCCCCCAGAAAGAAAACTTAAGTTTACCATTGATTTGATGCCGACTGCCGAACCAATTTCCAAGACTCCATATCGAATAACACCTGTAGAATTGAAAGAATTAAGGAAATAATTGCAAGAATTATTGGAATGGGGATTTATCCATTCTAGTATATCACATTGGGGAGTGCTAGTGCTATTTGTAAGGAAGAAGGATGGTGCCATAAGAATATGCATAGATTATCGAGGATTAAATGCTTTGACGGTGAAGGATAAGTACCCATTACCAATGATGGATGAGTTATTTAATCAATTGCAAGGTGTTGAATGTTACTTTAAATAAGATTTAAGGTAGGTGTATTATCAAATAAGGATCAAAGAGTAGGGCATTTCTAAAACTATGTTTAATATGCATTATGGGCACTATGAATTTGTGGCAATGACATTCAGTGTTACTAACGCTCTTGCAACATTCATGGACTTAATGCATTGAGTCTTTCAACTATTCGTAGGTAATTTTGTTGCTGTTTTTATTAATGATATTTTGATATACTCTAAGAATCCTCAAGAACACGAAGATTACGAAAAGTGTTTGAGAAGTTACTAGAAATCAAATTATATGCTAAGTTCAGTAAGCGTGAGTTTTGGTTAGATAAGGTAGCCTTTTTGGGACATATAGTATCCAAGGAAGGGATTACTGCAAATCATGCAAAAATTGAAGCTATAGTGAATTGGAAACGTCAAGAAAATCTAACGAAAATGCAAAGTTTCCTGAGATTAGCTAGATATTACTAATAGTTTATTAGAGGATTTTTAAAACTTACTTTGCCTTTAACTTGGTTAACTTAAAAGAAATTACCTTATATTTGAACGAAAGATTGTGAGAAGAGTTTCTTGGAGTCAATGCAAATGTTAAGTACATCTATAGTTTTGGCCTTATCAGCAATAGATAAACCTTATGAAGAATACATTAATATCTCAAAGGAAGGATTGGGTGAAGTATTAGTGCAGGAAAAGAGAGTAATAGCATACATATCAAGAAAACTAAAGCCCCATGAAGTAAATTATCCTACCTAGGATTTAGAATTAGCAGCTATTGTATTTGCACTGAAGAAGTGGAAGCATTACCTGTATGGAGCAATGTTTGAGGTTTTCACTGATCATAAAAGCTTAAAGTATATTTTTATGCAAAAGGATCTGAATATGCGCCAACAAAGATGGATGAAATTTTTAGAAGAATTTCAATACACCATCAAGTACTATCCGAGCAAAACAAATATAGTGGCAGATGCATTAAATAAAAAGGTGAAAATGTCAGCCTTTTAAATAGTACAAACCTTAGAGTTGGAAGCATTTGTGATTGAAGGACGAATTAGCATAAGCAATATTTCTATTCATGCCATGTTATTACTATAGTTGAAGAAATCTCAAGAGAAGTGATAGGAATTCCCCAAGCGAGGAAGCATAATTACAAGAAGAGGGATAGAATGTACAATCGAATGCCCAAGGACCACTAACAAGAGAAAAAACTAGATGGTTTTATAGATGGACTTCAAGCATACTTGGGAGCTCACTTGAGATGGGATGGGCCATGAACGTCATTAGAAGGCCACCAAGAATATAATTAGATGATTATTCAGGTGCCCTCCCAAGAGGGGATCGAGAGAAACTAAGAAGGAAGCTTGAGGACCAAATTATGCTTAAAGGAAGGCATTCTAGAGACGACCAATGCCATTTATGGAGGTCAAATCGGCATGGGCTTATTACTGAAGTGAAAAGCTAAACTATCAAAATAAAGCCCATGTTGGCTTAAGAGGCCAAGCCAGTACCAGCTTGCCTCTGTTTAGTGGAACAATCAAAAGCAAAGATGAATCGATGCTTGCTTAGGGTACCTAACTGGCGCCGGCTCAAGTCGCGGACAAGTTTGACCTATTTAATATTTTGACAGATCTGAAGTCAAATTTTGCCTTTTTGAACCTCGACACTTGTATAGCCCTGAGATGCCTTCAAATGGGAGAGAGACTTCTTGTATTTTGGATGAACAATTACACATTGTATATTAAGGAGAACTTTCTCAAGTAGATTAGGACTTAAGAAGTGAAGATTTTCCTCCATCATTCTTCTTATTTCAAGACCAATCAAGAGACTAGTCTAACTTTGGGTAAGTCATTAAATCCTTGGATAATTCAATAATGCAATTACAACTTAGGTCATAGGTGCTTTAGTTCTTCTATGGTTCTTGTTGTATGTTTTGTTGAGCGTCTACACTTCTTATCCTACTTGTTCTTAGTTTTTTGTTAAATCGTGGGTATTTGAGTGTTGTGTGAAAGATCTTTTGTTTCTAAGTTTTGGGTTCTAGTGGTTTTGTTCTACTAGAGTTCTTGATTTATGGCTAAAGGTATTATCTTCTTTATGTTCTTGTTTGTTCTCTTTTCCTTCAAACATTTCCCTGTTTTTATTTGTTCTTGTCTTGTTTGTTAAACCCAAGAGTTCTAACAAGACCTCAAAAATGTGACCCCTAGCAAGATTATATCAAGAAGGATAAGGAATTACAGCAAATCAAGAAAAAGGACATTTCTCAATTTGTGGCGCAATGCCTTACTTGTCAAAAAGTGAAGGCAGAACAATAATGACCTGGAGGACTATTACAATCTTATCAACACCATAATGGAAATGGGATGATATAACTATAGATTTTATAACTAGTTTACTTTTATAAGCCAGACAAAGGGGTACTATTTATGTAATTTTATATCGATTGACAAAATTTGCTCATTTCATCTCCATTAATGAATGGGATTCCTTGGAAAAATTAACTAAAATCTATGTGGAAGAAGTGATAAGATTACATAGAGTACCTCCAGTATTATATCTGATCGAGATCCAAGCTTTACTTCACGATTTTGGGGGAAAAATGCAACAATTGTGTGGGACTACATTAAATCCACAAACAGATGGATAGATAGAATGAGTGATTTAAATTTTAAAAGTTATGTTATGAGCGTGTGCACTAGATTTTGAAAATATAGGTTAATAATTTGGCTTATGCAGAATTTACTTATTATAATAATTTTCAATCCACTATTGGAATGGTATTATTTAAAGCTCTATATGGATGAAAGTGTCGATCACTACTCTATTAGGAGAACTTAGGACAAAATCAAGATAAATATAATGCTTGGATGTTGAAAAAACCACGCAAAAAATAATGCAAATCAAAGAAAGATTAGAGATCACTCAGAGTCGATAGAAAAGTTATGCCAATTGCCGTAGAAGAGACCTTGAGTTTGTTGAAGTGGACCAAATATTCCTAAAGTTGACACTATGATGAATTATGGGAAAGAAAACATAAAGGATCTAATTAGCCCCTCATTATATAAGACCCTTTTCAGTTATAGAAAGAATCAAGAAAGTAACTTACCAGCTAGAATTGCCTCAAGAACTTCAAGGCATCCATAATGTATTCTATGTGTCATAACTCCGGTGATACATAGCTGATCCTGAGTATATTCGAAATGATGTTGCCATAGATTTGATTCCAGACTTGTACTATTAAGAGAAACTAATTAAGATCCTAGAGTATGCCAAGAAAGAATAAAGTCAGAAACGAATTTTGCTTGTGAAAGTATTATGAAACAATTATCCTGTACAAGATACCACTTAGGAAACAGAGGCAGAAATGTGAAGAACTCACCTAGAACTTTTTGAAGGTAAGTACCAATTTCAGGGAAGAAAATTTTTTAAAGTGGAGAAATTGTAGTATCCCTCCCTGAATAAGTAATTATTAAATGTAAGAATTACTTGAAGATATATGTATATATATATATATATATATATATATATATATATATATATATATAGTAAGAAAATAGAAAGAAAGGGCCTACTAAGTATGGCAAATTTTAAAAAAAAAAGAGAGAGGAGATATTAAAAGGATAGCCCAATGGGCCCATTATATTAAGTATATGGTGGCCCACTTTATTTAATAACCTTTAGATTTTTTAGGCTATGAGTAAAAAGCCTATTGGACTTTATAAGATTGGAAAAGCTTCCTATACCTTCTATCTTCTTCTATCACCTTCCCATAACTTCTGAACTCTTCTAAAATTGCCAAGTCATAAGTGAAACAAGATGAAAAGAGAGAAGGAAGAAAAAAAAAAGGAAAACAGGGAAAAGAGATAGAGAGAAACTGAGAGGAAATGAGAAGAAAATGGAAGAAATTATTAGTGTTATGCCCTAGAGGTAATTACTTGTACATTGTATATGACACATTTTATTTTAATAAAAGGTATTATTTATCTCACAATTTCTTTTGTTTACTTTTGTGTAAAATAACTGTTAGATAAAGTTCCTAGTACAACACTGTGTTAAGAAAATCATGATAGAGATCATGATATGAGATTCCTACTATACTGTATAGTGTTAATACTTAAATAGTCCCTAGTCGTAGTGTTAATGAGACATGACATTATTAATGCGTTAAGACTAGCATGTGTTTGGCTTCTTGATTTGATCAGAAGATGGTTCTTATATCCGTGAGTATTAAGATACTCAAAGTTAACACATGGATGCTTGTTAATGGAATAAGTTTATTGGATGACCTAGCTATAAATAATCACATGAATAACTATTTAGTACCAGTGATATAATCTCAATATAACAAACGTGCAAGTATCCTTAGACTTGAGATCTCCAAGGTACTTTGTTTGTTGAGCTTTGTGCTTTGATTTCAATCTCTGGAGCTAGATTGAGGGCCGCCTATGGAATGAATATTGGGTACATTGTGAGGTAAACAAAAGTAGTTGAGAGGGTCAATAAAGGATTTACCACTCCTAATAGTAGGGGTGAATATCTCACGGGTACTTGTAGGAATTATTACTCGAGAAGTCTTTGGCCAAGGCGACTGTGTATTAGAAATAGTTCCAATTGATACACATTTAGAGTAGTGAGTTCCTAGTATAAATACTATTATATTCGGGTCAGAATTAATATATTCTGGAGGGAGTTGGCACTAATTTCGTACTCCAAACCAAATGAGATATTATATGGTCAAAGGAGTTAATTACACTATAGTTTGTTATTGAAAGGTTCATGTCAAGCCACTTGATTTTCTGGACTCTTGGGTGGTCATGATGTATTACTAAATACCGCTCACGATCTGGGAATATGTGTTTATTAATTGATGAATTAATAAATCAATCCTGATTAGAATCAATATGATTAAATCTAATTAATTATATATTATTAATCTCAAAGAAGTTTGGATTAATTTATGTTCTCTACCAATTGATTGGGAAACCTAATAGGTCACACACAATAAAAGATTATATACTCAAGATGTTATTTGATAACGTAATGAGGTTAATTGCGAGAAAGAGAAGTTGTTATGGCTAAATTATAATTAGTTATAATTTATGGACCAAATTATAATTGTGAGAACTTGATGTTTCCAATTACAATTAGGAAATTCTAATTGTTTTAGAATTCTCAGTTTTTGGTAATATTTTCGTGACATATAGGATATGCATGGAATTCCTAAAGTGTGAGACACACGTAATAGCTTTCAAAACCTTCTTCTTCTCTCTCTCTCTCTCTCTCTCTCTCTCTCTCTCTCTCTCTCTCTCTCTCTCTCTCTCTCTCTCTCGTAGTTCTTGAGCAACCAAGAAAAACCCTAGCCGCCATCTTGTTCATGCTAGCATATAAACATCTTGGTGCTTGAGTGTGATCCTCCGTATAGATTTCTGTTAAAGATAATCACACACTATGATTATAGTGGTTGGACGTTCAACTCTCGCGGTGTTTGATCAAGAGGATTGCTGGATCGCGCCTCGACTTGAAGAAGAAAATTTTTATTCTTCAGACGATCAAAGAAAGGTAAAAAGCTGTTACCTTTGATCTCTTTATATCTTGTTTTCCACACATATGCGGATCTTGGATTGGTATCGCGTTCTTATTTTTCCGCTGTGCCATATATGATATGCGTGAAATACCCAACAGAAATAAGTGACAACTTTGAGGCTTGATCCTTGCTCAATCACGTAGGTAAGACCTTCTTCTCTAGAATTAAATTCATTTATGCAAGACAATGATTGTTTTGATATGAATGTTGGTGCTTGAATTCATGTATTTTTGGAAGGAAGTTATAGTGGAAATTGTTGTTTATGTAATAATTCTAACCGGCTACTAAGAGGAAGTTTTTGTTGTGTTTTGTAATCCTATTTGATGTGTTTGAAGTGACAAAGTGTTGAGAATTGGCGTAAAAAAAAAAAATAGTAAAGTGGGTAAGGGAAGAAGATAATACAAAGCCATCTATTATTGGAAAAGAGTAAACTAAATGATTTCGTTTGGCAAATTGTGGACTTCCATTGAATTGAGATGGAGGAACTTAACCATGTCTTGGTATGTTAAGAGAAGCTTGGAGTGGAATTTATGGAGTTTTGGATACTAAGAACATCATAATAATAGAAAAGATCAAAGTTGCTATGATAAAGACAGAGAAAATGCTATTTTAATGTTCTTGGGAAAATGTATATTGTTTCGGACGAGTAGAAGTTGTTGGGGCAATAAGTTGGCTGAAACACCTTAGTTTAGAAGTTAAACAAGGTTTTGAAAGACTTAGATATAATAGGTTATATTGGAGAACTTGTAGGAATCGCCTAAGTAACATTTTTCCTTGTATGATCTTGTTTTACTTATTAATGTAAGTTGGCTGTGTGTGTTGGGAACTAAACTGAACGACTAAGGGGATGGTAGCCTTATGAACTGAAACTTATAGATAAACATCTTAGGGACATTTTGGACAATTTTGGCTTCAATTGGTGTAGTATAGCAGAAGTTATGAAGTTAACACAGAAAGTCGCCACAATGTGCGAGTTAGATGCATGTTTTTCTTTAATGAGAATACTGGTTGCGTTAATATATTTTGGGCTCATGAATGGTTAGGAACCTTGGGAAATTGAATCTCTTTTAAGCCTTTAATATTAAGAGGAGGAGGATATAGGCTTTGTGAAGTGTTTGATACACTATATGTCCTTATGACATAATATAATTCTTAATTCATGGAGTTGAATATTATTTTAGAAATGCCTCACTATTGTAGATGAACGGGACTTTGAGGAACTTTTAAACTTACAACAGTGTACATATTAGCATTAATTAAATAAAGTGAGTCCTTCTGGGTTTCAAGCTTTATTTTGGCTATGCATTTTTCTATTGTGAGCTTTTGCTCAATTGATTTAAGATTCTTGGATAGTTAGCGAGTTCATTGACTTTTCGAATTTTATTCTAGCTAGGTGCTTTCCCACTAAAATTAAAGTTCGGGAACATTTTACTTAATTAGTTTCAAACTTTTGCACATTTTACGAAACCATAATAATCCTTATAGTTGCAAGTGCCTCATATTTATATATCAAGTTATAGACAATTATGAATTCTTTTCCTTTCTGAAGAATATGTTCATAATATGGATGTTTTCTTACTAAATGATATACAATCTTATGATATTTTGCCTAATTACTTTCAAAGCATCCCTTGCATCATATGAAAGGCATGTTGCTTCTATGCTTAATGAACTTTGAGAATTATTACAAAGAATATGATAAATATATGGAAAATGATATTTCAGCCCGAAAATAATTTTCTTGTGCTCTAAGTATGAGCTTGTGTATCAGTAAAGACGTTAAGTATTCAGTGGGGGTTTTTTCTCCTTATACTAGCTTACGTTAGAGGTAGTGGCCCTAAGTAATCTGATCAATTATGGGATCTATCTTACTCCAAACAGAGCAATGGGATGGTTATGTTTGGCAATTCTTGGCTAGCCATTTTAAGTTTGGCAATTGCCTATGATGATATTCGGATTGTTCATGGAATACTTGGTGGGAAAATTAGTGTGTTCAATCTTTTACCGTTAAGATGGTGATTAACGTTAGGGTTAGGAACCTTGAACTTACAATGATAAGTAAAAGATCCTTTATGTTTGGTAAAGTGTTTGTGCCACTAAATGGGTAAACCCTAGTATAATAAGACCGTGATAGTCGAAGGCGAAACCTTTTAGACTTTGCATACTTGTGGTTCTTCCAATGCAAGAAATATCTATTTTCTTTAAATATGAGGCGTCGGTTATCAATAATCATGATTTTCAATTGCACATGAACTCTTTTAATATCGCTTGACAAGACTTTAAACTACAATACTTAAAGAGTTGCTTTCAGTGAAAAAATGCGATAAATCCTCTTATTTGTTTTCCATGGAGAGAAAAATACTAGCACATATGGGACTCACTAAGTATACCACTCACACGTGTCTTATTTCCATTTTTTCTTAGACTCGAGTTGAAGATACATGTGGGTTACACCAGACTCTCTTTTTTTGGTTTAGAGACATGAAGGTTATGTAACTTTCCATTTATAAACTATAAAATTGCTTATTTATATATATTTTGGTTTAAGATGTATGTATTAAACCTAACTAGTATGTAAATTTAATGGAATAGTATATTTCTACTTACTTATTTTAAGTTTTAATCTATTATAGACACCCTTTGTTTAGATGTTCAGATAGGGTGACATCCAGATTCTTATAAGCTTTTTATTACAATGAAATTAGTGGTGTTACCATTGATGTGTTTTACTCCATCCTCCAATTATATTAAATTCTAGTCATCTAAAATTACTTCTTCTGTAAGATAATCAATCCAAACCCTTAATTTATCTCTTCAAGTGAAATTTTTTCAGACCTAAATGCCTAATTTTTGTTCAAGCATCATCCCACACTTAGAAAATTTTCATCTTGCTCTCTTCTCACTCCCTCTCAATTGGCCAACCCCTCTCTCTTTGTTTCTTTGATTTTCTTCATATTAACTCCATAATTATTATTTCATTATTGAAGATTGAAGTTGCTAGAAGCTGTAGATTGAAGCAATTAAGTGTGTTCTCCAAGAAGGTAAGATTTGAGCTCATTTTCCCTTGTAAATTCATGTTTGCAAACAAGTTCTTGCTGGACAGATTTTTGTATTCTTGAGACAAATCAAATTTAGTGGATTTGATGTTGGGAAAATACTATGAAATTGATGTTAACATACGGTATTGAAGTTGTGTAGTTGATTTTTGGTGATTGGAGGTGTATTGAAGGAGTTTTGATGGTGAAATGTTGCTTGGGAGATAAGCTTATGTGCTAGATCTGTGTAGTTTTGGTCTCAGTATTAAAAATTTGAATTGGGAATTTTTCTATACTTTATTTCTATTTGATTCTACTATGACTACTTGTATGCTTCTAGCTAGAATCTTATTAAAAACAGGAGTGTACAGATTGGTTTGGATCAATACAAAATTATTATCTCATGCCCATTATCTATTTCCCCCTTGGTTAGTGATGGTAGGCACAATCCAAATAATCTATGCATCTTCAACATCTCTTGGTCAACGAAATTTGAAAAAAAAAAAAAAAGCCTATTCTTCTGTATCTCATATGGGTTTCATAATTATATGAATTGGTTCTATAACTGATATAGGACTCAATGGAGCTCTTTTACAAATAATTTCTCATGGATTTGTTGGTGTTGTGCTTTTTTTTTCTTGGTAAAGACAACTTATGATAGAACATGTCTTGTGTATCTTGACGAAATGGGTAGAATAGCTATCACAATGCTAAAAATATTCATGATTTTTAGTAGCTTTTCGATGGCTTCCCTTGCATTACCGGGTATGAATGGCTTTGTTGCTGAATTGATAGTATTTTTTAGAATAATTACCAGCCATAAATATTTTTTAATGCAAAAAATACTAATTACTTTTGTAATGGCAATTGGAATGATATTAACTCATATTTATTCATTATCTATGTCACGACATATGTTCTATGGATGGAGTATTTTTACCTTAGAATAATGTGATTTGCATAGTTTGTTGATTTTATATGAATTTTTTAATTTGCTCTACTCTATGACTGATGAAATCTGATTTTGCTGAGATTTTGGACCCCCGATTTAACCCCTTTCACTTTGAATATTGAATTGAAATTTTTATAAAAAATATTAAATTAATTAACCACTAGAATCACTTAATTTGGCCTAGTATATTGTTCTCAATAATTTTTACAAAATCATTGCCAAAACAAAATTTTAGAGTTACTGTGCATTGCATCAACTTTGAGCTTTAAATTAACATATTTAGATACATGATATTTTGATAAAATTTTTATAGTAACATCACACATGTTGAAGTTATATCATGTAAATTTTTATTGAAATTTTAATTGATTTGCTTAATGATCTGATTACCCAAATTATACTCTGTTTAGCATTGTTTTCACTATAATAATGTTTTGATGATGTAATAGGAAAAACATGTTTTTCCTATCTCCATTGTACAATTTAAATTGTTATAATATTGATATAGAAATTTTATAAGATGATTAGTTCAGTACTTTGATACTTATATGATAATGTGATTGTATTAAGTTTTTATTTGATAACTAGTTAATATACTAATACTTTGTGAAATTAAATGCTCCATGTGTTAATGTGAATTTGTTGAGTGTATTTATATCATAATTTCATACTATTTGAGTTTGAATTTTAAAGATTATGTGTTATTGATATTGGGGATTAGTGACAGTTAGATTGTGAGATTAGATCGCTTAAGTTTATGATTATCTGGGAAGAACTCTATTAATTATGAAATTTATTATAGAAAATTGATATATATTTATTTATGTGATAGAATTTATTGGTGATCAAGGGTACAACCCATAAACTTAGGTTAGATTTTGCTTTTCTTGCTTGGACTTAAAGTAAGTCCCCACATTTCATGCTTTCATAAATTTAGGAATACATATAAAATATTTCAATCATGATAAATGTTTATAAATCAATTTATATTTACTTGAAAATCATTATTTATTAAATTATTTATGTATTTATTTAAGAATCATTGTTCATGAAATGATTTATTTATTCAAGTGATATTTTGTCATTTGTATGTATATAGCTCTTGTTTGAAAATTATATATATTGAAATTTTGTTGCTTTCTTGTGAAACAAATAGTGATTTATTAATTATGAAATATTTAAATATACTTTATAATTGGGAAATTATATATGAACGTGATATGTTGAGTGCAAAATCTTTCATTAGTTTTATTGAGCATATAGAATTGTAAATTTTCATGTATAAACGAGTTGCGAAATACATAGCATATTTTTTAATCATTATCTTCATATAATATGAAATCTATTTATGGTATTTATGAGCTATGTGTTTATAAATTCTTAGAACAGATAAAATATTGTGATGTGATTTTAAATCTATGGAGTATATTTTTTAGACACTTGGGAATATTTTGTATATAAAATATTTTTGAGAATAGTTGTAAAATCTTTAAAAGGTATTGAGCTTATTTTTGAAAGAGGCATTGTGCTGATCTATTCATAAAGCTTTGTGCCATGGTGATTCTTAAGTACTCAAAAGGATTATGTACTTATATTAACTTATGTGGGTTTGAGAATGCTATATGATTGGTGGCCACCTCTGCATAGTAGACTCTTTCTTCATGGAGTGCCAGTATATGATGTAGGGCTGTCCTTAGCTAGCAATACATTTTCCATCAAGGAAAATAGAAGGTGAACATGGGAAATCTGGACCATAGGGCCTACCATGACGATGGTCATTATATGATTAATTGTAGTGGATTTACTAGGTTAATCATATATTTATATTTATTATGTTCATAGGATTGAAATCTTATAGTGTTGATATTATTAGTTGGACTGAGATCCTTCGGGTTAATTTATTGAGAAGACGTGGTCCTGTCGGCAGATGATGTGAGATCACAATGTGCAATTTGAATTATGATACTCAAAACCTGGATTTCAAAATATGTGTTGTTATGATTGGATTGTATGTTGTGATAATGATGGTAAAGCTCAATATGGTTAATGTGATTGATGTTATTAAACTATGTTCTTGAGAAATAATCTCTTTTCCCATAAATAATGTAAATTATGTATATATTTTGGTCATTAAAATCTCTCATGAATTATTATCTATATCATTTATTGGAAGCATGAGATACTATTACTCTGTATCCGTTTTGATAAATTATCGTGTATCTTGAAAATATTTATTGGAAATTTCCACAAGACACATATAGGACTTACTAAGATTTTATCTCATACCAATTTTAATTCATGTTTTACATAAGATTGTACTTAGGAGCAAGGCTAAAGAAGTTTTATGGATATTTGTTTGGAATGATGCTTTGTATTCGGATATTTTACTCAATAGATGTTATTTGAGGATTGAATTGGATATTTGAATTTACTATTATTTGAGATGTTATTTTATTTTTGGGATTGCTGCATTATTCAAAAGGCTTGTAATATTTTTATTTTGCTATTTTTCTTAAGTCTCAGATATTTTTTTATTTAGTTTCTATTATAAAGATCCCTTGTCACATAGACGGGGCAATATCCACTATTTGAGCCTTGTGATTGTAGAGTGTTACAAAAACTACTGGTGAAAATAAGTTAAGATTATTTTTTTGAAGAAAACTTGCGAAAGAGTATAAGGAAAACTGGTGGCTAACTTTCTTGGCTTGCCTTAGCTAGCCTCTATGAGGATTCAATAGACCCTCATGGCTAGTTACTTGAGTCCAAGGTAGGTTAGGGTAGTTTATCTGCCAATTAGGCCTTTTTATTATTTATTTTGAATCTTTTATTAAAACTCAAAATAATAAAACCTTAACTTAACTTATTTATTATTTTATCCAAAATAGTAACTATATGACCAAATATAATTATTAGGTCAACCCTTATATATTTTATTCAAACCCATATATTAAAATTGGATTTTCTAAAATAAAATAAAATTTCACATTTCTCAAACAATCTAAATAATTTGTTTAGTAACCAATATAGCTATTTGAGTTTCTAGACCTACCTTGGAGACCAAAAGACATATTATCCTTGATTATCTAATAAAATAATTGCATTTCACAATTTAAATATCTCTATTCATCACCTTATGAAGATATTGACTCGAGAATAATATTGCATTAGCATTGTCTTCGATCGAAAGGTGTAATGAAAATACCCATTTATGTAACACTCATTATTAAGATAGGACTGATTAGTACTATTACATTTCTCAATGACATTTAATATTCTTTGACCTCTAATCCATAATCTATAACTTCTAAGAATACAATTGCTTATCTAAAGGAATTGATTGTTGGGGGGTGTATTGGAGAAAGTATTAACAAAATCATACAAATAGTCAATTTTTAATTAAAATGCCACCATTACTCAAATACACTAACTTTAGACAAGAGTACCTATCATATAATATAGAATCATAATGGTAAGTATCGAATCTATGAAGAATGTGACAAATAACCTACTTCATAAACATTTCTATTGCTTAACCAATAAAATAAATGGATAAAGTATTTAAAACAACTAAAATAAACTATACTATATTGTCATAGAAAATACAATGAATTCATATAAGACAAGTTACAAAGATAAATAATGAGTAAGAAAGAAGAGCATGGCCATGCAAAAGAAAGGATTTCCCAAAATTTATGTCAAGGAAAGAATACCTCTCAAATCAATTAATTCCGATCTTAGGCACCTGTATGAGTTATTAATGTAAATCTCACTCTTTCTAGAGTTATAAAATCCCCAATCTCAAGTTAATTGATTAATATCTCCATCTAATTAACTCAACCACAGAAAACATTAAGAACAACTCAATTGCCAAGGCATCTGTAAGTAACAAAATCCATATCTCTAGGTACTTTCATTAACCCTTTAATTAACAAATCCAAATCTCCAATTTCATCTCTCGAGTTAATTAAAGAAAACAAATATCAAATTGATTAAATTGGTGTTCCAAATCTTAATCATATCTCTCGAAATCATTAAGATAGAACAAATCAATAAAAAAAAATTAATTAATCTCAATCAACCAATTCAACATAATAAAGCCCAAGTAATTGAATATCATATATAGAAATCAATATATAGTTCCAAGGTAATAATCTAATTCAACACATAAATAGGGTACAACCCTTAATTATAACTCAAATCCACTACACATCAACAATTGCCTAAATAAATTACAAAGAAAAGGAAAAAAAAAAACTTATAGATAAGATTCTTCTTATTCTTCAATAAAATCCATGGATAATCCTCTTCTTTCCTTTCAAATTCACCTTTATCTTTGCTTCCTTGGTGTCTCCCTTGAGTTCTCTAAGCTCTCTACTACCCTTAGTTGTTCTTACCTCATTTTTAGTGTTAAAAGATCAGTATTTATAGATTCTCCAAGGCCATATTAGCAAATTGCACAAAATAGGGGCTTTATGCGAAGTGAAATGGTGCCACCTGAGTTGGCTTAACCTACACCACTTTGTTATTTTTTTCAAATCCAAATAGCTGAGTGGTGCCGCCTTTATTAACTTGACTGGCACTGTTTCTTCTATAGCTCTATTTCTTCTAAAAATCTTAGTTGAACGGTACCGACAACTCTTAGTATCTCAACTCTTTGTCATCTCTGAAATTAAGTGGCACGTTCTATATTGGCCCAAAAGGCGCTGCTTATTTCTCTTCTCAGCTTATTTCTTTGCTCTTTTCAACTTATCTCTTCTTTATATTTTCAAACAACCAATCTACATGAAATAAGGTAAAAATATGGGGATGGACAGCTATCTAAGCATGATTTCATTGTAGTTAAAGCATAACTAACATAGAAAATATGCACATTTTAAGAATAGTTAGACTTCAAGTATAATTGGCTTGACTAGGTTGATAGAGAATTGTGTAATGTTCAAATTGCATAATTTTGAGGTTAATTGAGAATGTGATTTGATATTGGTGATGTCTTGTATGCTTATCAATCTTATTTTTAATCTAAGACACTGGATAATTTGAAGTATTAATAATAATAGATTCAAGTTAGCTTAGGTGAAGAAACAGATTAGGGATTGATTGGAGATGTTGAGCAAAGATTAATCCACTTTTTTCAAGGATAGAGAATTTAAGTCATTAAGACAAGTTCCTAAAACCAATTGCTCAAGATAATCTAATTTTATGATAAGTTTCCTAATTTGATCTCGAGGCATGTTCCTAAAACAAGTAGTTTTCTAATTGACTTAGATTTGTTTTCTTATTTTGTCAGTTTTCTCTTTCTTTTTATTTTACATTTAGTAATTTCCTATTTATTCCCCCCCCCCCCATCTTTTTTATGTTGAAAAAATCATACGAATTCATTCAAGTCAATTATTCAAGAGTTATTCGTAAGATTAAGATAAAAAGAGAATATAAGAGTATATTTTTCTTTTGAGCTTCTTGTGGGTTTGACACCATACTTGCTACTATACTACGCATATTTAAAAGATAGGGTTTTTTTTTTTAATTTGTTGGTGCATGATAACTACATTTTAATACCCTAATTTATACGTCTGAAAACTCCACAACTACACATTCTCAGCTTGCCTCATGAATAGCAATAATTTCAACATAGAAGAATAATTGCTATAGATTATTTTGTAGAGTGCAATGATTTAGAAGCATCACCACATGTAAATAAATAGCTAGTTTAAGAGCATGTTTTATGTGAGTTAGATAAATAGCGAGCCTCTATGTAACCAATTAACATTGGGCTAGTTTTATTTGAATAATACAATTTGAGATCAATGTTCCTTGAAGATATCTCATGACATGTTTAATACCATTCTAATGTTATTATGTTAGAGAAGAACTAAATCTTATTAATAAATTCATAGAAAATGTTATATCAGGTATACTATTATTAGTAAGGTATATTAATACACTAATAGCACTGAGGTATGGTACTTTAGGACCAAGAAATTCATCATCATTTTCCTAAGATTGGAAATGATCTTTATTTATATCTAATGATTTGACAACCATTGAATACTCAATTGATGTGTTTTCTCCGTGTAAAATCTTTTTAAAGTCTTCGCTGTATATGTTGATTGATGAATAAAAATATCATATTCTAGATGTTCTATTTATAGACCAATATAAAACTTGGGTCTTTCAACTTAATTTTAAATTCTCATTTCTAACTATCTCTTGCCTCTTAGAGCTCTTCTGGAGTTCTAAAAGGTTGATTTCATCAATATATATATCAAGTATAATAAAGCGAAGTCCAGGTTTTTTAATAAAGATACATGGACATGCTGGATTATTTTTTATATTTTTAGTTCAATAAATATTCACTAAGATAATTATATCACATGCATCTAGACTACTTTAAATCATACAATAACTTTTGTAATTTAATAGAATAATTTCCACGAGAGCCAAAATTTAAGGGAATAATTTAATTCCTTTTGGAATTTTCATATAAATATTATTGTCAAAGTTTGTATTACCCTACCTAAAACCACCCTGAGAATTGGAAGAGAACATACTCTGCATAGTTTTTCTATATGCATATGGATTTTTAATGCATTTATGTGTGTTTTTGCTTTATGTGTTTGTGACTTGATAGAGATAATTGTGTAATGGAAAGAACTATTTTGAATATGTGCATAAGTTTTCATATATAATAGTATTGATCAACGTGATGAGTTAAAGGTGAGATAGAAGTGACATGATTTGGTGAGAACGTAACTGAACACAAAGATTAATGTGGTGAAATGGTTAGAGCTTTGAGGTTATTGCCAATAAACCTGAGTTCAAATCCTAAATTTTACAAAAACTTTATAATTCCTCTTTCTTTACTTTTTTGGTCGGTTAAAGTCCCATCCTAATCTGCACTTTGGATATTTTTGAACTCGTAAGACTTAGGAGTTATGTATTAAGGATATTTGAACAAATTTGAACTCCTACTTTTACTACTCTTGTCTTTGGCCTCATTTAAATTATTTTTTTGTCAAATGTATATTTTTAACTTGTTTTCTTAGGCTGGCCAACATCTTGGGAGGAGGCCCTACTAATTTGAAAGTTTGAAGTTTGAGTGGAGAATGTTTAGGAAGTTCAAATTCAACCATCCTAAAATTCTTCCTAAAAACTCTATGCTGTGGCATTCTGAATAAATCAACCTTAACTAAGTTTTGTTCAAGGATTTCTTATCCTTCCTTTTCTCTGGCAGCTAGCCCTTATTTCTTTTCATGTACCATCTTCCTCTCCTTTTAGTTAGCATTGCCGAAGCTTAGGAGAAAATCAAGGAACAAAGGCTTTCAAAATTTAAAGTAGAAGCTTAGTTTTCTTTCAAAAGTTAAACTTCCTATACATTTTCTTATAGTTAAGAACATCGTATCACCAAGAAATTAAAGCTAAAAACACAAGAAATTTCTCTCTCTCTCTCTCTCTCTCTCTCTCTCTCTCTCTCTCTCTCTCGATGGGAATTAAGCCAGCCAAGTGGTTCAATTTCAAGAAGGGGGAACAATCTTATAAGGACCATAACAAGATTAAAGACCAAGATGCTCCAAGGTGATATCTAATTTTTTCTACAACCATGTTTGAGGATGAAAAAGATTTGGAAGGATGATAAAGGCAACCAAGAGCTTAATTTGATGGTTATCCAAAAGGGAACACAACAACAACTTAAGCCTGTGCCAAAAGAGGGTGAAAATGCAGAGCCCAACGAACCAGAGCCTTCTTGGTGCTAGGCCTAAGTAGCCTACCTATCTAGCACCAGGTACAATCTGCCAGCAAATCATTGGAATTCCAGCGTAGACCTGACACCAGGTCTAGTGCCTGCACCTGGCGCCGTGTCCTATCAGGCCACATGCCTTGTTTTCAAATTTTGTCGATTTTATCCAGTTTTCTTCTACTTTACACACTATGTAAAGACCTTTTAAGGCCATATTTTGTCTATGGGCCCTAGTACTCACTTATCTAGGGTTAAAGTAGTATAAATACATCATTTTGGTGATTTAACAAAATAACTAATCTCCTTTATTTAAAAATTTGAAAGAGAGTCTTGAGAGGTCTTTACCTCATTGTTTATCTTGTTAAATACTATGCTTAGGGTTTAGTTCTCCATTTGAATGAGTCTCTAAAATCTTATGGATAATCTAATGTGATTTCTCTTGATTGAGTTTTAGTTGCTTTATTCTTCTAAGGTTTATCTTGAATTCTATTATTGGGTGCCTATAATTCTACTTCTTTTATTCTTGATTTCCTTTGTTGTTGTGAGGATATTTGGGTGAATTTATAGTATATCTTACTACTATTCTTTTAGATTTTTGTGGTTTAGTTCTTCAAGGGTTTTTTAGAGTGTAGATAGATAGTTATTTTCCTTCATTTTGTTCACAATTTTTTACTGTTTGGGTTTCACTAATTGAGCTAAGGTTTGTATCCATTGTTGCCCTTTCTTCCATCCATTAAACCACACATGATCATATCAAAGAGTTTAGTATCAGAGCAAGAAAAGTTTTGATTCTAATCAAAGCTTGAAATCAAGAAAAGGAGCCCTACAAAGTTGAAGAAAAATAGAGAAAATCCCGTAACTCAAAAACTTGCTATAAAAAGGTCATGATATTTTTATTATTTCTTAATTTTTTTCTTGAGAAAATTGTTCCTTGATGAAAGTATAATGCTTGGGGATAAATTTATCATGTGTTTATGGTGAAAATGAGTTTGAATATAGGTTAAAATATGGTTGGTTTTAAGTGACGGGATTATAACCAATGTATTTGATAAATGTTTTATGAGAATGTTTGTGATTATAATTGGGATTTTTGAATTTTATTTTTAATTCCTTGGGATGTTGGGACTTAATATATCATTCTATTACCGAAATCCATGCTCATTGAACTCATCTTTACTATTACACACTTGTGATTATCTTGTTCTTTATATTCCTATTTATTAGTTATCTTTTTTCTTTATTCTTGCTAATTCTTATTCGTTTATTGTTTAAAATTGCTTCTTAAGCTTTAGTGATTGTTCTTGTGCTAATTGAGTCCTTACCCTTTGAAATTCTTGCTTGAAAACTTGTTTGTTTAAGTTGCTCAACAATAATTTGTTGAAATTCCTCTATGACCCCCTAATTAGAAAATTCATTATTTTTTTATTGATTCACTTAGTTGGACTAAATCTTTAGCTATTGGGGAGAATTTGATTGAACAAAAAGGTTTGAGTGTTGAGAAAAAGGCAAGAGTGAGAGACTATTATCAAAAGAGCCAAAGAAGGTAAACTCGAGTGTAGAGTGAATACCATTGAGAGTAAACATGCAAGGGAGTGAAGATAGGAACTACTTCTTTTTGCTAATATCTTTTTTGCAGGTATAACTCATTAAATATTCCATTGCCATGGCCCATGAGTAAGAAATTCCTAGGCCTAACTCAAATGAACCTAGTAGGCCACAAAAAGAACCATTTGATGTTAGGGCTTTGTGAGAGGTTTTAAATGCTATGATGAGGACAATGCACAGTAGGTTTGAAGATATAACAAGAGAGACCATGGGATTGAGATAACATTTGGGTCAATCTTCTATCGTGGAACAAAAAAGAGGCCAAGATTGATTTGAAACTCCTATCCCTAGAATAATAGAAGATGATGCCCATATTCCTCCACTAAATGTTCAACAAGGTGAAGATTGTGATGAACATTCTATTGGGGGTTTCCAACAATCTCCCATAAGAAGGGGAAGATATAGTATGAGAGGAGGATGAGGTAGGGGCCAATGAAGGAATAGTGAAAACAATCCAAGGGGGTTGGAAAGAGAGTTTGAGGGAATTGATGAATGGTTTGAAAGGGAACAAGGTGATACATATGAAGAACTCAATAGAGGATAGGAGAATAGAAGAGATAGGAGAGAAAAAAAATGAAGAGGAGAGAGAATTGAACCATATCAAGATGAAGGCGCTTACATTCTATAGGAAGAATAAGCCCAAAGCCTAATTTGAGTAGGAAAGCAAAATGAAAATATATTTTCAGTGCCATACTTATAGTGAAAAATCAAATGTGAGACTAGCTATTTTAGGTTTTCAGGGTATGTATTAGTTTGGTGGGACCAAGTAAATGCCCAAAGAAGGCAAATAGGAGTAGAAGTAGCAGGAAATTGGAATTTGTTAAAGGACATGATAAGTGTTAGGTTTGTTCCATGCCACTACTACTATAACTTATACCAAAGGCTTTAATCACTCAAGTAAGGGAATAAGAGTGTGGAAGATTCCATAAAGAAATGGAAGTGATGTTAATGAGAGCTTAAATCCAAGAAAACCCTAAAGTAACAAGGGTTAGGTTCTTGGGAGGATTGAATTGGGATATAGCTAATTTGATAGAGTTGCACTCCTATGACCATTTTGAGGATATAGTTCATGCCGTTGAGAAGATTGAAAGGCAACTAAAGAGACCTTTTCTAAGCCTACACTTCCAAATCTAAACACCACTTACAAGATACCTACTAAGAGAGATAATGCTACTAAACCTTTCCAAATGGAATACAACAAGCCAAGGGAAGGATGGAAGCCTAGAGAAGATTAGAAACCTACGGAAGGCTAGAACAAGGATAAAGAAAAAGTCATGGAGATACCACAATGAAATATAGACATCAAGTACTTCAAGTGTTTTTGCTATGGGCATCCTTCCCATGAGTGTCCAAGCAAAATGGCTATGTACACTAACCCCTATAAAGAAGTCTTAACTGACGAAGAAGAAGAGGGAAGAAGATGCCAAGGAGACCAAGAAGAAAATATAGAAGAGGGAAGTGATGAAAGGGAAGTAATTGACCAAGAATATTCCTTAGTTGGAGTCACAAGAAGATCATTAAACTCTCAAGTAATTGAAGGCCAAAACCATTAATAAAGAGAGAACATATTCTACATAAGGTATCTCATCAATAAGATCTTTTGTAGTGTCATTGTGGATAGTGAGAGTTGCACTAATATGATTAGTGCAAGGTTAGTTGATGAGTTGGGCATAAAATAGATTAAACACCCCAAACCTTACAAGTTACAATGGTTGAATGATAGTGGAGAATTGAGGTTTAACAAATAAGTCTTGGTATTTTTTGAGATGGGAAATTACAAAGATGATGTGCTATGTGATATGGTACCTATGTAAGTGGGTTACTTACTTCTAGGAAGGCCTTGACAACATGATAGGAATGTAAAGCATGATAAGACGAAGAATACTTATTCCATTGTCAATGAAGGTTCCAAATTCACTCTAAACCCCATGCCCCTAAGTGAGATGAACAAAGACTAAAGAATCATGAAGAAAAGAGAAAAGAAAAAGGGAACACAAGATGCCAAGCAAAAAACAAGAGTTCTAGAGAAAAGAACAAGAGAGGAAAGAAAAAGAATTGAAAGAGAGAATGGGAAAACAAGTGCCGTTGACCATCACAGATGGGAGTGAGTAAGAACAAGAGAGGTAAGGTAAAGAAGAGTGAACTACTTTGCAAAGGGGAGTGAGATCATAAAAGCAATAGAGGCTAAAGAACCGATTATTCTTCTTATTTGCAAATGATCTTATGTTTCTACTAATAACTCTACTTTATCTTTGCCTAAAGAAATTGTAGCCATTCTCCAAGAATTTGATAATGTTTTCCTAAAGGATATACCTAGAAGATTGCCACCTATAAGAAGAATTGACCATCAAATAGACTTTCTACCCGGAGTCGTCATCCTCAACCAATTGGCCTATAGAATCAATCCAGAGGAGGTTAAGGAATGACAAAAGCAAGTGGAGGATTTGCTTGAGAAAGAACATGAGAGAGAGAGAGCCTAAGCCCAAATGTAATTTCGGTTCTCTTAGTTTCCATGAAGGATGGGACATGGCACATGTGTGTAGATTGTCGTGCCATCAATAATATTACGATTAAGTATCACTATCCCATTCCTAGACTAGATGATTTGCTTGATGAGTTGTTTGGTGCATGAATTTTCTCTAAATTGATTTGAAATTTGGTTATCACCAAATTAGGATTTAGGAGGGGATGAATGGAAAACGGTCTTTAATACTAAACAATTATTGCATAAGTTATGCCTTTTGGGTTGTCAAATACTCCTAGCACTTTCATGCACTTAATGCATCATGTTTTAGGAGAATTCATTGGAAAATTTATTGTTGTGTACTTTGATGATATATTGATTTATTGCAAATTATATGTCGATCATTTGAATAATCTTCAATGTATGCTTGTTGCTCTTAGAAGGGAGAGATTACATGCTAACTGGGAAAAATACTCTTTTTGTTTGGAGAGGATTACATTCTTTGAGTATATTGTGAGTGCTAAGGGGATTGAGGTTGATGAGGAAAAAATGAAAGCAATCCAAAATTGGCCTACTCCTACCACCATTACATAAGTTCGTAGTTTTCATGAGCTAGTTAGTTTCTATAAGAGATTCATCAAGAATTTTAACACCCTAGCAGTCCCTCTAACCGAAGTGGTGAAGAAAAAGGTGAGGTTTAGGTGGGAGGAAAACCCAATAACAAGACTTTTAAGCCCTTAAGGACAAATTGAGCCAAACTTTAATTATCATTCTACCTAACTTTGAAAAGGTATTTGAGATAGAGTGTGATGCAAGTGGGGTAGGGATAGGAGTGGTTCTAACCCAAGACCGAAAGCCCATTGTATATTTTAGTGAGAAATTTTTCGGAGCAGCCATTAATTATTCCACTCATGACAAAGAACTCTTTGCCTTAGTTAGGACCCTAGAGTATTGGCAACACTACGTATTACCAAGAGAATTTTTTATCTAGACCGATCATAAAACCTTTAAACACCTCAAAAGCTAAAAAAATTTGAACAAGAGGCATGTAATATTAGTGTTGTGCCCTAGAGGCAATCACTTGTGCATTGTATATGTTGGATTGTATGCCCTCTTAGATTAGGTTTCTGATGTAAAATTGAATATTTTAATAAAAGAATTTATTTTCAGAAATTAGTTGTGAATTTACTTTTTGTTTGTGCACAATTTTCGTTTGGAACAGACTCATTGTGTTTAAATAAGTAATCCATGTGAATGGTGGTCTTTCACAGTAAGGTATAGATCACGGGTTATTTAACATATAAACATTTGTTCTTAACCTATTGATGAGACTGGGAATCTCATCATGTTTAGATTATTATGTTATGAATTTCAAATGGGGAATAGCTTACCTTTAGCCAGTGAGTAGTCCACTCACTTCATAACATAAGCGTATTTTGAATACGTAGAACAGGACCTGTAGTAGTGGTTTCTAAAAGTACTATATGATAGAAACCTAGACTACTACCGCTACAGCGTGGACTAGTACTCTACGACTTGAGTATGAATTGGTGGTCTGACGAAACTGGAAGCATATGCTTTGATATGCTATAGTTGAAGTTCTATAGTAGAACCAATATACTTGTGTATTAGGTATATGTAACTAGTTAGTTAAGACAGACTTGTACAAGATAGTTTCTGCACTATATCGCCCCTTGTGGTTGTCCGAATGATCTAAAATGTCCAGGGCCCTAGGAGACATGACTCGGATGTTTACTTTAGGGTAGCTCCCTTGAAAAGCGGAAACACTCCAGGAAGTCGTGGATCATTGGACTAGAAGCCTAAGGATGGTAGATGTCATTTAGAGGGGTGTTAGTATACTTCTTCCTCTCTAAATGTACGACGATGTGTAGAGGGGTATTTTAGTCATTTCACCTGTAGGTTGGAGACTTTGCTAATGCAGCATTGTCCTTGGGGTCAATATTTCCTTATAGTGATATTAGGAAATATTTAAAATGTAAAATACAGCTATTTATATAGCAGGGGTATTTTGGTCATTTTAGCAGCCAAGGCGATGTGTCTTTTTGGTCCTCGGAATAGCCCGTAAGTCCTAACTAATTTTGGGTTGAGGAATTGGTCTCAGTTCAAGAGGATTTTATTTTATTTTATTTTATTCAGGATGTCTAATTTATTATTAGACTAGAATAAAATAAATAAATAAAATAAAAATAGGCGTTGAGAGAAATTAATTATCTGGTTTAATTGATTAATTAATTATTCAGGGCCTAGGTCTAGTATGAAAATTAGGAAATTAACGTGGGTTTAAACTAGGGGAAATAATTAATGCTTAATTATTTATTGGGTTATTTATATAAGCCCAAGAAATAAATAATTAAAGATTAATTATTTTGGTTCATTTGGGCTCATTAATTATTTATTGGGTTATTTATATAAGCCCAGAAAATAAATAATTAATGTTTATTATTTTGGGCCTTTGGGTCCAAGAGAAATAATAAATATTATTTCGGCCCAATAACTTGGACCGTAGGGTTTTTTCCAGATACGATTAAGAAGAGTTTAAGGTTAAGCCAAACTTATTCTCAGGATAACATCCGAGTGTTTAAAATATGATATCCCGGGGATATATTTATCAGATAATAAGAGACCTAGTTTTGGCTGACCAAAAAACAAATCTTTGGAAAAAGAAAAAAACCCTTATCTCCCTAGCCTAAGTAAAACTCACGTAGCTCTCTCTCTCAGACGTCTCATTCATTCTTCGTGTCTTTTTCTTGGAGCTTTGCTAATCAATAGCAAGAGAACCAAGGAGATTTGAGACCGTTCCTCTTCACTGTTGTGTTCATCGACTAGAGGTTGGGCTGTGGTATATTCTGAGAGCTGAAAGGCTTGGCGTTCATGAAAACAAGGCGAAGTAGGAGGCTAGCGGGTTTTCAACCGGAAGCTTCTTCAGGTGGGTAAGGCGAAGCAATTCCTGTTGTTCAAACTACTCCTACTCAACCTAGTAGGCTTAGAGCGCGCAAAGGTATGATCTTTACACCTCCATGTGGCCTTTAAGGCTTAGGTTTTTTTTTCCTCTGGTTTTTTTCCGTTGGTGCATGCTTCCTCTGTTTTTCCGTCCCTCAATGTGGTATCAGAACAAATGGTTCTTTGATCAATATAGGGAGCATGGTAGTTAATAAAAATGGAGAAGATGATTATACCTGTGATCCTTCGCTGTTTTGGTATGGGATAGAATGACTGTGAGCTTCACCGTTGAAGCATAGGACTCTCTGTAATAAATTTTGGCTTTGATGTTTGATCGTGTAAACCCAATTTAAATGGGTATAGGCAGTTGTGTTTTTGTTTTGGATGTGTTTTTGTAAGTAAAAATGTCCAAAGAAGCTAAAGAAATAAGCAAAAATAGAAGAGCAGAGGTCTCTGTAACTTTCGCGCGAAAAAGAAAGAAAAATGAAGAAGAAACACTATTCATAAGCCGTGCAGTCGAGCCGAGCTGCGAGCCGAGCCGCTACCATTATGTGCTTTGAGCCGTCCGGCTATTTGCTGTGAGCCGAGCCGATTTCTGTTTGTTTTGAGCCGTTTCGAATTGAAGAATTGCAATTGGATTGTGTGGGTCGAGCGTTGGTTATCGGGCGGAAGCGCGGGTCAATGTGTAGGTCGGCAGTAGAGGGCAAGCGGGTCGCGAGCGTGGGCTGATCCACGGGCTGCAGCAAAGGTGATCTAGTGCGGCGCGGTGCACCGCGGTCTCAGTGGACCGCAGGCCATGCAGGCGCGGATCCGGTGCAGCTGGTGCAGGGGACCGCCAGTCAATTTTCTTTAATTTTCTTTATTGTTTTTCCTTTTTCGTTTTGGGTCCCACATCAGGCGAAGTTAATATTTTTACAATATTTTATATTTTTGGAATATATTTGCATGAAAAATATTAGTAAGGGATTTTAGGATTAAACAAGATCAATAATTAATTAATTAATGTGTTTAATTCTATTATTTGGGCACTTAGGTTTAAAAAATAGAAAAGCATGAAAACGTTTACTGTTTTCGAGCATGCTATTTTTTTTGTGTACCGATGTATGTTTTTTCTCAAAGACCAAAGTCTTTGAGAACATTCTTGACAAGAAAAACATTTTTCTTCAAAAATTAAATGGTTATTTTAATTTGTACAAAAATTAATCCTTGAATATTTTCTCAAAGGATTAATTCTTGACATAGAAAATATATTGGATTTAGATATTTTTGTAAATTAAAATGGAGAGCCATTTTGTTTTATTTTACACTAGGAAAAATTGTTTTGTCAAATAAACTTGAGACCAATGTCTCTAGAAAGTTTTAACTGAAAAATTTTTGAAATCATTAAATTTTAACTTAAATAAAATTAGTCCATGGAAAAATCTCTCAAATGATATAAACCTTGACATAGAGATTTTTGTGGACTTAGATGTTTTATTTTTGAGTTAAGGAAAAACTTAATGGAAATTTCAAAAGGATATTTTTCCAGAAAACCTTTATTTTAAAAGACTAAGTGGGAGAGGGGTTCCAACGGTCCCACGGCTTTCATCACGGTCCTCATTAGAGATCATGGGTCCCCTCGCGTCACCCTGGGAGTGAACCCGTATAGGATGGGGATACTACAAGGATCTAGATCTAATAGAAGGATGTAATTAATAACCCGAGGCACGTGCTATGATCGGCCAGCCCACGTTGGAGGTCATAGTGCGAGGTATGTCCATAGGAAATGAGAGGAAACGACCATCCCACGATAGAGTTATCCTCTAGATCATTGCCTAGAAGGAAAATTAATTTGTGGTGGTTAATACACTTAGCTTAGGAAACTATTAATCTTCCCAAGCTGCTATGTCAGTTTTCCTAAGAGCCAAATTATTTTCAGTATACAAATTTTATTTTGTTTTCACAAACTAAACTCTTTCTTTTATTTTTCGATTTTTAGAAATGGTGTGAGGTTCTTTTAGTCCATTGGCCATTATTCTCAGGGAGAATAAGTTAACGGGTCCAAACTATGTGGACTGGAAAAGGAACCTGGACATAATACTCACAGCTGAAGAGTATAAGTATGTCCTTTACGAGACCTGCCCTGTTATCGGGGAAGGTTCCACTGCTGAAGAGCGAGAGGCTGAGAAGGCGTGGAAGAAGGCTAACGAAATGGCACGTTGCTATATGTTAGCCTTCATGTCTAATGTGCTTCAATCAAAACACGAGCACATGGCTTCTGCATATGACATTAGTCAGTCATTGGCTACTATGTTCGCGGACAAGAGTTGGCCCGCAAGGCATGAGGCTCTTCGAACTATTATAAACACTAAGATGGCTGAGGGAGCATCAGTTCGAGAGCATATGCTCAAGATGATTGCTGCTTTCAAGGAGGCGAAAATCTTAGAGGTTGTCATTGACCTCGAGAGCTAAGTAGATATGGTTCTCGAATCTCTACCGGGCTCCTTCATTTAGTTTAAGTTGAACTATAACATGAACAAATTGAACATGAGTTTAACTGAACTGATGAAGGAGCTCCAGATGACGGAGAAGGTCATGAAGCCGCAGTCAAAGGCCATGATTGCTAAGGTTTCTTCCTCAAAAACTGGACCTAAACCCAGAAAGTTCAAGAGATCGAAGGGGAATGCGGCAGCCCAGGCCAAGAACCAGCCCAAGGACAAACCAAAGGGCAAGTGCTTCAAATATGGGAAGAAGGGACATTGGAAAAAGGAGTGTCCAGATCTTTAAGCCAAGAAAAACCCTACAGATAATGTTTTCTATCTAGAGTCTATATCAATGGTAGGATCAACTTCCACTTGGATTGTTGATTCAGCGAGCCACTGATCATATCTGTAACTCCTTGTAGGGGTTTAGAAAGATTAGAAGACTCAAGAAGGGCGAAAATGGGCTACATGTAGGTAATGGAGCACAAATCTGGGCCCTTACAGTGGGAGAGCTGGATCTTATTTTTTATTGTAATAAAATAGTAGTTTTAAAAGATATTTTATATGTACCTGGATTTCGTCAGAATTTGATTTCAGTTGCAAAACTTATAAATCAAGGATATTCTATATCTTTTCATTCAGGTATTTCTATCAGTAGAGATGGAGAAATTTTATGTACCGGGCACATGTATGGAAATCTGTTCTTTTTAAACCCTATTAACAACCAATCAAATAACGCTTAGTCTGAACCTTTAATTAAGAAGAGAAAGACCAATATCAATGATTCATACCTTTGGCATCTAAGGTTAGGTCATATTAACTCAACCAGGATTCAGAGGCTAATCCATGATGGGCCTTTGGGCTCATTGAGATTGGAAAGTTGGCCTCAGTGTGAATCCTGCCTGATGGGAAAGATGACCAAAAGGTCATTTACACCAAAGGCGGATAGAGCCAAGGAGGTGTTGAGTCTTGTTCATACTGATGTGTGTGGTCCATTGTCTACACCAGCTAGAGGAAGTTTTGAGTACTTCATCACTTTCATGGATGATTGTACAAGGTATGGTTACATTTACCTGATGAGATGCAAGTCTGACTCTTTTGACAAGTTCAAGGAGTTTAAGGCTGAAGTGGAGTGTCGAATAGGTAAATTAATCAAAATCTTACGATCGGATCGTGGTGGAGAGTACCTCCTAGGTGAATTCAAGGACTACATGGTACATCATGGAATAGTATCCCAACTTTCTGCACCGGGAACACCCCAGCAAAATGGAGTAGTTGAGAGAAGGAACAGGACATTGATGGAAATGGTCCAAAGTATGATGTCTCATGCTGCTCTTCCAGTGTCCTTTTGGGGATATACCCTGGAGACAGCGGCATATATTCTGAACTTGGTGTCTTCTAAGTCAGTACCTAGGACTCCCTATGAGATGTGGACTGGGCGTAAGCCAAGTCTGAATCATCTCAGGATTTGGGGTTGTCTAGTTTATGTACTGATAAAGAGAGACAAGTTGGAACCAAGATCAGAATTATGCTATTTTGTTAGCTATCAAAAAGGGACAAAGGAAGATTACTTTTATCATCCTAAGGAGCAGAATGTACTAGTCAGTACCAATGCTAGATACTTGGAAGATGATCAAAGTACTTCCACTAAAGGTTCAACAAAGTTGAAACTTGAGGAGAAGTTATCTACGGAATCAACTTCTTCTGACCCGATTATGGAACAAGAAGAGGCGCAGCCTTAAGAGCCTGTGCAAGTGGAGCCTCGTCATAGTGGAAGAGTGTTTAGGGTTCCGGATAGATGGACTGGAGAAGCCTTTGAGCTGGTCTCCGACCATCAGGAACAAGACCTTACTAGATACGAGGAGGCTATTGCTGATGCCGATGCAAATCTGTGGCATGAAGCAATGAAAGCCGAGATTGAGTCTATGTACCTCAATCAGGTTTGGGATCTTGTAGTTTCACCTGAAGGGATAAAACCCATTGGGTGCAAGTGGGTGTACAAGAGAAAGAGGGGAGCGGATGGGAAGGTAGAAACCTTCAAAGCTAGGCTTGTGGTGAAAGGGTATACTCAGAATGAGGGAATCGACTATGAGGAAACCATTTTCCCGATAGCCATGCTTAAATCCATCTGCATCCTCCTTGCCATCACATGTCACTATGACTACGAGATATGGCAAATAGATGTCAAGATGGCATTCTTAAATGGCCATCTTAAGGAAGATATCTATATGTCCCAACCGGAAGGCTTCATTGCTGAAGGCCAGGAACATATGGTTTGCAAGCTTAAGAAGTCCATTTATGGACTTAAGCAGGCATCGAGAGCATGGAACATTCGTTTTGATGAGACTGTAAAGTCTTATAGTTTTATTCAAAATGAAGATGAACCATGCGTGTACAGGAAACTTGAAGGCATTAATGTGGTTTTTCTTGTCCTGTATGTAGATGACATTCTATTCATTGGAAATGATGTAGGGACATTGTCATCTACAAAGGTTTGGCTGTGTAGTCGATTCAGTATGAAGGACTTGGAAGAAGCTAGCTACATTCTCGAGATTAGGCTTCTCAGAAATAGGAAGCAGAGAATGTTAGGGTTATCCCAAGCAACATACATTGACAAGATGCTGGCTAAGTACAGCATGAACTCATGCAAGGAAGCTCTAATCCCTTGCAGACATGGGTTGTCATTTTCTTCAAAGGACTGTCCTAAGTCTCAAGAAGAAAAGGACAGAATGAGTAGGATTCCCTACGCTTCGGCTGTAGGAAGTCTCATGTACGCCATGTTGTGTATTAGGCTAGATATGTGCTTTACTGTGGGCTTAGTTAGCAGATATCAGTTAAACCCATGGGAGGTTCATTGGCAAGCTGTAAAGCATATTCTCAAGTACCTCAAGGGAACGAGAGATTATATGCTGGTTTACAGGGCTGATGATCTGGTTCCTACAGGATACACAGACTCAGACTTCCAGGCGGATAAGGACGAGAGAAAATCCACTAGTGGATATGTCTTCACTTTGTCTGGAGGAGCAATTTCATGGAGGAGTATCAAGCAGTCTTGTATTACTGACTCAACCATGGAAGCTGAGTATGTGGCAGCTTCGGAGGCGTCCAAGGAAGCAGTTTGGCTCCGAAAGTTCCTTTTAGAACTTAGAGTCGTACCACATATGGACAGGCCGATTGTGATGTATTGCGACAACACTGGAGTAGTATCGCAATCTAAGGAACCTCGGAACCACAAAAAGGGGAAACACATCGAGAGGAAGTACCATATAATCTGGGATTTCATCTAGAGACGGGAAGTCGTGGTGGAACATATTGCTTCAGAAAATAATCTAGCAGATCCATTCACCAAGCTTTTGGCTGAGAGAGTCTTCAAGAGACACTTAGACGCCATAGGGGTGGGCACCTATGGACTTACCTAGTCTTAGAGTGCAAGTGGGAGATTGTTGGATTGTATGCCCTCTTAGACTAGGTTTCTAATGTAAAATCGAATATTTTAATAAAAGAATTTATTTTCAGAAATTAGTTGTGAATTTACTTTTTGTTTGTGCACAATTTTCGTTTGGAACAGACCCATTATGTTTAAATAAGTGATCTATATGGATGGTGGTCTTTCACAGTAAGGTATAGATCACGGGTTATTTAACATATAAACATTTGTTCTTAACCTATTGATGAGACTGGGAATCTCATCATATTTAGGTTATTATGTTATGAATTCCAAATGGGGAATGGCTTACCTTTAGCTAGTGAGTAGTCCACTCACTTCATCACATAAGCGTATTTCGAATATGTAGAACAAGACCTGTAGTAGTGGTTTCTAAAAGTACTATATGATAGAAACCTAGACTACTACCGCTACAGCGTGGACTAGTACTCTACGACTTGAGTATGAGGTGGTGGTCTGACGAAACTGGAAGCATATGCTTTGATATGCTATAGTTGAGGTTCTATAGTAGAACCAATATACTTTTGTTTTAGGTATATGTAACTAGTTAGTTAAAACAGACTTGTACAAAATAGTTTCTGCACTATATCGCCCCTTGTGGTTGTCCAAATGATCTAAAATGTCCAGGGCCCTAGGAGACATGACTCGGATGTTTACTTTAGGGTAGCTCCCTTGAAAAGCGGAAACACTCCAGGAAGTCGTGGATCATTGGACTAGAAGCCTAAGGATGGTAGATGTCATTTAGAGGGGTGTTAGTATACTTCTTCCTCTCTAAATGTACGACGATGTGTAGAGGGGTATTTTAGTCATTTCACCTGTAGGTTGGAGACTTTGCTAATGCAGCATTGTTCTTGGGGTCAATATTTCCTTATAGTGATATTAGGAAATATTTAAAATGTAAAATACAGCTATTTATATAGCAGGGGTATTTTGGTCATTTTAGCAGCCAAGGCGATGTGTCTTTTTGGTCCTCGGAATAGCCCGTAAGTCCTAACTAATTTTGGGTTGAGGAATTGGTCTCAGTTCAAGAGGATTTTATTTTATTTTATTTTATTCAGGATGTCTAATTTATTATTAGACTAGAATAAAATAAATAAATAAAATAAAAATAGGCGTTGAGAGAAATTAATTATCTGGTTTAATTGATTAATTAATTATTCAGGGCCTAGGTCTAGTATGAAAATTAGGAAATTAACGTGGGTTTAAACTAGGGGAAATAATTAATGCTTAATTATTTATTGGGTTATTTATATAAGCCTAAGAAATAAATAATTAAAGATTAATTATTTTGGTTCAGTTGGGCTCATTAATTATTTAGTGGGTTATTTATATAAGCCCAGGAAATAAATAATTAATGTTTATTATTTTGAGCCTTTGGGGTCCAAGAGAAATAATAAATATTATTTCGGCCAAATAGCTTGGATCGCATGGTTTTTTTCAGATACGGTTAAGAAGAGTTTAGGGTTAAGCTAAACTTATTCTCAGGATAACATCCGGGTGTTTGAAATATGATATCCCGGGGATATGTTTATTAGATAATAAGAGACCTAGTTTTGGCTGACAAAAAAACAAGTCTCTGGAAAAAGAAAAAAACCCTTATCTCTCTAGCCTAAGTAAAACTCACGTAGCTCTCTCTCTTAGATGTCTCCTTCATTCTCTGTGTCTTCTTCTTGGAGCTTTGCTAATCAATAGCAAGAGAACTAAGGAGATTTGAGACCGTTCCTCTTCACCGTTGTGTTCATCGACTAGAGGTTGAGCTGTGGTATATTCTGAGAGCTAAAAGGCTTGGCGTTCATGCAAATAAGGCGAAGTAGGAGGCTAGCGGGTTTTCAACTGGAAGCTTCTTCAAGTGGGCAAGGCGAAGTGATTCCTGTCGTTCAAGCCACTCCTATTCAACCTAGTAGACTTAGAGCGCGCAAAGGTATGATCTTTACGCTTCCGTGTTAGGTATCTCAGGCTCGTATCCTATACGGCGCAGCAGAAAATAAAACGAGATACCATCCCAGGACCTGCCTATGTGTGGAAAATAAGATATAAAGATAATAAAGGTAGCAGCTTTTTACCTTTGTTTGATCATCCGAAGAACAAAAATTTCTTCTTCAAGTTGAGGCGCGATCCAGCAATCCTCTAGATCCAACTTCACGAGAGTGGAACGTCCAACCACTATAATCACAGTGTGTGATTATCTCTAATAGTAATCCACACAGAGGAATACTCAAACACCAAAATTTCCTGTAATAGCAGAAAAAAGTGGCGGCTAGGGCTGTTTCATGTTTTCAGCAAAATGAGAAAGAGAGAGAAGAATGTTGGTTGTGTGTCTTGGGTTGGAGATTTCGTATGAATTACCCTAACTCATTAGGGTTTCGTGCATATCCTATTATATGTCACAAAATCCACTGAAAAGATGAAATTCTAAAACAATTAGAATCCTCTAATTGTAATTGGAAACATCAAGTTCTTACAATTACAATTTGGATCATAAATTATAACAAATTATAATTTGGCCACAACTCCTTTTTCTCTCAATTAACCCCACTATGTTATCAAATAACATTTTGAGTATATAATCCTCTATTGTGTGTGACCTATTAGGTTTTCCAGTCAATTAGTAGAGAATATGAATTAATCCAAACGTCTTTGAAATTAATAATGTATAATTAATTAGAATAATCCTATTAATTCTAATCAGGATTGGTTTATTAATTCATCAATTAATAAACCCATATTCCTAGATCATGAGCGGTATCTAGAAACATATCATGACCATCCAAAAGTCCAAGAAGTCAAGTGGCTTGACATGAACCCTTCAATAACAAACTTCAGTGCAATTAACTTCTTTCACCATATAATATCTCATTCGGTTTGGAGTACAAAATTAGTGCTAACTCCCTCCATAATTAATTCTGGCCAGAATACAATAGTACTTGTACGAAGTACCTATTACTCTAGATGTGTATCAATTGGAACTATTTCCGATACACAATTGCTTTGGCCAAGAACTTCTCTAGTAGTAATTCCTACATGTTGCTGTGAGATATTCGCCCCTACTAGTAGGAGTGGTGAATCTTTTATTGACCCTCTCAACTACTTTCATTTATCTCACAATACACCCAATATCCATCGCATAAGTGGCCCTCGATCAAGCTCTAGAGATTGGAATCAAAGTACAATACTCAGCAAACAAAGTACCTTGGAGATCTCAAGTTTAAGGATACTTATATGTTTGCTATATTGAGATTATATCACTAGCACTAAATAGTTATCCATGTAATTATCTTAAAACTAGGTCATCTAATGAACTTGTTCTATTGACAAGCATCTATGTGTTTACTTTGAGTATCTCAATACTCACGGATATGAGAACCACTGCCTGATCAAATCAGGAAGTCTAACACATGCTAGTCTTAACGCATTAATGATATCCTGTCTTATTAGTACTATGACTAGGGATTATTTAAGTACTAACATTATATAGTGCAGTAGGAATCTCATATCATGATCTCTATCATGATTTCCTTAACACAGTGTTGTATTAGGGACTTTATCGAACAGTTCTATTACTTAAAAGTAAACAAAAGAAACTGTAAGATAAATAATGCATTTTATTAATATAAAGTATGTCATATACAATGTACAAGTGATTGCCTCTAGGGCACAACACTAACAATAGGTCACACAAAATAGAGGATTATATACTCAAGATACTATTTGATAACATAGTGGGGTTAATTGAGAGAATGAGAAGTTGTTATGGACAAATTATAATTAGTTATAATTTATGGTCCAAATTGTAATTGTGAGAACTTGATGTTTCCAATTACAATTAGAGAATTCTAATAGAATTAGAATTCTCAGTTTTGGTAGGGAATTTTTGTGTAACATATAGATGAAACACACGAAAACCCTAGCTAAGGCGTTACACTAAAAACCCAACACATGAAATCCTTCTCTCTTCTCTCTCTCTCGATTGTTCTTGTGTAACAACCCTAGCCGCCATCTTTTTCTGCTACCATCTTTTTCTACTAGCATAGGAAATTTTGGTGCGTGAGTGTTCCTCTGTGTGGATTACTATTAGAGATAATCACACACTGTGATTATAGTGGTTAGACGTTCAACTCTTGTGGAGTTTGATCAAGAGGATTGCTGGATCGCACATCGACTTGAAGAAGAAATTTTTATTCTTCAGATGATCAAATAAAGGTAAAAAGCTGTTACCTTTGATCTGTTTATGTCTTATTTTCCATATATATGTGGGTCCTAGGATGGTATCTCGTTTTATTCTTCCGCTGTGCCGTATATAATACGAGCCTGAGATACCCAACATGTAAGATAGATGGAGTTTATTGGGATATTTTCTTATATCATTCAATACAAAAAGGGTAAGAAAAATATGGTTGCGGATGCACTATCTTGAAGATATGCACTTTTAAACTCTTTGAATACTAAACTTCTTAGTTTTGAACTTGTGAAGGAATTGTATGATAATAATAAGGAGTTCAGGGATATTTTTCATGCTTGTGAGAAATGTGCATTTGCTAAGTACTATAGGCATCATGGTTTCTTGTTTAGGGAGGCAAGGCTTTGTGTGCTAAAGGGATCCATTAGGAATTGCTAGTTAAGGAGGCCCATAGTGGGGGATTAATGGGACATTTTGGTGTTACAAAGACCTTAGGCATGCTTAAGGAACATTTCTTTTGGCTAAAAATAAGAATGGATGTGGAGAAACATTATTCTCAATGCATAATTTGTAGGAAGGAAAAATCTAGATCACTTTCACATGGTTTGTACACTTCTTTACCTACTCCAAATACTCATTGGGTTGATATTTCAATGGATTTCATCTTGGGATTACTTAGAACCAAAGGGGGTAAGGATTCCATATTTGTAGTTGTTGATAAATTCTCAAAAATAGCTCATTTTGTGGCTTATTCCAAGACTAATAATACTTTCTATATTGTAGATTTATTTTCAAATAAGTAGTGAGAATGCATGGGATTCCAAAGACTATTGTATCAGATAAGGACACTAAATTCCTTAGTCATTTTTGGAGGGTCTTATGGAACAAACTTGGCACTAAACTTTTGTTTTCCACAACTTACCACCCTCAAATGGATGGACAAACAGAAGTGGTCAATCAAACACTTACCCAACTTTTGAGGACCATCATAAAAAAGAACTTGAAGAATTGGGAAGAATGCTTGCCCCACATTGAGTTTGCCTACAAGAGGGCCATTCACTCTATTACTTCTTATTCTCCCTTTGAAGTTGTGTATGGTTTTAATCCTCTAACTCATTTGGATTTAGTTCCTTTGCTTGTAGGTGAATGAATAAACCTTGATGGAGCCAAGAAGGCGGAATTGGCGAAGACTTTCCATGAGAAGGTGAAGGCAATTATTGCAAAACAAAATGAAGAAATCACCCTTAAGCGAAATCAAGGAAGGAGAAAGGTGTCCTTTGAGCCCGACGATTAGGTATGGGTGCACATTCGTAATGAGAGATTTCCTACTTAAAAAAGAAGTAAGTTAGACCCAAGAGGTGATGGATCATTCCAAGTTATTGCCTAAGTTGGAGATAATGCCTACAAAATTAATTTATCCAGTGAGCATAAAGTGAGTGTAATGTTTAATGTTGTGACATAACTCCTTTTGTGAAACCCCAGTCAAAACCAACATTAGAGTAAGGAGGGTTGTGATGCATATCATATTTTATTACATGTTTAAATATATTTTTATATGATTTTATGTGCATTGAATTTGTATTTTATAGCCTAGGGGGCTTGATTATAATTATTGAGTAAGAATGGCAAAATGGTAATTTTTGCTTGAGGTGAAAAAAGGGAGATAGCTTGAGGATTGAATAGGAAAATATTTTTAGGGGGAAAATAAGAATAAGAGTTGTTGTGGTTTAGTGGTTGGAGCTTTGGAATTAATTCTTGAGGTCTTGGGTTCAAATTCCATCATAGAAGCTTTAGCTTGGTTAAATTTTATTTTTGCTTGGGAAGTATCATTTTCGGCCTTATATGTTGGGAGTAGGGTAGAGATGTTGTCCTAAGAGAGAGATGATAGGAATATCCAAATCCTATTCCTTTGCTCTACACAAAATTCCTAAGGGGAATTCATTTCCTCTTGATCCTTAATTTTTCCTATTTCTCATCTCATTAGTTTAATCAAATTATTCTAGCCCTTTTCTTTCCAAAAATTCCAGCAAGGTGCTGTGGCTTTGAAGGTTCAAAATGTCTTAGTAAAAGACATCTTATGGACCGAAGCAATGGAAGAGGGGGAAGGATTTCAAGTGAATTAAATTCCTCTAGTGAACTTTCTAAAAATTCCCTCTAGCTAGGTTCATCTTCCTTCTTGGAATGAACTGAAAATTTCCAACTTCTTGTGCCTTCAAGGTGTCGAAATTCTTAGCCATTATTCCTTCTCAAATGATGCCAGAAAATGGCCTTGTAGATCAGCTTGCAACCTGAATTTTTCTGGCCATTTTCGGATTGCACAAAGGTGGTGCAAAACAAAGAAAATTCCTGGGAAAATTCGTAGCTTTGGAGGTCCAAAACTAAGTTGTTTTCTTTCAGTTTTTGCTCAGCACCTTAGTCACATTTTTCCTCCCTAAAGAAGGCTGGAAACTAGCCTTGAAAGACCCCTAAAACCTCCTTCAAACTCTCTGCAAGCTGGCTGGAAAATGGCAGCCAAAAACTACCCAGAAATTTCAGCCTTGCGAAAATTCTGTGCAGGAAAACTTTCCAGCTTTGTTTCCTAATTCATCCCTAGCCGAAA
The DNA here is from genome assembly GCA_026120185.1 of Voacanga thouarsii. Lineage (NCBI taxonomy): Eukaryota > Viridiplantae > Streptophyta > Magnoliopsida > Gentianales > Apocynaceae > Voacanga > Voacanga thouarsii. The sequence goes on along the minus strand of JANUWF010001641.1, from coordinate 3,317,399 downwards.
CCTCAGCCTTCTTCTGCACAAACAATTCTTAAACCTCTATTAACTGAACTCCATTACCCACCCCAAGCTTCTGCACGAAAATCCAGTCATGGCTGCCTAAAATATTTCCAAAAAAAAAAAAAAAATTCTGCAATCATGCCTTGATTTGGATACCAAAATTCTAGCCACCATGATTTAACAACTTTCCATAAAATATACCTCAAACAACCAGACCTTCCCTTCACCATTATACTCATTATTTTCGACCACCCTTAGCCTCACTTAACTAGCATTCATCTAGCCGAAACATTGCCCAACAATTCGGCCATGGCAGACTTCCAAAAGCTCTCCAATAATCAAAGATATTCTTGAATATTTAGTTTCCAAATTTGCTTCCTAAAAATATTCTTCAAGGATTTCAACAACTAGCCTTTCCTTTTCCCTTCCAAACCAGAGAATCATCTTCCTAAACCCTACAACCAATTCGGCTAGCCCTAATCCTCCAGAATTTCGGTAGCTGCAGATCAAAACCTCTCAATTCCCTTCTACCTTCAAGAACACATAGCACACCAAGAACACCTACTCCTTCCTTTCACCTAATACCTCTCCCAATCACTTCAAACTACTGCTAAAAACTCTAGAATTCATCTACTCACTACCGTGAGTCCATCCACACCATTTTTAACATCAAACTCCAAAACCCAACTTGCTAGTTTGGATAAAAAACCAGAAATTTTTGAGAAGGCTCAAGAACACCTTCAATGTAGGATTGTTGTAACAACTTCATCTTCTCCAATCTTGATCTCTAATGAATATATATATGAATAAGCATGCTAATGGTCTATCTCTCACTCACTCTCTCTCTCTCTCTCTCTCTCACTCTTTCTATCTCTCTCTCTTGGCCGAATCTCTCTCCTTCTTGGTCGGATGGCTTTTTCTCCAACGGTCATGCTTCCTTCACCTTCTTTGGATGGATTTAGACATCTAGGAGTTGAGATTCATTCAAAACTCCTTCAAGGAATTCATCAATCAAGTAATCCATTTTATCCCTTCTTTTAATTCTAGATTCATGCCTCTAGAATGATGTTGATAGAAGGTGGATTGTGGATAGGATTTGAGTATGTGTTGTTGAGATTGAAGCATGAATATATGTATGAATATGAAGGAGGTGGGATTTATGCATAAGTTGATTATCTTGGTTGAATGTATGGTGTTCTAGGGTTTGATGCATGTCTCCATGATCAAGTATACTAGAGATTATGTCACCTTTGGTGAATATGATTTATATTCTTGTTTGATTATTAAAGCCATGGTTATATTTATGCTAGAAAAGGTTAGATCATGTCTTGATATCGTTAGATCTATACATATATGCATGATTTGGATGATTTGATGAATTGAAGGGTTGTAAATGTTCATGATTGTGGTTAGCAATAGAATTATGATCATGACCTAGTTGTCCCTAAGCTAAATTTTATTTCTTCAATAAAATATTTAATATTATGATTTTTGGCTAGTAATTTCGAAAAAACCCTAGGAAGGGTAAATTGGGATTATTATATATAATAAGGATATTTTAGTCAAATAAATAATAGCTTTTGCTAGGAATATATATATATATTATTTAAAATAATGAAATCAATTAAAGCCTTTTTTGGGAATAATTATAGTTAGTAAAATATTTATTACTAACAATTTAATTATTATCTTTTAATCAAAACCCATTAAAGAATTATTTATTATTTTTCAAGCAAGATTCATTAAATTTATTTTCAACTAATTTTAGTTATCAATTAATTTCTAACAACTAAATTATTAATAAATCATTATTTTACCTAATACCCCCTAGGACTCTTCATCAGATAAACCCTAAATTTTTCTTAGCAAGATTTAAACTTTCAACTTATCAGTACTTATTTCCCAAAACACTAATTATTTTAAATATTAAATTAGCCTTGGCTTATAAACCTTTTCATTTATTATTTGGACTTAAAGCTTGGGACACTAGGATTATGGTAGTAGTGAGTTGGATCAGTTTTAAATTTAGGAAGCATATTTTGGCTTGAGTTTGACTGTGGTTTGTATTTACTCCATGCGGGGTTAGGTCAGCTGTTGGAGACCTTTTGTTGTGAGCAAGAATCAGGTAAGCTTCTGCATAAAACATGTTTGATGAAAAATGATTTTTTTTTTTATGGCAAGCCAAATGTAGAGTGCATGGTCACTCATTTCTGTAAGGTAATTGAAGATTGACTCCTTTCTTATTTTAGTCAAACAAATTATTTGAAAATCCATAAGCAGATTTACTCAAACTCAAAACTCTTTCAAAAACCGATTTTGACAAAGATTTTGGAGACCCTTAATTGCCATTTTCATGTGAAACTATGTTTTGTTCATTTTTTCCAAGTGGGATACGTTACGTTGAGTCCTCAATAAGGGTAGGCTAGTAGTACTAGTTTTAAAGAGTAAGAGTGAGTCTTCTGGTAGGAGGCCACCTCCAGAGGATAAGCTCAACTTTGAGAAATGTCAGTACTACTAAATCATGCCGGTCCGAGCTAGCAGTTTTTATTTCAGTTAAGTGATTGTGTTATGTCGGAATGGACACCCAGTTGTTGTTTGGGTATAGAGAAGGAGGAGTATCTTGCCCGGTAGGCTGATCACCTACCTTTGTCAGTTTGCACAAAGTGTGGCATTCTGACCGGCAGTATGCACAAAGTGTGACATACTGACCATGTGGACATGGGGCCCAACGGGTGGTAACCCACGACCACCCTTTTTGAGTGGTTGATTTTATTGCACCTGTACAGTTTGAAAGCCAAAACGCCACTCTTGTTTTTGAACATCATTCATTACTTGCCAGGGTTTCTTTTGTCAGTCTGCACAAAGTGTGGCATTCGGACCGTTGTATGGTTATGAGGCCCAACGTGTGGTAACCCATGACCACTTTTTGAGTGGTTGATTTTGTTGTGCACTTGTATGGTTTCAAAAAGAGGAAAACACCACTCTTGCTTTTGACTAATGTTTATTGCTTGCCAATATTTCTCTTATAAAGATTTCACACTTTGCATCCACGAACTGTTTTCATTGAACACCCAAAGCACACATGGACTTACTGAGATTTCTGTCTTATCACCTTCTTACCATGATTTCAGGTCGATCCTGCTATGGGGATGAGTAGCTAGTGTTATTTACCTTGGAAGAGAATGTTGTCAATTATTTATTTATTTTTTATGTATTGTTTTGGGGAGTTGAGAGTGGATAATTTTATTTATATATTTGCTTTTCTTTTGGGAATTCATGGTTTTATTCTTGGATTTATTCTTGGGATGTAATAAATTTTAAGTTAAAGTATTATTTTTATTTTGCTATTTGATTCGTGTGACCTAGTTATAAAGACCCCTTGTCCTTTGGACAGGGCGACATCCCCGGCCTTGGCGGGCCTAGATAGCGGGGTGTTACACCTTTTGATGTAGGTGATGATTCGTGGAAGAATCAACTTCAAGAAGGGGGAGATGATAGTAATCAAGCCAGCCAAATGGTTTAATCTAAAAAAGGGAATAATCTTGCAAGGACCCATGACAAGATCAAGGACCAAGAGGCTCTAAGGTGATATCTAATTGTTCCTACAACCATGTTTTGAGGATGGAAGAGATTTGGAAGGATGATGACGGCAGCCAAAAGCTTAATTTGATGGCTATCCAAAAAGGAACACAACAACAACTCAAGCCTGTGCCAAAAAAGGGTGAAAATACAGCGCCCAATGGACCAGAGCCTACCTAGCGCTAGGCCTAAGCAGCCTACCTAACACTAGGTACAATCTATCGTCAAAAGCATTGGAATTCCAGTGTAGACCTGGCACCAAGTCTAGCGCTTGCACTTGGTGTCGTGTCCTGTTGGGCCACCGGCCCTATTTTTGGATTTTGTCGATTTTAACCAGTTTTCTTCTACTTCAAACACTATGTAAAGACTTTTTAAGGCCCTATTTTGTCTATGGGCCCTAGTATTCACCTAGCTAGGGTTAGAGTAGTATAAATACATCTTTTTGGTGATTTAACAAGACAACTAATCTACTTTATTCAAAAACTTGAAAGAGAGTCTTGAGAGGTCTTTACCTCCTTTTTCATCTTATTCAAGACCATGCTTAGGGTTTAGTCCTCCCTTTGAATGATTCTCTAAAATCTTGTAGATAATCCAATGTGGTTTCTCTTAATTGGGTCTTAGTTGCTTTGTTTTTCTAAGTTTTATCTTGAATTTCATTATTTGAGTGCCTATAATTCTAATTCTTTTATTCTTAATTTCCTTTGTTGTTTCGAGAATATTTGGGTGAATTTGTAGTAGATCTTGCTACTATTCGTGTGGATCTTTGGGGTTTAGTTCTTCAAGAGTTTTCTAGAGTGTAGTGATAGGGGTTAAAATCACAATTCTTTTCTTAGTTATTTGAGGGTGTTTTAAGATACATTTGTTATAATAATTAGGAAAATTCCTTTCTATTTGATATTTTTCATGTAAAAGATATTTTTGGCAAATATGTGCAGATTTAAGTTATAATTGAGCAGAAAGTGCACAGAACCAAAATGTATCTGGTGCAAGGCCTAGCCAATGGACCAAGTGCCAGGTCCATTCTACTCCAGTAGTAGAGTTTGAGCAAGCTTCAGGGATTTTTTCAAAATAGACCTGGTGCCAGGTCTGGCAAGTGTACCTGGCACTGGGTCCATTCTACCTGCTAAAGAGAGACGGCAAAAAAAAAAAAAAAGAGTAAAAATAGAGGAAGAACAGAGTGCACTTGGCACTAGGTGGGTTGAAGGTACCTAGTGCTAGGTAGGCTCTAGAGGTGAAAATTCTGTATGCGGAATTAGGGCTTATCTAAGGATTTTGGTATTTTCCTATTCCTACTCGGCCAAGACTTCCTCAGCTATGAAATTGGCATCCAAGAAGCCTATAAAAGCATAAGAGAATACAAGAGTTTGAGATATACAACTTAAATAAGTGAATTAAAGGGCAAAAATTCTGATTCTCTCATTGAAGGAGGAATTCACCCAAGTCAAGGTGGATTATCAAAGGGAGTCTTCAAGGAAGAAGAAAGAGGCTTGTCTATGAGTGTTTTCCTTTCTCTTTGTTTTCTTTTTCTTTAGCAATGATGTATTCAATATTTTCATTGTAATTTAACATTATTTTGGGATTCATTATTTTGCATTAATTTAGTTATTTGATCAATTATTTATCATCTTTAGTGTTTGATTACTCGATTTTATTGGTTATTGATGCGAGTTCTTCTAATTAACTTCGACATAACGATGTTAGGAGTTTTGTTGCATTGATTTCGCAATTGTTAAATTTTGATGGATTTGAACGATGAAGTTAGGATTTAAGAACTAAGTGATAAAAGGTTAAGTTAATTTCGCCTTAACGTAGGGTTAATAGCTAATTTCATATTTATAAGGAATTGAGCCTAATGCATGTTTTGGATATGTTAGCTTGAATGACAAATCTGTTAATATGAATCAAAATATAGAATTCTATGGATTGATAAACGATGTGGAATTGACCTAAGTAAAATCATGACTTGTGAGACGATTGAGTTTTACTTTATATTCCTTCATGATACCTAGATGAGAATTAGTCAAGAGAATTGCTAATTGGTTCATTGTCATGTTTTCTAGGAGACTTGTCTAAATTGTATAAACCTACATCCTTTAGTTGTATATGTTTCTTTTGTTTTTCTTTTTATTCTTTTATCACTTTATTTGGGTCGGTTAAATAATAAAAGAAAAATGATTAGTGCGTACTTGTTCCTTTGAGGATCGATACTCGTTAATTCCCTTTACTATACTCACGATGAGTATAGTTGCTCACATGTGTATTTTGGGATTAATGTTTTAATTAAAACTTGATTGAGGTATGGATTTAAAATTGATGATTTTATATGCCCAAAATTTACGCATCAAGTTTTTTGCATTGTTGCCAGGGAATAATATCATGAAAACTTTGATTTTGTCGATTTAACCATGTTAATATATTTATATGTAAATGTGTATATATATTCCTTGTATAACTAGGTGTTGTATTTTATTTTTTTGTATACTTGTACTTTAATGTCTCTATATATTGTAATTCTTTGTAACTTAATTTGTAAACGTATCCTAACTGTTTAACTTATAAATTCTATAATCTTAAAACTTTTTTATCTTATGTAGACCTTACTCTTAGTTGATGACTAGACAATCCAAAGCTGATATAGTTGACATTTATTCAAAAATTGAGAGAACTCTCGTTAAGGCTCAGAAGGTTAAAAGTGAAAGGGTAAGGAAAGCAATAGAGGTAAATCAGCCCAACGATGGTGGTAATGGTGGAGCTAACAGGTAGGTAATGAATGACTTTGTAAAACCAACAATCTTAGGTACAGGCTTTAGCATCGTACGACCTAGGATAGAGGCTAATAATTTTGAGATAAAACCCAATGTGATTCAAATGATTCAGAATATGGTCCAATTTGATGGGTTATCTGAGGAAAATTCCAATGCCCACCTTGTGAGCTTTCTAGAAATATGTGACACATTTAAGATGAATGGTATTTTTGAGGATCTCATCAAGCTAAGACTCTTCATTTTTTCCTTGAGAGATCGAGCAAAATCATAGCTAAAATCTTTACCCATCGGATCCATTATTACTTGGAATGTGCTAGTTGAAAATTTCCTGGCTAAATATTTCCCACCAACTAGAACTTCTAAACTTAGGACTAACATTTTTTTCCCCAAAAATTAGAGGCTGAAAACCTTTATCAGTGTTGGGAGAGGTTCCAAGAGATGCTGAGAAAGTGTCCTCACCATCGATTCGAGTTAGGGATGCAAATGCAGATTTTTCATAGTGGATTAAGTTTTGCTACAAGGCAATTAGTGGATGAATCTACAAAAGGCTCCATCAATTCCAAAATCCTGGAATTCCAAAATCTCGGAAAAGGTATTTGATCTAATTGAAAATCTGGCTACAAATAACTAAACTTGGGGGAGTTCACAATCTAGAGCTCGTGTACATGGAGTGCATAAGATGGATGCAATGGCTGCCTTAGAGGCAAAAGTGGAAACACTCACGCAGAAGATGGATCAATTGGTAATGCCTCCTTTCCAAGGGCAGGTAATGAGTGTGACTTGTGATTTTTGTGGTGAAAGGCATCTAAACTATGAGTGCTAAAGTATGGGGTTTTCGCAAGAAGCATTGGACCAAGAGGCTTTTGTAGGTAATGGCCGGCAAGGTAATAATCGTTACAGCAATACTTACAACTCAAGTTGGAGGAATCATCCTAACTTTTCTTGGAATAACCAAAACCAACCTTGACAAGCTTCTACAAATTTTGGGATGCAAAGAACTTAACCACCTCTGCCATACAATGCCCCACCAGCCAAACCATCCTTAGAGGAAATGGTCACCAAATTGGTAAGTGGAACAGAAACACATTTCTAAGGAATTGATGCAACCACGAGAAACTTGGAGGGTTAAATTCAACAATTAGCCAAACTTCTTGGTGATCGTCAACCAGGAACACTGCCAGGTAACACGGAGAGCAACCTATAGGACTAAGATCGTGGGAAACGTTGATTTTTGAACTGCTTTAGTTTTTGTTGAACAATATTTTTAATTCCCATTTGTTTTCATTTATTTAGCCATTAGTTTGCATGCTTCATATAATTTCATGTTCTTTTATCTTTATTTTCATTAAAATACATTTTTGAAAAAAATAAATGATGATTTTCTGGTTAGAGTCGACCTGGTGCCAGGCCTAACCTGTAGCCCGGGCGCTAAGTTAGCCTGGCCCAACAGCAAAATGCAGGCAGAACAGGCCCGGTCTATAGGCCTGGCGCCAGGCCCGTTCGGCCATCACACTTAAAATGGTCTTTTTAGCCATTTTTTCTTCAAAAAACTTTCACTCATCTCCAATTTTCTCTCAATCCATCACCGAGTTCATCTTCAAAACACCGCAGGATCAATTTTCATACCTCCAAAACACTTCCAAAACACAAAATCTCCAATTTGTTCTTGAAAGTTTGGATCAAAACAAGGAAAAATCCAACCTTTTCACCCAAAATCCATTTTTCAGTCCTTCCATTGCGAGCACAATTTCTTCAAACTCTTTGCATAGAATCATTGCCCATGCATTGGAGAACATTATGGCATGGATTTTCTACACTTTCTACGGTTAAGTTTTTTCTTATGAATTTTGGGTAATTTTCTATGCATTTTTAGGCAAAAATTCTTGAATATTTTCTAGTGAAGAATTTGATTGTTAAGATTGCTTTCTTTGAGCTTGCATTAGCATAAGAATATCATGCATACCACTCTATGATGAATGCCATTGATAATTTACATTTTTTTTTGGAAGTGCTTGAGCATGCAGGGCTTGTGATTAACATTTTGGAATAAAAGGATACTTGTTCAATGTTTCACATAGCCTTATGCTAATAAGCTTTGCATTATGATATCAATGGTATGGCTAATTGAGCATTGTGATTCTAGGCTGAATATGATTTCCTTGAGTAATATTGAATATTGTGGATATGATTAAACTGGTTGATAAGGTGTTTGGATTGGTATATATCTCATTTTCTTGCAGGTTTGTTGGAGGGTGTTGAGTGGTGTTTATTGAATATCTTAAGGTGTTTTGTGTTGAGTAGTGGTGGTGTTGTGGTTGTGAGACGATTGAGAGTGAACATTTGTTGCAAAAAGTAACTTAAGAGCCTCATACTTTTCTATTTTTCTCATCTTTCTTCATCCTTCCATCATGTCTAGACGACCTAGAGGGTTAGCACCAGAGGCTAAGAGAACTCGAAAGGCATCTTCATCTACACCTTCCTTCGAGTCTCTACCTACCTAACCTTCCTAATTTTCTGATCTTATATGCCAAATTTGGTATGATAGGCACCAACACAATAAAATTATAGTAGAAAAGTGATACAAGCTGCCTTTAGAAAATTCCTTGCAACTTGCTACTATATTTAGGTGCCTAGGTTAGGAGCCTATCATTAGGATGGAAGGTCCTTATTGTCCTGTGCGCGTGAGAGAATTTTATGCCAACATGTAAGACAAAAAGAAAAATACTCTCCAAGTCATCTCCACCATGGTCAAAGGGATTCCCATTGAGTTTGACAGGGTTAAACTAGCTAGAATTTTAGGAATTCCGGATGAGGGGCCGTGGATAGCTGTGGACCATAATAACTAGAAGATGATCTTTGAATTTACCTGGGATGTGGGGGCTGTAAGGACTAGTTTTTGTATGAGGTGAAAAAAGAAAATATGTCAATATCAGTATTATTTCAATAATGACCTTGAGGCTCAGTAGCATGCCTTAGTCTATATCTTTGCTTTCAATGTCTATCCCAAGGCTAGTGGCTTTAATGAGTCTAGGATACTTGACCTTTATATTCTAGATAAGATGAGGAGCCATGAACCTGTTCTTTTTGCTCCAATTATCATTAACTCTATAAGAGAGGTTGTGGCCACTAACATAGTAGTCAAAGCCCTCAAATTCTCTTTGGTTATTATGTGTATTTTGAGAGACTTTGGAGTACGATTAGATGAAGAGTTGAGTAAGCCCACTATTGATCGTGACCTTGTTATAGAGCATACTTTAGTTTAGTGTGGGTATCACTATGATGAGACGGCTAAAAAGTGGAAGAAGCCATATGAGATGCAGTACCCCGGAAGGGAGGAGTCTCCCCCTGATGAGGAGGAAGAAAAGGTGCCACCTGCTAGACTAGCCCCTTGTGCCACTAGCTCTCATTCCCGCACTGATATTGAGGCACGAATGGAGGCATAGATGGAGAGCCATATGACTATCCTCTTCCAGCTCTATGATTCCATTGCTGACATTGTCACCGCCAAGACGTCCAAGATCAAAAGTGGCCACTTTGATCCAACACGTTATTGGTGTATCTTCTAGTCACGGAGCTGACAATAATGACCATGATGATGATGATGATGATGATGATTTTTTACTCACTCTTTTGTATTTTATTTTCTATTATTTCTTTTTTTTAAATTTTAATGACTTTTACTAGCTTGTAAGTGTCTTTTCTTTTCTTTTTCATTTTGTTTATCTTATTTTGTTTATTTTCTTTTTCTAGATTTATGTTTTCTTTATTTTGTTTCTTTTCTTTTAGTAGGGACTTGTACTGACCCTTTCTTGAGGTGGATTCAACCTGGTGGCACAACAATATAATAGAAGTATTTTCTTCACTTTATTCTTCTTCTTTATTCATCTTGGTCTTCTTGGCTGTACTTTTATTATTTTATCTTTGGCCATTGAGAACAATGTCCAGTTCAAGTAGTGGGAGGAAAAGAAGAAAGGTTGAAGAAATACTTTTCCATATTATTTTGGTGAATATATTGTGTTTGTGATAATTTTTTTCAAAAATTTCAGTGGTTTCATTGTTAAGTAAAGTTTAATTCTTTTTCTTACTTGGATATGAGTTTTGTCATTCATTAGGTGGAGTTTGATAAAATTGGTTTTATTGGAAAAGATATTTGTCAAGACTTGAGAATTTTGATTAATCTTGTTTATGCATTGGTGTTTGAATGTTATGTGGCTTATCTAGTTGAAATATAGAAGATATGATGAATATGAGAAGAGTTTATTAGCTAATTCTTGTATTATGAGTTTAAATTTTACTAGCTTTGAGTTATAATGAAAAAAAAAATGTGAGTTGAAAAAAAGATCATTGAGAGGAAAGATTGAAGAGAATGTTGAAAATTTTGATTTGAGTTGAGAGAAAAACAATGAGTAGAAAGAACATTATTGTTGGTATGAATTGAGAGAAAAAGGCTCTTATGGATGATCTTTGAAGGCCTTTAGCTGAAAAGGAGGTTAATATGGGGAGAAGTACTAAGTGTATTCGGTGCACTCTCTTGAGACTATCCTGAAGGTAAAAAGGCAAGCAAGAGCATAGGAAAAATAGAATTGGTGAAGAAATGGTGAGTGATGATTGTAAAAGGGGCCAATACGATGTGTGAAGAGAAATCCATGCATTTGAGGCTATTAGTTTCCTAAGTCATTGAAAAAGTTTGTGAGAAAAAGAAATTGGAGTGCTTTCCTCACATCATAACTTGAGTGTGCTATTTTTGGATTTATAATGCTTGAGTTGGTTGATGGCTTGACTTATGTGATTCATGTTATCTATATTTTTACTTGAAGAGTGAAATAATTTTTTTAGACTAAGGTATGCACTTGATTAATTTAACTTCAAGAGTTTTGTAATGTCTTGGTCAATGTTTCAAAGTTTGAAATTATTTTCAAATGGTATGAATGACAAGGGTTGTATCTAAAGTTCGAAAGGAAGACATGATCTTTACTATGATGAAGAAACTTTTGAATAAGGAAAAAACATGTGTTGTCTTGATAATTTTTCTTGGACTAAAGTGTTTTGCTTGAGGACAAGCAAATATTGAAGTGTGGGGGTATGTGATGAGGGTTAAAATCACTATTCTTTTTCTAGTTATTTGAGGGTGTTTTAAGATACATTTGTTGTAATAACTAGGCATATTCCTTCCTATTTGACATTTTGCTTGTAAAAGGTGTTTTTGGGAAATATGTGCAGATTTAAGTTAAAATCGAGCAGAAAGTGTACAAAACCAGAATGTACCTGGTGCCAGGCCTAGCCAGTGGACCAGGCGCTGGGTCCATTCTACTCCAGCAGCAGAGTTTGAGTAAGCTTCAAGGATTTTTTTTAGAATAGACTTGGCGCTAGGTTTGGCAAATATACCTATCGTCGGGTCCATTCTACCTACCAAGGAGAGACAACAAAAAAAATAGAACAAAAATAGAGGAAGAACAGAGTGCACCTAGTGCCAGGTGGGTTGAAAGTACTCGGTGCCAGGTAGGCTTTGGAGGCGAAAATTCTGTATGCGGAATTAGGACTTATCTAAAGATTTTGGTATTTTTCTATTCCTACTCGGCTAAGACTTCCTTAGCTACGAAATTAGCATCCAAGAGACCTATAAAAACATAAGAGAGCATAAGGGTTTGAGATATACAACTTAGAGAGGTGAATTAAAGGGCACAAATTCTGATTCTCTCATTAAAGGAGGAATTCACTTAAGTCAAGGAGGATTGTCAAAGGGAGTCTTCAAGGAAGAAGAAATAGACTTGTCTATGAGTATTTTCTTTTCTCTTTATTTTTTTTTTCTTTAGTAATGATGTACTCAATGTTTTCATTGTAATTTAACATTATTTTGGGATTCATAATTTTGTGTTAATTTAGTTATTTGATCAATTCTTTGTCATCTTTAGTGTTTGATTACTTGATTTCATTGGTTATTGATGTGAGTTCTTCTAATTGACTTTGACACAACGATATTAGGAGTTTCATTGCATTGATTTTATACTTGTTAAATCTTGATAGATTTGAACGATTAAGTTAGGATTTGAGAACTAAGTGATCAAAAGTTAAGTTAATTTCACCTTGACATAGGGTTATTAGCTAATTTCATGCTTATAAGGAATTGAGCCTAACACATGTTTTGGTTATATTAGCTTAATTGACAAATCTATTAATAGGAATCAAGATATATGATTCCATGGATTGACAAACGAAGGGGAATTGAACTAAGAAAAATCATGACTTGTGAGACGATTGAGTTTTACTTTATATTCCTTCATGATACCATAATGAAAATTAGTTGAGAAAATTGCTAATTGGTTCATTGTCATGTTTTCTAGGAGACTTGTCTAAATTGCATAAACCTATATCCTTGAGTTGTACATGTTTCTTTTGTTTTTTTTTATTCTTTTTTCACTTTATTTGGGTTGGTTAAACAATAAAAGAAAAGTGATTAGCGTGTACTTGTTCCTTTGAGGATCGATACACGTTAATTCCCTATACTATGCATATGATGAGTATACTTGCTCACATGTGTGTTTTGGGATTAATGTTTTAATTAAAACTTAATTAAGGGATGGATTTAAAATGAATGATTTTATATGCCCAAAATTTACGCATCATATAGATAGATAGTTATTTTCCTTCATTTTGTCCACAAATTTCTACTGTTTGGGTTTCACTAATTGAGTTAAGGTTTGTGTCCATTGTTGCCCTTTCATCCATCCATTAAACCACACACACACACACACACTATCTCTCTCTCTCTCTCTTCCATCTTCTTAACTAAAACCACAAGTCCAAGTGAAGGAAATCTGAATTTGAAATGTCTTCCTTTGAAAATCAAAGCCCTATTAAGCCTTCTACAAATTATCCTATTCGCACACTTTTTTCTTCTTCCTCTTCTTCTCAGTTCCTATACTTGTACTCAGCCAAAGTATCACCCCCATGCTATTAGATCTCCTATGGTCTCTCCAACAAGAGAAGAACAAGAAATATGTTGGTTTAAGTTTGAATTTCAAACATCCTAAAAGCTTTCCTATGTTAGCTCCCTTACTTGTTAGTTTTCTTGTCAACTATACTAAATACCAATTCCTCTTCATTCACAAAAAAACTGAGGACACACAATGCATTTCCTCTCGACTTCAACCTCCAATCTCTTCCATTTTTCTCAAACAAAATCGAGCACCTTCTACTCTCCTTTTCGTCTCTCGGTTTCTCTAGTATTACCACTCCATTCAAACTATTTTGAAATTCAAACACCAATCATTACTCCTAAAATCTCTCTAGAGATCAACCTAATGAGCAAACACATATGATTACCTTTTCTACTACATAGCTCCTAAGTTTCTCCCATCATTATACAATCGGCACTCAACACAACATCTCCTAAGTCACTCTCAATTCCTCTCAACCTGAGACACAAACATGCACATTTCTTTCTTCTCTCGGCTTCTTCTCTATTTCCTTTCTAGTCAAACACTATCTTTTGAATTTAAAAGACCTAAACTACCTTCTAAGATTTCTCTAAGCCTCATCCTATCTAAACTCACATAAACTACCAACACACAAGACTACTCCAATTTCATTTTGATAGGGGCTGAAATTATCACTAATTTTTTAGTTATTTGAGGTTAAATTGAGATACTTTTGATGTAATAACTAGGCATATTCCTTCCTATTTGACATTTTACTTGTACTTGGTGCCAGGTCTAGTTAAGGCATCAGGTGCTAAGTCTGTTCTGGAAAAGTAACAAGTTTGAGAAGAAACAGATTGGACTCGGCGCTAGGTGGGTCGAATGGACTCGGCGCCAGGACCATTCTGATCAATATCGGCGGGTTTTTCCTTTTCAGAGCAGATTTTGATAATTTCAGTTTGATTCTTTTGGAAACTCTTTCAACCACGGAAAAGGACTCCTATATACACTTTTTTGGCAATTAGAACTCCTATAAATACAATAGCATAATATCTCTAAATCAGTTTTCACCATTGGGATTTGCAAACCTATAGAAAACTCATAGAGAAACACCTAGATTTAGAAGAATCAAAGAAGAATTCTTGGAGAAGAAGAGGAGGTTGTTCAAGAAGGTTTCAAGAAAGAAGAAGAATGAGTGGTTTCTTTTTCACTTCTTTGTAATTTATTGACAATTTGAGTTTTAATTATTTTAATTGTATTTAGAGGATGTTTTTGGATTCATGACTTTTTATTGATCAATTGATTATTGTCTTTGGTATTTGATTACTTGTTATCATTGGTTATTGATGTGGTTCTTTTAATTAACTTGGGAAACAATGTTAGAACTTTATCGCATTGATTTTGTATTTGCTAAATCTTAATGGACTTAAGAAACGAAGTTAAGATTAAAGAACCTAAGTGATTAAAGATTAGTTGACTTCACCTTGAGCAAAGGGTCGTTGGCTAATTTCATATTTATGAGATATGAGTTTAATGCATATTTTGGCTATTTAGTGCAATTAGAAAATCTGCTAAATTGATCAAGAGATAGTGATTCCATGAATTGAGAAAGAAGTGGAGTCTACATAAGTTCGTTCATGACTAAACGATTAGATCTTACTTAAGTTCCTTTATGGTGCCAAGATGATAATTAATTGTGATAAGTGCTAATCAATTACTGTTATATCTTTGAGGATTTTTATCTATTTACATTTTTTTTCTCCTTATTTTTACTCCTTGATAATCCTTGTGACTTGTCTTGTGTGAACTTGGTCTATTCTCTAATATATTAGGTTAGTGTTTTATTTATCTCTTCTTATTTTATTGACTAAAAAATAAAGATTTGTGTAAAATAAGATAGGAGCCTAAGTTCTTGTAGATTCGATACTTGCTATTCCCTATACTATATGATAGGTATACTTGCTCGTATGTGTAGTTTTAGTGGTTAGCATTTTATTAAAGCTTGATTGATTGTGCAATTTGTTGGTAATATTTTCTATACTAAAAAATGTGCATCACATTTCTTGGAATCTCTTGGTCTCTCTCACTTTCTATTCTCTCAAACATAATTGAAGCGCACACATATTTCTATTCCTCTCTCTTTTGATCATTTCCAACTCTTCTCCATTTGGCTATTCTACAAGCAACCGAGTAACATCTTACTTACTTTTTCTTAGCTTTTCTTGAAATTTAGCAAGATCAAGGTAAACGTAAGTTGTCCCTTTTTCTCCAACTCTTCATCACTTAAGGCCAAAACTCATGTTGACTCATCTATTTTCTTCTATGCACACGGATCAATCTATCAAGACTAAGACTTCTATCACTAACACAACATCTTCAATTCTGAGACAACAGTCAAGGCCATCTCTAAGTAAGTAAATCACACTCTTTCATTTTCACTCTTTAGTTTTCATGTTAATGGGATTGTAAACATAAAGAATATGTTAGGATTTGCATGTGTAGATCTTAATTGTGTACATAATGATGGGAAGATCTATAGGTAACACTTTATTTCCATGGATTTAATAGTATAAGATGGTGGAGATTTATTGTTGCAATGAATACTTTGGAGATATGGTTGAGTACATGAAGTTATTACTATGTTGGAATCTATGAGATCTAGTAGGATGCGTTAGACCTTATATGCTATTAAATGATGGAGTTTGATGATACGATTATGTATATAGGAGTATGATATTGAGAGATTTATTTATTTGACATTTGAGATGATTTCTTTGATGCTTAGATTTTGTCTTGAGTATTGGATGGTTTACTGGAGATCAAGAATGTGATTACGACTTTACACTGTAGTTGATGGAATTTATTTGTATGCGAAGCTTTATTTGATGTATACTCTTACTATGGAATATTTGAGTTGTTTGAGGTGTCATAGAAGCTATGTCTATTTTGAGTTAATGGATATGAATGATTGAAGATGGTGATATGTATGTGGTTGGTATACTTTGGTAAGTCAATAGAATGTGATTAAGGTTTGGTACTATTTGATAGATAGTGTTGGATTCTTTCATCAAGAGATAAACCAATGATTTGAATTGTTGGGTGAACAATATCAAGTAAGTCCTTTGTATAAACCTTTTGTTAGATAATGTTCAATTTTGCAATTAAAATATTTTATTAGTGGAATTTGTTCACTTAGTATGCAAACAAAGATAGACACTTTTCTCATAAATTTAATGATATTTGGATAAAAAATACTAAAAATAAAATTTTAAATTTCTTTAATGATGATTTTGATCAAGAACTCTCACTAATTTATTGTTTCATGCCTAAGCTAATAATTGTTGTATTTGTTTGAGAATATCCATAAGCTGGGGTAGAAAATGTTGAGTCCTCAATTAGGATAGGTTACTAGTACTAGTTTTTTAAGGTTATGGCTAGTCTTCCTATAGAAGGCCATCTCTAGTAGATGAATTCTTTCCAGATAAGGTTGCAGTACTATAGAGTCAGGCTAGTTTGTGCTAGTAACTCAGTCCAAGTATAGATGACCAGTAAGTTTGGGTGGGAGATGGAAAAACATCTTACTTAGTAGGACAATCACCTACTATACTGTGATGCAGGGTTTCACAATGTCTTATCATGATGTAGGGTTTCATGACAACTAATAAGATTATGTTTCAGGGTTTCATAGTCTGCCTATTTTGAAATAAAGAGTAGTTCTATTTTACTAGAAAATATTTCTTGGCGCTTTTGTAAAAATGTCATGATTGACTAAATTGAGTAAGAGCATGCAATTGAGCTACTCAATGATTTTGAGATTTTTATGTAATGACCTGCAAATACTTTCCTTTGGTATTTACTTAAATCTGCATCATGAAAGAATTTTAAAAATTTCAAGAACACACACAAGACT
This sequence comes from Voacanga thouarsii, assembly GCA_026120185.1. Taxonomy (NCBI): domain Eukaryota; kingdom Viridiplantae; phylum Streptophyta; class Magnoliopsida; order Gentianales; family Apocynaceae; genus Voacanga; species Voacanga thouarsii. The sequence goes on along the minus strand of JANUWF010001641.1, from coordinate 3,300,231 downwards.
AATTAGGAGGTAATTTTCACACTCTTTCTACGATCATTTTCATGGAATTCCAATTTTGACAAAATTATCATCATCTAAGAGCTTGAAGAATTAGTTTTATGTTTTGTGTATTTCTTGCTGAGGATATTTATATATAACTTTTGTTTTAAGACTTTGTATAAGTATTGCAATCCTTGTAATAAGTTTTACTTATTTTCTTGAGTTTTATTTATACTAAGATATAAAGACCCCTAGTCCTTTAGATAGTGCAACATCCCCGCCCTTTTTGGGATACGTAGGTAGTTGGGGTGTTACAAGGTTTCTATATAAATGAGTAGTAATTACATCCATTAGATGCATGTCAATCTTTTTACGTATTACTAGACTCATAAGATATTGCAGTGTAAGTGCATTCGCTACGGGTGAATATGTCTCGTCATAATCAAAACCTAATTTTTGCAAAAATCCTTGTGCAATAAGTTGTGCTTTATATCTTGCAATTTCATTATTTTATTTTTCTTTTGCACAAATGCCCATTTATACCTAATTAGCTTTATGCCTTCTATTGTTCGGACTATATATTAGTCCAAAAACCTCACACTTTATAATAAGTTTAATTCCAATTGAATTGTATCTTTTCATTTTAATCAATTGCTTCTACGACAACATTTTTCAATTGGCATTGGTTCAAGAATGTTATTATCTTTTAACACATCAAGTGCTATATTGTATACAAAAACATCATCAACAGTTGTTTCTATACGATTCCAACTTCTGCCAAAAATAGTATAATTGATGGAATTTTAGTATTCTTTTCATTACTTTTAGAAATTTGAATCTTTTTATAAGTTTATACTTGGTCTTGATTTTTTTTAATTTTTTAATTTTATCACTCTAATTATTTAATCTTCTTTTCGTTTGAGGATTTTTATCGTTTATACAAAGGGGTCATCTATGTTGCTAGTGTACTTTTGATTTAACAACTATAGGAATTTTATTTTGCCCTGTTAGGACTTCTATTCGAATAGAAGTGCAGTTAAATTATGTGATTTGACTGCTCTTATAGAGTCCGCAAAAGAATCTAGTAATTAATTTGCAAGTCTTTGCAAATAAATTATCTTTTGAATTTCTAGTCCACTCGCGCTTGTGTGCGATCCAAATAACTTAATGATGTTGTTCAAGTAAACAATTTTTATGTGGTTTATGTTCTCCTCATAATTTAAGAAACAAAATTTCATCAAAATAACAGTCAGCAAATCATGTTGTGAATACATTGCTAGTAATGGTTCAATATATCTAATTATAGAGGAAGAATCATATCTAACATTATCCTTGACCTTCTTTGAGGACCTATTTTGGTATGTTGATTTAGCACTATTGGTATATATACAACATACACAAAAATTCTCAAATGAGTAATATTTGGCTATGACCAAAAGCCAACTATAAGGGAGAGAATTTATGATAATTTAATTTATTAGCCTGACACTTACAAGTATTGCAGCATTCATAATAGCATGTCCCTAAACAGATGTAGGGAGATTTGTTCTTATTAGTAATGGTTTAACAATTAATTGAAATCTTTTTATAAATAATTTAGCTAGACTATTTTGGGTATGAACATGAGTTACTAGATATTCAATAGTAATATCAATCGACATTCAAAAGCATCAAAGGCATAGGAGGAATATTCTTTGGCATTATCTTGACAGATTCTTTTAATAGAATAAATTGGAAATTATGCTCTTAAGTGAATTATTTAGGCAAGTAATATTACAAACGTCAATTTACGAGTTGATAATAAACAGACATGCGACTATCAGGTTGATACGTCAATTAAAACCAAAAAGTATATAAATTACCCACAAGGTGGATGAATTAGCCCATATATATCACTTTAAATCCTTTCTAGAAATACTAGAAACTCAAACTCCACTTTTGTTAGAGATTGTTTAATAACTAATTTCCTTTGAGAACATGCAACACTAAAAATTTATCTAAAGTCAAAATCTTTTGACTTTTCAAGAGATGACCATGCATATTTTCAATTATTCTTTGAATCATAATAGCTCTTAGATGACTTAAACGGTCATGCCAAATGATAAAATCTAGTAGGATCAGCAATCTTCTAGTTTACTAAATGATACATTTCAATTGCATGGATTTTGTATAATATATTTTATATGAAAGAGATGGTAGCTTTTCTAATAAAAATTTCTTATTCGAATTTATTTGAGTAATACAAAGATATTCAAGACCATTTTCCTTCATTGTTTTGATATGATATCCATTTCAACAAATATCTTTAAAACTTAACAAATTTCTTTGAGATTTTGAGAAAAATAATGCTTCATAAATAATAATATTTATTCTTTTGGGTAATAATATAGTAGCTCTTCTGGAGTTTTCAATCAATTTTACACTACTACTTATAGTATTAACATTTGTTTCTCCCTTCTTTAAGTAAGAGAACTATTTTCTATTTTTTAATATGGCATGGTACTACTATCAATTAGACACATATCTTCAATGCCACTTTTGAATCTGGTAAATAGAATTATGTCCATTAGGCATAACAAAATATTTATAAATTTAAATACTCAAACAATAAAAGAAAATATCTAGATGCTAATTACTATTGCAATACTAAAAATATAAGATATAAAAATAAAAATATTAAAAATAAACTTCTAATTCTTTTGGGCACTTCCATTACCAATCAAATAATCAATTCTTCATTCGAAATGCTTAAAGAAATAAGCCACATCCAAATGACATTAACTTCTTCGAGATTTGTATCATCATCATCATTATTATCACGAAGAGAATGTTGTAGAATAAAATTTACTTCAACATCTTTGCCTTTCTTCTCAATAGAAGCTTAATAAATATCACTAAGGTATTTTGTTGTACGACAGGTACAGGACCAATGACCTTTCATGCCACACTAATAACATTTATCTTTATAATTTATCATGATCACATCATTTTCTTATCCCTTTTTGTTATTTTTGTCTACTTTTGGTGGTTATGATTATTCTTTGCATCTTTGTTTTGATCACTGTGATCAGAATAAATATTTCTATTATAACTGTGTATATATCCACGGCCACAGTCATGACCACGATCATGACTTTTTCTGGGGCCAAAATCATGAGTTCTAATAGCATTGACTTTTAGGAATAGAGTAAACCTTGTTTGTCGGGCTTCGTGATTTTTTTTTTTTTTATTAACAATTCATTATTTTGTTCAGCTGTGAGGAGATAGGATATCAAATTTGTACATTTCTTGAATCATTTCTCTCGATATTACCGCTATAGAAGCATATTCGAGGCATGGAAAGTAGAGAAAGTTTTTTCTAACATATCTTCGTTAATAGTATATTTTTGTACAATTTTAACTATGAGATAATTTTAAACATAGTGGAATTATACTCACTGATGGATTTAAAATCTTGCAAGCGAAAGTGCATCTAGTTATATTATGCTTTTGGAAGGACGGCTATCTTCTCATGGTAAAGCCTTTCTTTTAAGATTATTCCATAAAACAAGTGGATATTTATAGTAAGATATTCCACTTTTAAATTGTCCTAAAGATGATGGCAGAGAAATATAAATTGCTTTAGCACTATTTTGTGATGATGATAGATTCCTTCTACAATGATATCTATCAGATCCATTGCAACTAAATGCATTTTAGCATTAGTGTTTAGGATAAATAATTTTTCTTGCTAATTTCAAGAGTTGCAAATTCAATTTTGGTGAGATTCAACATGTTAATACAAAATTAAATAGAAAAAGTACCTTTATTTTTTGCTTCAAAAATCAGGCCACTTGATTGAAATGTTTAGTAGAATAACTTCGATATTGTAAACTTTACCAAAATAACTTCGATATTATTAGCTTAATTATAACCTTTGGTAGAACAGTTCCGGTAGAGTCTCGTACTGATAATGTACTATGAATTTGATTCAAAATATAATCAGATAACAAAATATAAAAACTATAAAATAAAAAAAAAACCTATAAGAAAGAGAGGCATAAGAAATCACTTAGATTCAAATTGATATTTAATTTGTTTAAATAAGGCCCTATTTATAGAGGTTTATATATATTATTTTAAAGGATAAGAAATGAATCTAATAAATATGATTTTATCTCATTCATTAATATTCTTAGAAAAATGAATAATCGTATTTATCTTATGGATAAATAGAGAATATCGAAAATCAAATAGTTACATCTATCTTTTAGATAAAAGGAAAACTTCGAAAAATGAATAGCTACTTATTTTATTAATTTCACAACAATACATTCTTTTTCAAAGAGGGGAAAATTTGAATTCCTTAAAAAAAGGTAAAATTTAACCATTTGCTAAGTAACTATGTATATTAAATATATTAAGTGCTTGACAAATCTACAAAAAGAGAGAGAATAAATACTATATTTTTAAAGCAACTAATCAAACTAATATTACATGTAGAAATTCAAACTTGATTAACCAATGAGATAATTCAAAGTATTAAAAAATTAAAACCATAAGCATAAGAATAAGAGATTTGGAGGCCTTAGAAAGGGAAGAATTTTCTGACTCTGATGTGTTCGGACTTGGGTATAAAAATCATACAAAAACTAAGCACATTCCCAATCAAGTTTAAATTAAAACGTTTAACACAAATCACACGTATGAGCAAGCGTACTCATCATTAACTGAGTATAGGGTTCAAACGAGTGTTGATCCTCCAAGAACAAATAGACATTAATCACCCTTCTTTCGTTGTTTAACCGACTCGATAAAGTGAAAAATAAATAAAAAGAAAATTAAAATAAAGTAAAAATATATACATGTCAAGGATGTAGAATTATGTAACTCAAGCCATTGGTTAGACAACCATAATCTTTAAGTATCAAATCTTTATCACAACCAATTATTCCCTTGGCATCATGAAGGATTAATATAGACTTACTTCATTTCCAATCCATGAATCCCTATCTTCTAGGTAACTTAGCATCACATTCCTGTCTCAACCAGTCTTACCCAAAAAATGCATTAAACACAATCATTTGATTAATTTTCCATTCTTGTAAAACTTAAACATGAAATTAACTAATGAATCCATTCCTGACAGACATCAATTAACCTTTAATTACCTTGTTCTCAACAATTAATCCCATTTCCAAGCAAGTTAAGAGACAACAAATATGAAATCAATGAATTGAAACCACCATTAACCCCTTTTCCAAGTAAGTTAATGGAGAGAAACAATCAACCAATCTCATAATCAGCCCAAATAATTAAATAACAAGAAGAATAATCAGTTAATTAAAAGATCAAATAACTCTAAATATCATGAATATCTAAAACAATGTCAAATTATAATAAAACAATTAATACATCATTGTCAAGAAAAAGAAAACAAAGGAAAGAAATAGATACTCATAGATAAGCATTCTTTTTCTTCCTTTGAAGACCTTCTTGTACAATCCTCCTTGAACTATTTATTTCGAGAAAATATTGGTGATGCACTCAAAAATAAATCTAAGTCCCTACATTGTGCATCTTCCATTTTTAGGATAAATTGACCTTTATTTATAGGCATACAAAATTCCTAAAAGAGTCTTAAATTAAGAAGAAGTAATTACCTAAATAATCCAAAACCAAAAGGAGTAATAAAAGCTAAAATAAAAACCTAAGTAAAACAAAGAAAACCGTCTTTGACTTTGTCAAATTGGAAATTAAGTGAAATTTAATGTTAACTTCAATTCGGTTGATGTTGTCTCCTTGTCGTTTTGTGCTGAAGATATTCAATTCTTGTGGAATTCGAATTGTTGAGTTGCTAAAGCCTTTGATGTTTGAATTTGGAATTGTTGGATTTGGCTTCTAATTGAGCCGTTTGAAGCCACCGCAAATTGTTGTTTCTTTCTTTGTTGTCGCAGCGGCTCAATTGAGCCGCAAATCACCAAAACCCACCGAAATTGTTTGCTTCATTCAATTTTCTTTCGTTCTTTTCTCAGCCACCATTGTTGACCTTTCTTTCTCCCTTGGCCCCACCAATTTTCTGCTTTTCTGTGCTGCTGTTTTTGCTGCAATTATTTTCTGTTGTCGACTTTGGCTTGGAGCCATGAGGCTGCCGAAATTGTTTCTTTGCTGCCCAAAAGTGAAGGCTATGTCACGGCTAAGCAACAGAGAAACAATTGCAATAAGAAGAAAGAATTGATTCGGTCAGCCAAGGAGAATTTCGGTTAGCCATTTTTCTCTTTTTTTCCCTTTCCATTTCTATTTCAACAATGATTCGTTCTAGTAAATTTTTCCTCAAAAACACATATTCATAATGCTAAGAAATTCAAAAAGCTAAAATCTTGCTGACATGAAGAGAGGTTTTCCACCAATGTATTCCCCAACGTATAAGTTTTAAAAATTTGTAATCCATGGGGGATACTTAGAAGAAGAAACGTAATGTGAAGAGGAAGAAGAAAAATAAGGGGAAGATGAAAAAGGATTATTCTAGGGGAATAAAAGAAGAAAGAAAAATAGAAGAACAAGACAAATAAGAGAAAATAAGAAAATTAAGGAAAAAAAATAAGAAAAATTTTGAGAAGAAAAGAAATAGGGTAAGGGAACAAATGAATATATATATATATATATATATATATATATATATATATATACATACTAATGGAATGCATGACCACTATACATGTAACACAAGAATTCCTAAAAGAAAAAATTGTAAATAAAGAAACAAATAATAAGATAACTTTAATTCGTCTAAAACATCGTGTTCACAAAAGTCCAAACCTGAAAATAAGAAGGGTTAGTATTGACTCAAAATTACATACGTAAAAATCAACAAATTAAAAATACTATTATTACACATAATCCATATTAACATTAGGTTAGTAAAATTAAATAAATAAATATACAATATATACAAACATAAAAAGACAAGTTAGTTATTAATAACATGTATATACTTATGCACATATTTACAACATATAGTGAAATTAAGATACATGTATACAAACAACAAAATATGACACCTTTTTGCAAAAATAACAATTGTACAAATTTACATTTTTACATATTTACCTATTTACATATTCACATGGTTAAATCAACAAAATCTAAACTTTCATGCTATTGTTCCCCGGCAATGGCGCCAAAAACTTAATGTGTTCGGACTTGGGTATAAAAATCATACAAAAACTAAGCACACTCTCAATCAAGTTTAAATTAAAACGTTTAACACAAATCACACGTATGAGCAAGCGTACTCATCATTAACTGAGTATAGGGTTCAAACGAGTGTTGATCCTCCAAGAACAAATAGACATTAATCACCCTTCTTTCGTTGTTTAACCGACTCGATAAAGTGAAAAATAAATAAAAAGAAAATTAAAATAAAGTAAAAATATATACATGTCAAGGATGTAGAATTATGTAACTCAAGTCATTGGTTAGACAACCATAATCTTAAAGTATCCAATCTTTATCACAACCAATTATTCCCTTGGCATCATGAAGGATTAATTAGACTTACTTCGTTTCCAATCCATGAATCCCTATCTTCTAGATAACTTAGCATCACATTCTTGTCTCAACCAGTCTTACCCAAAAAATGCATTAAACATAATCCTTTGATTAAATTTCCATTCCTGAAAAACTTAAACATGAAATTCACCAATGAATCCATTCCTGACAGACATCAATTAACCTTTAATTACCTTATTCTCAGCAATTAATCCCTTTTCCAAACAAGTTAAGTGACAACAACTATGAAATCAATGAATTGAAACCACCATCAACCCCTTTTCCAAGTAAGTTAATGGAGAGAAACAATCAACCAATCTCGTAATCAGCCCAAATAATTAAATACCAAGAAGAATAATCAGTTAATCAAAAGATCAAATAACTCTAAATATCATGAATATCTAAAATAATGTCAAATTACAATAAAACAATTAATACATCATTATCAAGAAAAAGAAAACAAATGAAAGAAATAGATACTCATAGATAACCCTTCTTTTTCTTCATTTGAAGACCTTCTTGTACAATCCTCCTTGAACTATTCATTTCGAGAAAATATTGGTGATGTACTCAAAAATAAATCTAAGTCCTTACATTGTGCATCTTCCATTTTTAGGGTAAATTAACCTTTATTTATAGGCATATAAAATTTCCAAAAGAGTCCTAAATAAAAAAGAAGTAATTACCTAAATAATCTAAAATAAAAAAGGAGTAATAAAAGCTAAAATAAAAACCTATGCAAAACAAAGGATACCGTCTTTGACTTTGTTAAATTGGAAATTAAGTGAAATTTAATGTTGACTTCAATTCGGATTGATGTGTCTCCTTATCGTTTTGTGCTGAAGATGTTCAATTCTCGTGGAATTTGAATTGTTGAGTTGCTAAAGCCTTTGATGTTTGAATTTGGAATTGTTGGATTTGGCTTCTAATTGAACCGTTTGAAGCCACCGCAAATTGCTGTTTCTTTCTTTGTTGTCGCAGCGGCTCAATTGAGCCGCTTCCCTTGCTTCGGCTCAATTGAGCCACAAATCACCAAAACCCACCGAAATTGTTTGCTTCATTCAATTTTCTTTCGTCTTTTTCTCAGCCACCATTGTTGACCTTTCTTTCTCCCTTGGCCCCACCAATTTTCTGCTTTTCTGTGCTGCTGTTTTTGCTGCAATTGTCTTCTGTTGTCGGCTTTGGCTTGGAGCCATGAGGCTGCCGAAATTGTTTCTTTGCTGCACGAATTTCCTTCTTCTTTCTCCTTCTTTTGCTTTTGTCTTTTGCTGACCGAAATTCTCCTTGGCTGACCGAATCAATTCTTTCTTCTTGTTGCAATTGTTTCTTTTTTGCTTAGCCGTGACATAGCCTTCAGAAGCTTAGCCGTTTTTCTTCTTTTCTTTTTTTCCTTTCCATTTCCAATTGCAATTGCTCTATTCCTTCAATTCTCCTTTTGCTCATCCAGTAGCTAACTAGTGCCGGCTGTCCTTCTTGGGCTGGCGCCACCTCTGTTTTGAAAAATCATACAATTAGCTCTAATTTTTTTTTATTTTTATATAAAATTACAGAAAAATATTTTTATAAGGAAAATATCAATTAAAAAGGAATATGACTAATTATTGAATAATATATATCACAAAATGACCTCAAATAATTAAAAAAAATATGACTAATTTAGGTCAGACTCACACATATATTAGATTATTTCAAGAGATATTTTTATACTAGCCAATACACTCAGTGGATTCGGGACTATGCAATTTAGTACATAAAAAATGCGTAGCTAGTTATGAGTAGGATTACATGAACATCACCTATGATATATATAATTAATTATAATTGCATAAACATCACTCATGACTGTATGAAAAAACATTCACAGTTTGATAATTCAGTGCAGCAGAAATGATGTTGGTCTACTAGAAAATTTTTTGACAAACAACACTTTTATCACCATTAGATTCTTACTTTTTTAGTTCTAAGCAGTGAAATTACTACGCAATTTCTGAACTGAAATTACGTGGACCGCATTCCTCGTATACTTAGTCGTATAAATAGTGAATCTATATATATAAAAAGAAAAATATGAATTGGTTTCCATAAAAGATGGAAAAAGAATTGGAGGATCTAATTTACTATTAATATTCTTCATTCTAAATGTATTAAATCTTGCAACCAAAGCACTGGCACCAATTCGTTGCAAACATATAACCTTAACTTTTAGTAGAACCCAGATAGACTTCCATATGGATCTAGACATTGAAGATCTACCCACCATACATTTGAATCTATCGATGGAGGAAACACCAACCCTATAGCTTGACTTCACTTGATAAGCATTCCAGTTTGGTATAATGCTAAACCAACAAATCCTTGGACAAGTTTTCACTCAAAGGGATTGCTAAGATCATAGCAACATCCATTAGCATAGAGCTTCTAAGACCAAATGTTTTCAAGTTTTATTACGTGGTGTAGACAAGAAAATTTGGAAGAATATATATATATATATATATATATATATATATATATATATTTATTTATATATATATTATTTTGATCAAGATTAAAAAAAATTAAATATTTTAGTTGTGGTTAATAATAAAATAAATCCATGAATAAATCTCATCATTCTAAAATCCATTAAATCTAATATATTATAGAATTGGGCTATTAAAATTAACTCATTGTTAAGAGTCCATTTCAAATTCAATATGCTATGAATTAAATAGAATTAGATTGAGCTATTAAAGTTAGACCTTTATTGATAATTTTTAACCCACTATGGTGTGGGTTAAATAAAACTAGGCTAAGTTTAAATTAAGCCTAAGTCGCCTCAAACCCAAGTCCATTATGGTTTATTAGGAAGTTTCCTAAAGTCCCCTAGTTATTGATATCCCATATGCTATTTATACTAAAGTCAAGGAATCTTCAATCTATAAATAGGGTCTGCTCTCAAAAGTTTCAAGGCATTCTGGAGATCCAACAACAAGAGGCATCTCTAAACTTTAACAAGCTCAAACTTCAATATCTAAGCTTCAACAACATTTAAGCTTCTTTACCATTCAAATGTTTGAATCTTCATCAATAAGTCTTGAAGGCTTGGCGATCAAGTATACATCACAAATCTTGTTGATTTAAGATCAAGCTCTTCAACTGTCGAATCAATATTTTTCAAAGAGAGAGAAAAATTAGAGGAGTTATCTTGTAATTTAGGATTTCTTTGAAGCTTTGTAATCACTCTTAACATTTATTGAACATTTTATACTTGTCAAAATTTTCTTATGTTAAAATGCAGAATTGAAATTTCATCGTGCTACGAATTTTTTGCATGGCCATTGGGACTATCTCCACATCCCATCTCTCCTCTTCAAATTTCAAAATAACTCCAAATTCAAGCACAAATAAACTTAGTGACCCTAGAGAACAACAAATATACATCTACTCATTCAAATGCTGTTGACATCATGGAGGTTGCTACTGCTACTGTTGGCAAGGCTTCACAAGTTTTAAATCAAGACATGTTGGCAAGAAGTAAAGCTTGAGCTTTTTTGCTTTTAAGGCTCAAGACTTAGATGTCATATCATCGCCAACAATTGCAAAGTTAAAGCAAGATGTTTCTTCTACAATGTAAAGGTGTCATCTTCATTGAAGAAGGGCTGCAATTCCAAGCAAGATGACCAAAGTTCAAGTATTGGCTTTGTAGCTCAATCCTCCCATAAGGATCTCAAATCTAAAGCTTCTTTTAATGAAGATTCAGTTGCTTCTTCTATGACACCAGTTATGATGATTAACATACAAAATTTAGAAGAGCAACTCACGGATCTCACATAATTGGTGGAGGGACTTCCTAAGTGCTCCCAAGAGCAGGATCTCATCATCACACACCTTCATCAATCGCTTTGAGAAGACTGGCGAAACAAGTCAAGTTCCTCTGAAGAGATTTGAAGTGCAAGACGAAGTGGAAACTTCAATGAAAATATAAGATATCAAGATATCCTCCGAAGGGTTGATTCATGTCGATCAACTCAAAGACTTCATCGTGGGCACAATTAAGGATAAGTATGAAAGAGGTATCAAATCCACTTTCACATATGCTAAACCTTATTCGCAGAAAATTGATGACATGAGGATGTGGATCAAATATCAGCCATCAAAATCTTAACAATTTTATGGCAAAGGAAATCCCAAGCAGCATATGACTCCTTTCATTGAGACATATTACAATGTTGAAACTTATGGGGATCTTCTTGTTAAATAATTCATGCGATCCCTGAAAGAAATTGCATTTGGCTGGCGTTTACTTGATCATTTAATAAAATTGATTCTATACATCCATGACAAACATTTTTTTTTGCAGTTTAACATTAAAGCCTCTCTTGGGAAGGTAGAGATGGTTGAACAAAGCTGATAAGCTAATACCTTAGAATTTGGATCCTCATGTTGAGAGTAAGAGATGTCTTTACAGCCATTTTGCTTGGAGAAGAGAGAATTATTGATTGTCCTTGAGAATAAGCTTTCTCATCAAGAATTACAACATTGTGTTCCTAAATGAAGAAGCAAGACAAAGATAAGTAAACAAAAAATAACAATAATAAACCAAAAGAAGGAACTAGTTTTACCATATCTTTGAATGTGATATGATCTCGGGAAACCCCAATATTTAGCTCTCAAATGTAGCCACAAATATTCAAGATTTTGTCACCCAACTCTCTACCAAACTCACACACAAGAACACTAAAATATAAGGCAATTAATCCTCTTGTAATAGTGGGAATCTGGCCTACTTGAAAGACACCCTAACACCCCAATTTAACTAAAACACTAGGAATCCTAGCACCCAAGATTAGAGAAGAAGTTGTAGATTATTCCTTTATAATTTACAGATAAGATTAAACGTCGAACTAAAACCTTTTAATTTAGTATTAATGAATATGAGAAGCACCCAAATAAGATCATTCTCAAATTCTTTCAAGAGAGAAAAATCTAACTTCTCAACAATGTCTAATATCTAAAGCTATGTTTACAGGAGCTATAATAGGATATTTTATGGGCCCCAATTGCCCTAACTAATTAGTAAGCTAAATCTAGGATTAAGTGGCCTTAATATAATTTTTTAAAACCCTATTACATGCTTTTAAATAATTAAAAATATAAGATAAGTTGCAAAAATTAAAATTACATCAAAATAAATTCAAAACTAAGCAAAACAAGTAGAATTGGCCTTGCCCAACATGAGCCAGCTCTAGTTTGTATTGGTGAGTTGATACTGATTTACTTCTAGTCACTCGTGGTTCTATTGCAGCAACAAGCTGATGCTGGCTTGGGTAGTTAAGTTGGCACTGGTTTACTCCTGTTTTGCTCCAGTTCTTTTCTGGTACAAGTCGACGCTAGTTTGAATGGCCTATTATAGACCAGTTTACTTCTTTTTCCCTTTAGAATTGCCTTCCAAATTTAACTTTTGATCTTCATGGTAGCCTTAGGTGATTCTTTAGTCTTCCATCTGATTTGGTTGGTAAAATCCTCTCCTCTTGATACTCATTTGGCCTTTAATCATTGTTCAAGTGTTGGCTTGATCCTCCACAAGGATTATTGGTCTTTTTGTGCCTCCTTTAGGGCTTCCTTCACCACCTAACTCTTCACAAGTCTCTTGGCTCTTGGTTTGTTAGTTTTAATTGTTTGAAATCCTCCTTAAAACCTTTTGAAAATGAATCTTACCCAAGGAGTTATGAGTTGTGGCTTGGACTTTTCTCCCCCTTCTTAGGAGTAGCCTTCGTGCTTAGGACGATTCCTATCATTTCCTCATTCTTTGAAATGATTCGACCTCGAATCAAAATCTGTATAAAATTTCAATTAGGAATAATATTGTGGAAGAAAAATTTTGTGTCTTTATTCCTCACTAACCACTTTATTTGCTTTTTTCACTACCAACTTTTTCCTCTTATTTTACCTCTACTCTATTTTCTTTTCTCATGTTCTTATTTGTCACTCTTTTCTTTTTCTTTAAAGTTTGAGATGGACATTCTCCTTTCATATCTCTATCTCTTCATTTCCTTAAATTTTATCCTTTTCTCCTTTTTTTCCTTACTTCTTTTTACCTCATGTTTTGGTTCCTCTCTTTGCTCTCCTTTTTTCCTTCCCTCACCTCTCTTTTCATCCCTTTTCTTTTATCTCCCTTTTTCCTCTCTCCTCTCTTTTTCTTGCTCTCTTAAAACCTTATTAAGGGATAAGGGAAGTTGAATGATCTTCTTTTCATCTTTTTTCAAAAAGTAGGTGTTCTCTTTCTTTTTATGGACCACATCTCTATCAAATATCCATGGTCTTCCCAACAAAATATTTCCTACATGCATAGGAAAGACATCACGAACCATTCATCCTTGTACGCTCCCATGTTAATTGCAACCTTGGTTTGTTGTTCACCTTCACCTCACTACAATTGTTCGACCATTGTAGCTTATAGGGTCTAGGATGTTTCAAGATTTCTATTCCTAATTCCTCTACCAATGTAGCACTAATCACATTTTTACAACTTTTCCTATCAATAAGCATGCTACATTACTTTTGCTTGATAAAATACCTTGAAACGAATATGTTCTCCTTTCGCAAATATTCTCCTCATTCTTGCTCGTCACAAGTAACTTCGACCTTCCTTGTTACTCCATTCAATGAACCAATTGGTTTAATCACAAATATTCCTTTTCTATCTACCCTTTCTACAAACTCATTACTCATAGCCTTAATATATTCTTCCCCACTGGATGAAATATCACTTTGTTAATTGATGGATATCATCCTCTTGTTTGGATAATCTTGAAATGTATGCCCATATCCCAAACACTTATAGCATTTGATAGTTCTACACCTTTGTGGCTCCAATAAGGTTTTTTTCTTTTTCTTTCCTTCTTTCTTCATTAGACTTGGTGTCTTCTTGAGTTTTGAGCTAGATGGTCCACTCTCACTATCTTCACTCCTTCTTATTTGTTTTTATACCAGTTTTAGCCAACTTTTCATTTCTTACCTTTGTTTTAGAGCTCTTCCTCCACTTCATTCTTTAGATTCATTTACTCTTCAACAAATTCAACATACTCTATTTCTTCGTGCTCATTTTCCTCCAACATCTCTAATGGATATGACTCATTTTTTAGAAAGAATAATATATTTTGAACTCCTTAGTCACTTCTTGCATCGAATATAATGAATCCATATCAACTTTCCCCTTATTACTAAGTTTTTCTTCTTTTTCTATCTCCAATGGTTCTTTTTGTTTAACCATCTCAATCTTTTCATTCTCTCGCTTATTTTCCCTTTTTCATTTTCTCCTCCTTGCTTCTCAATAACTATAACATTTTTCTTGGCTACTTTAGTCTTAAATCTAGCTTTTTGCTTCTAAACTTATCTCTTCTCCTCAAATAACATTTAAAACTTTCAAATTTTACCCTTTTATGATAATCAACTTTAGAGTCTCTTTTGCTACAATAAATTTTACAAGTCAATTATTTACTACTCCTTTGTTGCACCTTGCTTGTAGAAGCTAGTGACTTTCCCCTTTTACCTTGCAACTCTTCTTTTTCCCTTAGTTGTTGTAGCAAATTGGAGAACTTTTAGTAAAAATGGCCATTGCTTAGACAATTGTAGTACTTATATCTTCTCCTTTCTTGCATCCCTTCTCTCAGTGTCTTATGCATTTCACTTCTCCTTCTTTACTTAATTTCTCTTGGAAACGTATAGGAAGTGTGCTCAAAACTCCCACACATTTTGCATTTATACTCAATTTCTTTGTCACTCCACTCTTTGATTATTTTTGTGTTCCTTCTACATAAGTTCCCTCATTCCAATATTCCTCACTTCCATGTTTTTATTCTTCATATTCCCAAGTATGTTCTTCAAATCTACCATATCCTTCCCTACTCGAATACGGTTCTCAATTGTTTTCACTCCCCCTACTCTATTCATCCATGGACTCAAGTTCTCATATTTTTCCTTATTGCTATCATATTCTCTTCTACTTGTTCTTGGTCATTTTTTACACTCATTCAAACAACTCACACTCTTATAATTATCCTCCTCATATTCTTGTTGATGTACATCATATTCCCCATAACTACTTTCACTTTATCAAGATTCCTCATCATAGTCATACACTTCACTTTCTAACTAGCCATTGTGATTTTTCTTTTGAGAGAAATACTCGCAAAATTTAAGTAGAAAACACAAAAGAAGTTCCTCACTTCACTCATTTACGTGTTTAACACTCAATTTTAGTAATCACTCTTCACTAGTATTAATATTCTTCTTAGCTTTTATCACAATGAGTTTATTATCTTGCCTTTTTCAATTTCTAAATTCCACACACTACTAGAAAAAGGCTGATTACCAACAAACCATTCCCAACAAACCAAGTTCAGTTGGTAATTACCAACAAATTACCAATAGATTCCCAACAAATATGGAATATGTTGCATTTCAGTTATTTACCAACAAATTACCAATGGTGTGTATTCTGTTGGTGATTTTGCTATTGGTAATCGATTGGTAATGTGTTGGAAAACGGGCGGGAAAATATTTACCAACCGATTACCAACAAAATATAAGGGGTTGGTAACTATGTCAGATGGTAATCTATTGGTAATAGGGAGGGAATGTTGTTCCTTCCAGTTTACCAACGAAAAACCAATAGAAGTGAGTAGTTGGTAGCTAATTCAGTTGGTAATATGATGGTTTATTTTTTACCAACAACATTACCAACCAACATATCCGTTGGAAATATAGTAAATAAATCTCCAATAAACTACAAACAGAATTACCAACCGTGCGTATTTAGTTGTTGATATTTGTGTTGCTAATCTGTTGGTAATATGTTGGTAAGAATATAGGAAAATATTTACTAACCGATTACCAATTAAATATGCGTAGTTGGTAACTATGTCTAATGGGAATCTGTTGGTAAAAGGAAGAGGAATGTTTTTTCCCTGTTGGTGTTCCAACGAAATACCAATTGAAGTGGGTAGTTGGTAAAAGTATAAGTAGAAGAAAAATAGATTTGTTGAAGATAAGTACGTCTAATTGATGATCTAACTGTTAGATTTGTTAAAATTATTAAAAAAAGTATTGTGACTAAATTTGAAGGTAATCGGATATATTTATCTACACAATCTAGCATAATCTCTATATAACGATTTAAAACCTAACTCGTTCATAAAGATAAGCACGTCAAATTGACGATTCATCCATTAAATTTGTTAAAATTACTAAAAAAAGTATTGTGACTAAATTTGAAGGTAATCAGATATATTTAGCTATACAATGTAGCATAATCTCTATATAACGGCCTAAAATCTAACTCGTTTATAAAGATAAGCACGTCAAATTAATGATCCAATCGTTAGATTTGTTAAAATTACTTTAAAAAAATATTATAACCAAATTTGAAGGTAATCAGATATATTTAGCTACACAATGGAGTATAATCTCTATATAACAGTCTAAAACCTAACTTGTTCATAAAGATAAGCACATCAAATTAATGATCCAATTGTCAAATTTATTAACATTACTAAAAAAAATATTGTGACCAAATTTGAAGGTAATTGGATTTATTTAGCTACACAATGTAGCATAATTTCTATATAACGGCCTAAAACCTAACTCGTTCATAAAGATAAGCATGCCAAATTGACGATCCAACCATTAAATTTGTTAAAATTACTAAAAAATCTTATGACCAAATTTGAAAGTAAATAAGATATATTTTGCTACACAATCTAAATATACCAATTGCATTTTGAGGGATCCTTAAAGTTAAATTTGTTTTAAGAAGGATTTCAAAATTTAAACTAAGTTTTTTGAAATAAAAAAAAAATGTTTAGGCAATGAGAATGGATAAAATACAATAACTTAAAATTGTGTAGTTTTGATATTATAACATTTACTTTTGTGTACATATTTCAAATATAAGTAAGTACTATAGTTCTATAACAATTTAAAGTTAAGTATAACAATAAATATATTTAATAACATTTATTATATGTTATAATATATTCATAACTTAACTATATAATTCTTCTTTGAGAAAAACTTAAGGATAGTTATATTTATAAGAAGAAAATAAAAGAGAAATAAAAATTCTCAATATTATATATACATATATATATATATATATATATTATATGCATAAATTATTAATAATTCTTATTTATATATTCACACAAAATATAAAATATATATAATTAGTATTTAGTGTATAAATATTAAATACAGTAACTACTAATTTTTTTTTATTATTTATAAATAGACTTTAAATATAAATATAAATATAAATATAAATGCACATTATTAGTATTTAGTGTGTGTGTGTGTGTGTGTGTGTGTGTGTATTATTAATTATAAAATATAAGAAAGAAAAAAAGTATATTATAAAGTAATATTATATTATAAATTACTATACAAAATATAGTAATACAAAATCTATTACTATTGAAAGAATAGGAAAATTATATTGAGAATAACATTCTCACGCCCCCATTGTCATCAGCACTTCCTTTTGCTTCTCACACTCACTGCCAATACTCCTTACCGACCTTCACTGCAACCCTCTCTCTCTCACTGTTTGCTGCACACATTGATGCACAGAGACACAAAGAAAGATCCTCAAAATATCTCAGATCTGAAGTATGCTGTGGTTTTCTGCTTCGAAGTTTCCAGTCAATGTTTTCTGCTTCAAAGTCATCCGGTGTTTTCTGCTTCGACGTACGCACACAGACACCGTCTGCAGCCACATTCCTCCAAGTTTGCAGCTTTGAACTACGCTGCTGGTAAGCATTCTCTCTTATTGTACTATTTCATTGACTTGTGAAATTTGCACTAGTTTTGAATTGAGGCTTTGAAATTTGAGATTACTCTTGTGGTTTTCTACTGCTGTTGTTTGCTATGTTATCATTTTTTAATGGGTTTCTGCTTCAGTTCGAATGTGGTGGAGGAATTTCTAAAATTTTGTTAGTTTTTATTTCTTTGTACCGAATGTGTTGTTGTTTCTGAAATTTTATTAGTTTGAATGGGTTTTAGTTTTTGTTTGAATATGGTGGAATATATTTTATATTATATATATATATATATATTGTGATCCTATTTATGTTTCTGTGTGTATTAACTTGTGATGTGCTATTGGAGTCTTTGTTTGGTGTTCTTCTTCTTCTTCTGCCGATTTTGAGTTGTTTTGATGATGAACATTATGAATTTTTGGTTGTTTGAATTTGTTTTCTTTCAGTCCTAGTGATTAATTTTTAGCAAATAATTTGGGTGATTCGAAAGTTAATTGTTTGGAAATGCTCTATTGTCTGAATTGGGTGATTTGAATTTAGTTGTCGTAGATGTTCAAACTTATTGCCACCATGCCATTATAGCATGGAAGCTCATGGCTTTTAATTTAACTCAGTGCATGTGAGTGCTTATGATATCTTAGAGGAAGAAATTTTTTGAACATAGACTAAGTTTGCATATAATGCTTTTATTTCTTTGATTTTTTTAAGTTTAAAATCATGTTTAGTTTTCTGTTTGTGTGTAAAGATTTTAGAGATGTTCAATATAACATTCCATTTGTATTCATGAGGAAGTGAAGTTGGTGTTATCATGATTTTGTTTGTACGATAATGGTGTGCTCCTTCAAGATTGAATTGACAATTAATATGCCAAAAGCTATTGAGCTAAACAAAGTGAGAAATGCCTTTACATATTTTTCAATCTGTGTTTGTGCATTTCAAGCATTTTTCTTTTTATTTTTTGCAACATTTTGAGGGATTGGGAAAAATGAATCCACACTTTAACGCTCAGGGCATCATATGCTATGCTTGTGACCTAGTGGTTTTACTGATGTCTGAAACATTAAGTCTAAAATCAGGTTGAACCAAAAGCTACTCATGGTTGGTTGTGTAACAATAAGTGTTATATTGTGCCAATTGCTTCGATGTACATTGACAAGTTAGATAAGTCATCACTAAATTGCAAGCTTGCTGTGAGGGCTGGAGACCAGGAACTTGTTGCCAAGTATGCTATTTTGATGAAGAAGTGGATGGAAATTGAGAATCATCTTGCCGAAAAATTTGGTCGTCTTTAAAACAAGAATAGATTATATTGAGGTTGCTTTTGTTCTGGTGGTTGCATAATCTCTGTTTGATTCTTTGTTCTACTTTGAAGTGCCAATAACGTAATGGTCTCAAGAATTCATTGAAAATGTTTGTACACTAGAGATGAAATCTTAGACCTTTTTTTTTTTTTTTTTACTTTAAAATTTGGTAGAATGAATTTGAATTCCACTATTCTGGGTTCAAGACACCACACGTTCACAATTTAATGATCTGATCTTGTCTAAGCTAACCTTGGTGTCCAGGTATGTGCAATTCTATACCTTACAGGGAGGGAGAGGGAGGGGTGAAGAAGAAAGAAAAAGGGGAGCATGACACTATTCAAATATTTGTATAGTGTGCATTATCAACAAAGCAATTCTATCAATATTTCTCGTCTCATTTTTTTCCTCTCTGTATATCTTCAAGAATTCTCTATCAACCTGCATGTTCATGCTCTGATCTTTTTAACCGGAACCCTTGCTTTAGCTTATTGTTCTTTTCAAGAGCTTAAACTTTTTAAAGGATTGATCCATTATATTTATTTATTTTCAAGAATTTGGGTTTTCTACTATCTTAGAGAGTTTGTTTTAGTGTGCGCAATTTTGGGATGGCGGCAGAAGGTGGTGCATTAGTGTTTTCCGTGGCGTCGGTGGTGGAAGATGTTCTTCAACAGCAACGATCCCAGGATCTTAATTTGGACGCACGAAGAGCAGAGGAAGCTGGTAATTTTTTTTTTTCTCTTCTGCTACTTCCTACACCTATTTTTTCTTTATATCTTTCTATAAATTTTGTAATTCTAGGTCTGAATTTAGTACTTCTACTCTCAATTTATTAGCTCTGATTTTTCGATTTACTGCTCAAGTAAGAATTATAGGGAATATTGAGTAATTTTACATTTTCTCTTCTTTTCAAAATAGTTCTTTTCTTCCATACCCTTCGAATTCTGTGAAATTTTATTTCATAATATTGGTAGTGTTTCAGAGACCTTTTTTGTTTTGATTAGTGTCCTTCTCATCAAAGTAGCATTTCAAGAAACATGCATATTTATAGAAGCAATCATCTGAACTACACTAACTGAAATTTGTGATACGACTAAAGTTAAAGATGAGCTGTTCTTGATGCACAGGAAAGAGAAGATACAAGGTGGCAGCTTGGCTGAGGAAGGTGGTTGGAGTTGTAGGGGCAAAAGATTTGCCTGCTGAGCCCTATGAAGAGGAATTTAGGCTGGGTCTAAGAAATGGGATAATCTTGTGCAATGTGCTCAATAAGGTCCAACCCGGTGTTGTCACTAAGGTGAAATGAGTTTTGTTGCTCTTATCCTGTGTTTCTATTATCAATATACAAAATTATGCGGAAATTAGTTTGCCCAAATATTAATTTGTCTCTTCCCAATGGGATTTCACATGTCTTCATCAATTTAGGTGGTAGAAAGCCCATGTGATGCTGCACTTATACCAGATGGAGTAGCTTTGTCTGCTTACCAGTACTTTGAGAATGTGAGGAACTTCCTTGTAACGGTGCAAGAGATAGGAATTCCTAATTTCGAGGCATCTAATTTGGAACAAGTGGGTGTAGCTGCTATAAATAGAGGAGATTTTAACAATTCCTTTCTAACTTTCAACTTTCATTTATTACGGGATGCAGCATTATGCTAAACTTATAGTCTTACCTTATTGTGATGATTTTCAGGGAGGAAAATCGTCAAGGATTGTTAATTGCATATTGGCACTTAAATCATATAGTGAATGGAAACAAACTGGTAGTAATGGAGTCTAGAAATTTGGTGGAAATGTGAAGCCTATAACTTCTGCAAAACAATTTGTGCGAAAAATTCTGAACCATTCACAAGTTCTCTCTCGAGGACTTCATCATTGAATGCAAAATCTTCGAATGGTGTATTTACTGAAAATGACTCCAATAAAATGGTAGGTAATCAATTCTAACACTGTGTGTTCTTCTTCACCTATTTTGTCTTCTTCTTAACCTACGACCTTATTCATTCCCGTTTTTTGCTCTTCTATTGTGTAGCAAAATGGGTCATCTTTGAATATGCTTATCTGTTATGTACTATTAGATAAGAAGCCAGAAGAAGTTCTAAATGTAAGAGCCTTCGCAGCCAGCATTTTCATATTAGATCTTATCATTTTTTCCCTGATTAAGACTCCACAAATTCGTATTATATTGTGGATTTTTCCTTTGAAAACATTTCTTTTCTTCTCCCCTATTCAAAATTATGTTTCAACCAACATACTTGCCATCTTAAGTACCATTGAGAATGTGATTTTCAAATTCTTCTACAGTTTTTGGAATCTATATTAAATAAAGTTGTGGAAGAATTTGAGTATCACATATCAGGCCAGATTCAACAGGTTTGTCCAGTGATGTTTAAATACCCATCGACCTTTTTTCTTAAATATTTTTTGTAGTGTCACCAAGACAAGTTATTTAGTACTTTTGAGAACAAACCTATAAGAAATTCTATGCTAATATGCAGTTTATCTACGCTTTCACTTTGTTCGTGTCTCTAATTTTATGATATTTAGGATTCATGCATGAACTCATGTAATACCTGTTTGATTTCCCTACTGCAGCAAACAACTCCAAAAGAGTTCAATGTCTCTCATGTGAATAAGCCTGTACTAAATCATACTTCTGGAAATGTGAAGGTAATTCACTTTTGAATATCTTCAGTATAGAAAATGGGATATCTGATGTGTTATTTATTTGGGTATAAAAATCATACAAAAACTAAGCACATTCCCAATTAAGTTAAATTAAAACATTAACCCCAAATTATATATATGAACAAGCGTACTTATTATTAACATTGCATAGGGTTCAAATGAGTGTCGATCCTCAAGGAACAAGTATGCATTAATCACTTCTCTTTCATTATTTAACCAACTCAATAAAGTGAAAAAGAAATAAAATAAAACAAAAGAAAATAAAAATAAAAATATATACATGTCAAGGATGGAGAATTATGTAACTCAAACCATTATTTTGACAAACATGATCTTAAAGTACCTAATCATTATCAAAACTAATTATTCTCTTGGCATCATGAAGGATTAATATAAATTCACTTCTTTCCCAATCCATGAAATCACTATCTTCTAGACAAATTAGTATCACATACTTTGTCTCAACTAATTCACCCAAAAGATGCATTAAACACAATCCTTGATTAAATTTCCATACTCTGGCAAACTTAAAACATGAAATTAGCCAATGAATCTATACTCGGACAGACATCGATTAACCTTTAATTACCCTGTTCTTAGCAATTAACCTATTTCTCAAGCAAGTTAAAAGACAACAAATATGAAACTAACAAATTGAGACCACCATCAACCCCTTGCTCAAGCAAGTTAATGGAAAGAAACAACCAATTAATCTTGTAATCAACTCAAGTAATTAAATACCAAGAATAATAATCAATAAATCAAAAGATCAAATAACTCTAAAAATCATGAGTATCTAAAACAATGTCAAATTACAATAAAATAATTAATACATCATTGCTTAAGAAAAAAAAAACTAAGTAAAAAAAAGTACTCATAGGCAATCCTTTTTCTTTTTCCTTTGAAGATCTTCTTGTACAATCCTCCTTGATTTGAAGAATTTCTCATTTGATTTGAGTGATTTTCTATGATAATCGATGAATTCTCTCATTTCTCTTGTGTTTTTCATCTATTTATAGGCTTAAGAAGTGCCTAAACGCATTGGTGTAAGGTTCTTGGCCAAGTAGAAGTAGGAAGAAACTAAAATTCTACAGATTACCAAAAATCGCATGCAAAAATCAAAGTTCCGTATTTTCCTCAGAGCACAGCCGGCACCGGTTGTGTTTTGGTTCTCCCGTGGTTCGCCGATTTTCCTTGATTTCCATGCACTATTGTCCAGAATGCTGCTGGCACCACCTTAGCTACTGGAGCTGATGCTGGTTAGGTTCTATTCCAGTCTGTTTCAATAATTTTTTGTCGCTTCAAAGTTCATGTCATCAGCACATGGCCGGCGCCGGTTCCTCTACCCTGACCGGCGCTGCCTTGGTTCTGTTTTGCGACGTTTTTACTTTGTTTTACCTCTAAAATCTGAAATAATGAACAAAATACCTTTCCAAGGGTAAAATCTCAAATATAAAGGAATATGACTAGTTATTGAACAAAATGTATCACAAAAGAGCCTCAAATAACTAGGAAAAACATGAATAATTGAGCCCCTATCATATTCCCCCACACTTAGCTCTTTGCTTGTCCTCAAACAAAGTATCAAAGGCAAGTAGGAAAACATAAGGTTTCAACAATCACCCAATCAATTTCAAAACAATATCTCTAATGCTTCCTTCATTCAAGAACATAAAACACATGCTATTACACATTTCACAATAAATGCAAGACTTGTGTAAATAAATAATGACTTAGTAGAACCATCTTAATACTTAACTGTTGGTATCTATGCCTTCTTAGACTAGGTTTCTGGTGTAAATATCGAATATTTTAATAAAAGAATTTATTTTTATAAATCATTTGTGAATTTATTTTCTTTATTTGTGCACATTTTCGTTTGGAAAAGACCCATTATGTTTAAATAAGTGATCCATGTGAATGGAGGTCTTTCACAGTAAGGTATGGATCATGAGTTATTTAAACACATAAATATTTGTTCTTAACCGATTGATGAGAATAGGAATCTCATCATGTTTAGATTATTATGTTTTGAATTCCAAAGGGGGAATGGATTACCTTTAGCCAGTGAGTAGTCCACTCACTTCATGACATAAGCGTATTTCGAATACGTAGAACATGACCTGTAGTAGTGGTTTCTAAAAGTACTATATGGTAGAAACCTAGACTACTACCGCTACATCGTAGACTAGTACTTTATGACTTGAGTATGAGTTGGTAGTCTGGCGAAGCTGGAAGTATATACTTTGATATGCTATAGTTGAGGTTCTATCGTAGGGCCAATATACTTGCATGTTGGGTATATGTAACTAGTTAGTTAAGACAGACTTGTACAAGATAGTTTATACACTACATCGCCCCTTGTGGTTGTTTGAATGATCTAAATATCCAGGGCCCTGGGAAACATGACTTAGATATTTATTTTAGGGTAACTCTCTTGGAAAGTGGAAACACTTCAGGAAGTCGTGGATCATTGGACTAGAAGCCTAAGGATGGTATGTGTCATTTAGAGAGGTGTTAGTACACTTCTTCCTCTCTAAATGTACGACGATGTGCAGAGGGGTATTTTAGTTATTTTACCTGTAGGTCGAAGACTTTGCGAATGAAGCATTATCCTTGGGGTCAATATTTCCTAATAGTCAATATTTCCTAATAGTCAATATTTCCTTATGGTGATATTATGAAATATTTAAAATAAAAAATGCATCTATTTATATAGTAGGGGTATTTTGATCATTCTAGTAGCCAAGACGATATGTCTTTTTGGTCCTCGGAATAGCCCGTAAGTCTTAATTAATTTTTGGGTTGAGAAATTGATTTCAGTTGAGAGGGTTTTATTTTATTCGGGAAGTCTAATTTATTATTAGACTGGAATAAAATAAATGGAGAGAAATTTATTATTTGATTTAATTGGTTAATTAATTATTCAGGACCTAGGTCCAGTTTGAATAATTAGAAAAATTAACCGGGACTTAAACTAGAGGAAAATAATTAATACTTAATTATTTATTGGGTTATTTATTTAATTAATCTCAAAAAATAAATAATTAAAGTTTAATTTTTTTGGTTCATTTGGGTTCATTAATTATTTATTGGGTTATTTATTTAATCCCAAGAAAAATAATTAATGTTTATCATTTTGGGCTTTTCGGGTCCAAGAAAAATAATAAATATTATTTGGCCCAAGAGCCTGGACCATAGGATTTTTTCGGACACAGTTCATAAGAGTTTAGGGAGAAATCAAAATTTATTTTGTTAATAATATTCGGATATTAAATCTCGGGAATATTATTTTTAGCAAAATAATTATTTTTGGTTTCATGACTCTTGGCTTTCTGTGAGAAAAAATAAAATGAAATAAAAATAAATATAAATATTCTCTTCGTGTGACTCTTGGTTTTCTAGCTTCTGGGTTTGGTTCATTCATGAGGCCAAGGCTTCAAAAGCTAACCGAGAGGTGAGAAAAAAATAGAGAGATCTGAGAGGCTTTTCTTCTTCCCATTTTCTATGCTCACTAACATTTGATTAGGTTATGGAATAATCTGAGAATTGAAAAAACCAAGCATTGTACCGGAGTGTTCATCCCATGGGGAAGAAAGAAGGCTACCGGAGTGTTCATCCCAATGGAAGAAAGAAGCTGTTCTTGAGATTCAATCCATTCTACTTCAATCTTCAAGGTTTAAGGCTCTAAGAGGTATGTTTTTCATGCCTCCATGCTGCTGCCATGCTCTGTTTAATGTTTTTGCTGTCCATTTTTATTTCTACCGTGAGCATGCTCTCTGTTTTTCAATCCTTTATTAAAAATATTCTCAAACCACTAGAAATAATTTTTAGTTCAAAAAGAATATGCATTCCATAAGCTTACATACACTCTCTCCACTAATCCAAGACATATCATTATTCTACTTAGGTCAAGTAGGACTTTTAAGCTTGTAATGTAAGGCTAAAGGCATGTAATGTAACTTATCAAACGAAGGGTATAGGAAAATCAAATATCAAAGAAGTTGAGAGTTTGCAAGAAAAGGATAAACAAAATGTATCACTAATTTTCAAACTCTTCTTGCTCTCCTATTCCAAAAATCAATCAAACCCATAACCTTGTTTAGCAATTACAATTCAGTTCAAGCAAATCTTGCAATTTCACTCTTTTTCTCTTCTTTTTCTCATCTTTTCACTTCCTTCATCAACTCTTCTCTATTTTTCACAAGATCACTCCTATTTTCAACAATGGTATCTAGGATTTGATATGAACTCAACTTTTACAGCTCAATCACCATTCCTCTTGTGATCCTTCTTTTCTTTCTCTTTCAATTTTCTTTTCTTTCACTCATCCTTTTTTCTCTCTCTTTCTTTGATGCTATTCTTTTCTTTCTCATCTTTTCTCTTTCTTCTCTTTCTTTTAGCAGCTTTCTATTTTTCTTTCTTGTTTTCAATCTCTTTTTTTCTCTTTCTTCTATTTCTTTTCTCTTTCCAGCTCAATACAACTATTGATACATGACTGAGAGTAAGGAGTCATGATCTTTCTCCCTTTTATTCTTCCTCAACATTTTCCTTCATATACTTTCATCCATTAAGAGCATAAAGATTTGAAAAATTATTCAAACTCTCAGAAACAAGTAATGGACAAAGTATGATAACGGGTTTTAAAGAAAGAAATCAACAATTTAGGCTCAAAATAGGCACTAGGAAAAATATAAAAATAGGTAGGTTTGAAAAGCTCAAACTATCCAAAGAAGGCCTATTACTATCATCCTTAAGTTAAACCATGACTGTCTTTCTTATTTTGCCTCGAGAGATATTTAAGTAAGTTCTAGAATGCTCCATGAATTTGAGAATAAACACAGGTTTAAGAACAATATAAAGTATTTGATCAAAAACTACTTAGTCCAAGTGCATGCAAAAAGTCATGCATAAGCCATAATTGATATAGAACACATGCTCTATAATCTATCATAAAGACATGCATTAAAAATACAGCTTGAAATCTTAAAGAAATTAGAGAAAATTTTTTTGAAAATTCTGCAAATTTTTGCTCACAAGAAGGATATGATAAAGTGTATGAATAGAAGAATTTTCAATCAAATCACTCACCCACACTTAAACTGGACATTGTCCTCAATGACCAAATAAATAGAATAAGGAATAAACACTACCACGAGACCAAAAATATAAAAGAGAAGAGATAAGAAAGATAATATGTCCATATATTGTGCAATGTGCTATACAAGAGTTGAATTCCGGAAGAAAGAGGCATTGGCAAAGTACCTAAAAAAGAAAAATACAAAAGAGCACACCAAAGCATAAAAACTAGAAAAGAAAAATAAATAAAAAACAAAAGAAAGAAAATAATACAACAAAGGAAAGAAATAAAAAACTGACTAGAAAAGACATTAAAAGATAAAAGAAAAACAAGAGTGATTGAGAAAGTGTAGACAATCAACATCAGTCCTCATCCTCCTCCTTATCATTATCATCATCAACATCATCAGCCAGTGTGGAAGTTCCCTTACCACCATGTTGCCCAGAAGAATGCTGCCTCCATTAAGCTAATTGCTGCTCTATAGTAGCTTGCCATCTCTCCATGTCATCTATGGTCCCCTGTAAGCGTAGGAGCATCTCTGTTTGTTGGGCTAACTGTCCCAGCACGGTGGTCTCAAAGTTAGTCCAGGGTTAGGACTGAGAACTGCTAGCTTATGTACGTGTCGGTGGCGGTGGGTGCTCCTCCTCCACGGTGGGTGGCCTAACCTGTTCGGGATGTTTGACCTCAAAGGGGGTTAGCCATTTTCTCAACTCCTAGCTGTACTTATACCCACAACTCATCAAAGTTTGTTCCGTAACCATATCATGCTCAGTGGTAGCCTCTATCAGTTCTCCCTCAAGACTAACACTAAAGTCTTTCAAAATTTTCATTATAACTAGAGGGAAGACGAAGGTTTTTGTAGAAATACGGTGATGAACCACATCCCTAATGGATTGTATAATCAGGGTTGCAAGAGGGATAGGCAGGGTGTTCATCATCCTATGCAAAACGTAGGTGTCAATAAGTCGAATCTAATTAAAACCACTAGCATGGGGTACAACATTGAATCTAAACATATAGACTAGAGCTCTAAAGTTGGCAGCAAGATTATTGTTTGAATAAAAACTGTTGGCTTGAAACATATTATACTTATACAACCCTAGAATATCTCTAGTCCCACTGGCATCCTAATTCGGGTCAGAAAGAATTTTTTGATTGTTAACATCTATCCCTTGCCAAGAATCATCATCAAACACCTGGAGGAGATTAGCTAATTGATTTTGGGTGATGACAATGGGGATTCCTTTCACTCTTGTCTCAATATAGGGAAGGTGTTTATTGCCCTTGTCAACCATATTAGCATAAAATTCCTTGATGAGCACTAGACAATATTTCCCTTTCAGCTGTACTATCGAACCCTATCCTAGCCTCCTAAACATCACTCCTAATTTAAGGGCACGGTCTAAGGTAGGTGCGAAAGTACTCTCTACAATGATTTTGTTGGATGCTCTTCTATTGTACTATTCCTCATAAGGTGGATCGATAAACTCAGTTGGGCTAAGGAGCAAAGGGTCAATGGATGAAGAGGTTGAGGAAGAGGAAGCTCTCGCCCTTTTAGAGGAATGA
The DNA here is from genome assembly GCA_026120185.1 of Voacanga thouarsii. Lineage (NCBI taxonomy): Eukaryota > Viridiplantae > Streptophyta > Magnoliopsida > Gentianales > Apocynaceae > Voacanga > Voacanga thouarsii. Next base: position 3,271,294 of record JANUWF010001641.1, on the reverse strand, counting down.
CCCCTTGCTCTAGACATGTTATCAAGTAATGAGTGGTGAAAATAGGAGGATAGAACAATTGAGCTCAGAGACTTAAAACAGGGTGTAACTACCCGTTGCAAATATAATCCTCAACTCTTACTCAACCCTCAACCAATCTCACAACCACAAAGCCCAAACTCCTTCAATGTATATCACACTCCAATCAACAATCAATTTAACACAGCCTGCAATAATACATATTAAACTCACTGTAAAGAATGAATGTGTTGAATATGTCCAATGCATTCAAGTATACATGATCATGTGAATGAAGGCATTATCATGGCATTACGTGAAAACTAATTCAAGTTCCATATGTAACAATTATTCAACCAACATAAATAACCACAATTCTAACCTTAGATATAGGCATGAAGTTCCTAATGATCATATGCATGAATCAAGTATCCAAGAACCATTAACTCCTAATCTATCCAAAATCATGAGGCTCAAGGAGTAATGCAAAATTTAAGATAACATAAACAATCTCAATTTTTGGCCAAAATTGTCCCTAAAATTAGAAGAAGTCATCTACACCCTTTTAACCGTGGGAAGTGAATAAAAATCATATCTTTATGCTCGTGTATGTATGGGCAAGCAAAAGATATAAGATTTTTGAAAAAAGAGAAGCTCCTCACTTGGGGATTGAAGGTGAGTTTGTTTTGCAAAAATGAAAGATTTTTAGATTTTTGATCCGTAGGATCAACAAAAGAGAGGTAGATAAGTGTTATAGAAGTAATTAAGAGGTGACAAATCAAATTTTGGGAAGTTGGGGGGGGGGTGAAGTCGGCACGGGTTAGAGAGAATTTGAGAGGGAGTTGGAGATTTTGAAAGAAAAGTGGCTAAAATGGCCTATATGTTGCTCCTTACCCGACAGGAACTGGCACCAGTCCTAGCCCTAGCAGCGTTGGTTGCATTCTGTTCGGTTTCCAATTTTTTTTTTGTTTTTTTCAATTAATAAAAATGATGAACACATAATAATGATGAAAAATGCACTCTAATTCATAAAAAACAATCAATCAAAATGACAAAAGTAAAAATTGTCTCAATCACAAAACTGAAAGTAAAGTAAACGAAAAAAATGGCTTTAATGTTTTCCACGGTTTTGATACCGTAGATTTTCCTCAGTGTTTCCTGACAATGTCCCAACTTGACAATCGCCCAGTAATTTAGCCAGTTGACCAATTTGGTTTTTCAAGTTGCGCATGGAGGCCTCTAGGTTCCTTATTGTAACATCGACCCCTTGGAACTTAGTCACCGTTGTACTTACCGATTCGCCAATCAATTCTTTCAATGGTGGCTTTGAAAGTGCTGCATTATTGTTCATAGGGTTTTGGTTCCTTTGATTTCCTCCAAAATTGAAAGAGCCCTGCCTAGGTTGATTTCCATTGCTCCAAGAGAAATTAGAGTGATTTCTCGAACCAGGATTATAGGTAGAGCTATAAAGGTTGTTACCTGACCGGACATTACCTGCAAAGGCCGCTTGTTCTGGGGTTTCTTGGATTGACCCCATGTTTTGGCATTCATGATTGGGGTGTCCCTCTTCACAGAAATCACAACTTACGTTTAATACCTGGCATTGAGACATCACTAATTGTTCCATCTTTTGAGTTAAGGCGTCCACCTTAGCTTCCAATGCTGCCACAACATCCACTTTGTGTACTCCTTGCGCACAAGCTCTAGATCTTGTACTTCCCCAAAAATAGTTATTAGAAGCTAAATTTTCAATAAGTTCAAATACCTGTTCCGAGGTCTTATGATTGATGGAACCCCCTGCAGAAGAGGCCACCACTTGACGTGTTGCGAACGTGAAGCCATTCAAAAAGATGAGCATCTGCATTCCAAGTTCAAATCCGTGATGTGGGCATTTTCTCAGCATCTCCTTGAATCTCTCCCAACTTTTATATAAGGGCTCAGAATCTAATTGTTGGAAGACAAATATCTCGTTCCTAAGTTTGGCTGTCCTAGCTGGAGGGAAATATTTGGCTAGAAATTTTTCAGCTAGGGCATTCCAAGTAGTGATAGAACCTGTAGATAAAGACTTTAGCCAATATTTAGCTCTATCCCTCAAAGAAAAAGGAAAAAGTCTTAACTTTATGGCATCCTAAAAAACACCATTCATCTTAAAAGTATCATAAATCTCAATAAAACTAGCTAAATGAGCATTGGGATCTTTCTCAGGTAGCCCATCAAATTGAACTATGTTTTGAACCATTTGGATAATATTGTGCTTTATTTCAAAATTATTCGCATCCACCCTAGGCCTAGTAATACTCGAGCCTGTGCTCGAGATTGCAGGTTTCACAAAGTCATCCAAAACCCTTCTATTCCTAGCATTGTTATTTTGAGCACCATCCATTTTGACGATCAAGTTCCTTTAGATTGTTCGGTGGATCTTTGACAATGTCTTTTCAATTTCAGGGTCAAAATCAACTATCTCGCCTTTGGATTTTTGGGTCATGTACCAAGGATAACACCTAAAAAAAATAAGAAGCAAATTAGATACAGAATTTATGATTAAAATAAAATTAAAAGATTACAAAGTTAGTGAATAGAACATAGTCAAAGTTAGTAGGTTAGATTACAATGGTATACATAAATACACAAAATACAAAAGATAGCACATTTTTACGAAAAGAACCATTGTACATATTTACATATTTACATGGTTAAATCAATAAAATCCAAGCTTTCATGATATTGTTCCCCGACAACGGTGCCAAAAACTTGATGTCAAATCAAGTTTTTCAAAAACACGTCTAAAATATCCTAATCCTCGGCAACAGCGCAAAAAACTTGATGTATTATTTATTTGGGTATAAAAATCATACAAAAACTAAGTACATTCCCAATCAAGTTAAATTAAAATGTTAACCCCAAATTACACATATGAGCAAGCGTACTCATCATTAACATAGCATAGGGTTCAAACGAGTGTCGATCCTCAAGGAACAAGTATGCATTAATCACTTCTCTTTCATTGTTTAACTAACTCGATAAAGTAAAAAAGAAATAAAATAAAATAAAATAAAATAAAATAAAATAAAATAAAATATATATACATGTCAAGGATGGAGAATTATGTAACTCAAACCATTATTTTGACAAACATGATCTTAAAGTACCTAATTATTATCATAAGTAATTATTCTCTTGGCATCATGAAGGATTAATATAAATTCACTTCTTTTCCAATCCATGAAATCACTATCTTCTAGACAAATTAGCATCATATACTTTGTCTCAACTAATTCACCCAAAAGATACATTAAACACAATCATTGATTAAATTTCCATACTCTGGCAAACTTAAAACATGAAATTAACCAATGAATCCATACTCTGGTAGACATCGATTAACCTTTAATTATCCTGTTCTTAGCAATTAACCTCTTTCTCAAGCAAGTTAAGAGACAGCAAATATGAAACTAACAAATTGAGACCACCATCAACCCCTTGCTCAAGTAAGTTAATGGAAAGAAACAACCAATTAATCTCATAATCAACCTAAGTAATTAAATACCAAGAATAACAATCAATTAATCAAAAGATCAAATAACTCTAAAAATCATGATTATCTAAAACAATGTCAAATTATAATAAAATAATTAATACATCATTGCTTAAGAAAAAGAAAATAAGGTAAAAGAAAGCACTCATAGACAAGGCTTCTTCTTCTTTCTTTGAAGACCTTCTTGTACAACCCTCCTTGATTTGAAGAATTCCTCTTTTGATTTGAGTGATTTTCTATGATGATCTATGAATTCTCCCCCTTTCTCTTGTGTTTTCCATCTATTTATAGGCTTAAGAAGTGCCTAAACTCGTTGGTGTAAGGTTCTTGACCGAGTAGAAGTAGGAAGATACTAAAATTCTGCAGATTACCAAAAATCGCGTGTAAAAATCAAAGTTTCGTCTTTTCCTCAGAGTACAACCGACGCCGGTTGTGTTCTGGTTCTCCTGTTATTCGCCATTTTTCCTTGATTTCCATGCACTGTTGTCCAGAATGTAGTCGGCGCCGCCTTTGCTACTGGAGCCGGAGCTGGTTAGGTTCTGTTCCGGTCTGTTTCAACAATTTTTTTTGCTTCGAAGTTCGTGTCATAGCACATGGCCGGCACTGGTTCCTCTGCCCTAGCCGGTGCCGCCTTGGTTTTGTTTTGTGACGTTTTTGCTTCGTTTTACCACTAAAATCTGAAATAATGAACAAAATACCTTTCCAAGGGTAAAATCTCAAATATGAAGGAATATGACTAGTTATTGAACAAAATATATTATAAAAGAACCTCAAATAACTAGGAAAAACATGATAATTTAGCCCCTATCAATATCTTAATAGTATTCAATTGAACTCTAGTTTTCTATTTAAGCATTAATATCAACTAAATATGCATGTTTTTTCTTTTCTAATGAAGTTTGAAAGTAAAAACATTATGTTGGTGAAGAAAGAAGATTGTTTTTGAAAAAGTTCAATTGTTGATGAGCAAAAAGGAATCTCCCAGAAGCAAAATATGATTGTTGACCAACAACAAAGAGATATTAAGGTATTTTATAGGATCAAGATGGTTATAGTTTCTAAAGTTATGAAAGCTTCCTCTTTGACGTTTTGGTGGAATTATATTTATTGATTCAATGATAGGAATTGAGGCAAGCTCTCTTTACAACAAAAGCTGGAATGCAGTTTATGCAGTCAAAGTTTCATGAGGAAATTCACAATCTTGGTAGGAAATTCAAATTTTATTTGGTTCTATTTGTCCACTTCAATTGTTGAATGTCTATAGTCCATGATGTCTATAGTCCTTCACCCCAATTTCTCTCTCCCCCTGGAATAGCTAACCTTGATGATGGTGATGATGGTTGCATTGTGTTGATTAAAAGAAGGGATACTGAGTTGAGATTATGAATGGGCATTGAGTAAAAGTTTTTGTCCATAGGTACACCATATATACATCATAAGACCTTGAAAAATACATACATACAACATACATACATTATACATATACCAAAACTATATAAGATGCACTTAAATTGCATTAAAACTTAAAAAATATGTACCAGAATTATGCAGACTTCTAGAGATTATAATGCCAATTGAGACGTTTTTACTAGTTCTCATAAGAAGGAAAAGCTTCAATTGTTCCATTTTCCAGAAAATTCATGCCCATAATCATAAGCCAGAAATGCATAAATAGGTCCATACTTGATTTTCTCATCTGACTAAGATCTATCATAATTATTCCATTATGCATTGTACCGATTGATTCTAGCAAGTTTCACCAATTCCCACTCTTTCCCTAACACCAGCACCGCCAGCCTCTCCAAATTGTACTTTCCACAGTATCCTTGCTTCACATTCTTGGAGCATTCCACCAACTTTCACCAATCTTACGACTTCCAGAACTTTACTTTGAAGTTCTCAATCTTCTTCCTAGTCACTTCCATTCCATCACCAGAAACAATAGCATTATTGTCAGACAAATTTGTAAAATCTCATACAACATAGAAAAATACATAAGTACACCATACATATAGCATACATATCAAAAGTTAGCAAAATATGTACCAGAATTATGCAGACTTCTAGTGATTATAATGCTAACTGAGAAAGCATACAACATACATACAACGTACATACAACATACATACCGCATAAGGCCTTGAAAAATACAGCATACATTTAGCATATATACAACATATATACACTTTATATATATACATCATATATACATACAACAAACATACATACAATGTAACATCTCACTGCCTAGGCCCAACAGGGTCGGAGATGTCGCCCCATCCAAAGGATAAGGGGTCTTTATAACTAGGACACACAACAAAAATAAAATAATACTTTAAAATTTAAAATTTATTACAACCCAAAAATTCATAAATAAATCCAAAATAAAAATTGTTCACTCTCAACTCCCAAAGCATTACATAAATTAAATAACAAAATATCTTCCAAGGCAGGCAACAACTAGCTACTCATCCCCACAGCAAGATTGACCTGAAATCATGGTAAAAAGGGTGATGAGATAAAAATCTCAGTAAGTCCGTGTGTGCTTTGAGTGTCCAGTGAAAACAATTTATGAATGCAATGTGTAAGAACTTTATACGAAAAAAAATACTGGCAAGCAATAAATAATGTTCAAAATCAAGAGTGGCATTTTGGCTTTTCCAACCATTCATATACAATAAAATCAACTACTCAAAAGGGTGGCCATGGGTTACCACACGTTGGGCCCAATAACCATACAACGGTTAAAATGCCACACTTTGTGCAGACCGACAAAAAGGTAGGTGATCGGCCTATCGAGTAAGATACTCCTCTTCTCTACACCCAAACAAGACCAGTTGTCCACTCTGGCAACACACAGTCCACATGACTGAAACCTGCTAGCTCGGACCGGCATGACTAAGTAGTACTGACGTTTCTCTAAGTTGAGTTCATCTTCTGGAGGTGGACTCCTGCCAGAAGACTTACTTTTGCTCTTCAAAACTAGTACTACTAGCCTGCCCTTATTGAGTACTCAACGTTTGATTGTCCCACTTGGGAGAAAATTGATAAAATATAGATTTACTTGAAAATGGCAATCAAGGGTTTCCAAAGTCCTTGTCAAAAATCAGTTTTAGAAATAGTTTAGTGTTTGAATAAAACTGATTGTTGTTTTTCAAATAATTGGTTTGACCGAAATAAGAAAGGAAACAGTCCCTAATTGCCTTTACCAAATCAGTGTTCACAAACATCATGATTAGCTTGCCATAATAACTTTTTACAACAAACAAGTTTTATGTAGGACCTTACCTGATCCTTTGCTCGAGATAAAATAAAGATTTCCAAAAGCTGACCTAACCCCCGCCTAGGGTAAACACAAGCCATAATTAAACTTAAGCCAAAATTTACTTTCATAAATAATCCTAGCTCAACTTATTACAATCATGACCTTAGTGTCCTAAACTTTAAGGCTAGATAATAAATAAAAGGATTTATAAAATAAATCTAGCTTGATATTAAAATAACTAGGGTTTGTGAAATAGTTACTAATAAATTGTAGGTTTAAATCTTGCTATAAATAAATTAGGGTTTATTTGATGAAGGGTCCTAGGTCCTAGATGATATCATTTAAAATAATAATTTATAATAACTAATGGTTAGAAAATAATTGGTAAATAAAATTAATAATAAGTAAATTTTAATATATTTAATTAAAAGATAATAAATAAATTTTAATGGTATTTATGAATATATAACTTATAAGATTAATATTTTACTATTATGATTATTTATATATAAAAATTTATTTAATATTATTATTATATATAATATTTTTATATTTTAATTTTAATAAAATATATCATTTATTTGGCTAAAATATCATTATTTCATATGACAGTCCAAATCTACATTTTCCTAGGGTTTTCGAATTCACTAGAAGGAAATATAGTATTAATTTTTATTGATGAAATCAAATTAGCTAACTTAAATAGTTTAGGAACAACAAGGTCATGATCATAATTCCTATTGCTAACCATACTCATGAACATACAATCTACACTAATCAACAAAACATCCAAATCATGAATAAAAGCATAGATCAAAATCTACCAACACATGATCCCAACTCCACTAAACATAATCATATTCACGGCCTCAACAAGAATACAAGAACAAAAAACCCTATTCACCAAAAGTGACATAATCTCTAACATACTCAATCATTCATACTATTCACGACATGAAGGCATGCATCAAACCCTAAAACATCATAAAATTTAACCAAGACAAATCCTCCTCATGCATCAATCCCAACTCCATCATATAAACACATTCATTCTCATGCTTCAATCTCAACTCCATCACAAAAACACATGTTCAAACTCTAATCGTAATCCATCCTTTTCCAGTAACATCCTAAAGACATGAATCTAGAATTTAAAGAGAAAATTGAAGAGGCTTACTTGAATGATGACTACCTTGAAGACGTTTCAAGAGAATCCTGATGCTTGGAAGGCTTGATTCATCCAAGGAGGAAGAAGAAAAAAGGCCATGGTTGGAGTAACCATTCGGCCGAGAGAGAGAGAGAGAGAGAGAGAGAGAGAGAGAGAGAGAGAGAGAGAGAGAGAGAGAGAGAGAGAGAGAGAGAAAGTTTATTTGTATATATTCATTAAGATCAAAGATAGAAGAATATGGAGTTAATTGTTCATGCTTACCTTGAAGGTGTTCTTGAGCCCTTAAGAAAATTCTAGTTTTTGATCCAAAAGTGAAACTTTGATTTCAGCGTTTGATGTTAAAAATTGCAGAAATGGATTCAAGAGGATGAGTAGGTGTGATCTGGAGTTTTTGGAGAAGATTGGAGAGGTTTTGAGTGGTCTTAGGCATGAGAATGGAGGTACGTGTTTTTGGTGTTCTTGGAAGTTTGGAGAGAATGGGAGAAAGGCTGGCCAAAATTTTTCTTGGAAAGGGTGACCGAATGAACTAGAACTTCTGGTAATTGGATTTTCAGATTTGGGAGAAAAAGGAAAGCTGGTTGTTTAAAATTCAAAAGGAATAATTTAGGGAATCAATTATGGTAGTGAATATGGTACGAAGATCTTGGTTGATGGAAGTCTTTTGGAAGCTTCAATGGTCGGCTGTTTGGCTAGAATTTTTACTGAGTTGAATGATGTTTGAATGAGCTTTAGGGTGGCCAATTTATGTAGTGTAATGGTGAGGGAATTTTCTGGATGTTTGAGGCTTAATCCATGGATGGTTGATGAAATAAATTGCTGAAATTTTGGACTCCAATTGAGGGCTTAATTGTCGTGATTGATAGAGGGAATTTAGGAGCAGCCATGGAGCTCCTTTCATGCAGAACAATGGTGAGGATGATGAAGTTTAGTTCATGACTGAGCAAGGTGGGTTTTATAGAAAAATGGGATGAGTTTTGGACAAGGGTGAAGAAGAAACAAAGCTGGAAATTCTGATGGGTCCTTTGCAAGGCTTGCTGGAAATTCTGTGCAGATTTTTCTGCCGTGTCTCATTCGATTTGCTTTAGGTTTGAAGGGATATTGGAAGGTCCTTTAAGACTGGTTTCCAGCCTTCTTTATGGAGGAAAGACAAAGTTGAATTGCTAGTTGAAAAGTTGGAAGAAACAGCTTGGTTCTTGGCTCACCAAGTTGTGAAAACTGCCCAGGATTTTTCCTGGTTTGCGCAACTTTTGAGTAGTCCGGTTTTGGCTGAAGTTTTTAGCCTTCAGGCTGAGTGAATTGGTTATTGTTCTGGCAGTATTTGAGAGGGAAAGATGGTTGGAGATTTTGACAATTAAACTGATCAAGAAGTTGGAAAAATTTCCAGATTACTACATGAAGAAGATGAACACATATAGGTTGGAGTTTGAAGGTTCAACTATGGAGATTAATTTTCTTGGGAACCTTCCATAACTCTTCCCTATTTTCGATCAACAAGATATCCTCCCATAGACATTTTCGAAACCTCAATATCACAGAACCTTGCTGGAATTTTCTGGAAATAAAATTGGCTTAGATAAATTAAACAACCTAATTGATTAAGAAGGAAAGCTAGAGATCAAAAAGGGTATGAATCCCTTAGAAATTTTTGTAGGGCACAAGAGAAGGATTAGGACATTCCTTTCATGCCTCCCCTAGTACAACACTCTCCTACTCCTCCCTAAGGCATGCAAGGGCCAAAATATAGCCTACCTAACACAAATAAAATTTAACCATGCTAAAATGTAAATGATGGAATTTGAACTCAAGACCTCAAGGATTTATTCCAAAGTTCTAACCACTAAACCACAACAATTCTTGTTCTTATTTTCTCTCCCAAATATTTTTTCTATTTAATCCTCAAGCTATCTCCCTATTTCCATCTCAAGCAAAATTATCATTTTGCCCTTCTTACTCAATAAACACAATTAAGCCATCTAGGCTACAAAATACATATCCAAAGCACAAAAAATCATACAAAAATATATTTATGCATGCAAGAAAATATGATATGCATCTCGACCCCCTTACTCTATGGTTGGTTTTAATTGGGGTTTCACATACAATATACATACATTATTTATACAACATATATACATTTTATATACATACAATATACATACAACATATATACATCTTTTGATTGCTAATCTCCTGTGAATTTATTCCACTAAGTTGCTATTTGAGTTACTAAACTCTTCTATTTAACATCTTTCCCTCCATCCTTCATAAACGTTGGACAAGGTTAGATGAGAGAAATGTGGAGAAATAAGAGAGAGAGAGGGGGGGGGATGTAACACCCCACTGCCTAGGCCTAACAGGGCCGGGGATGTTACCTCGTCCATAGGACAAGAGGTTTTTAAAACTAGGTCACATAAAATAAAATAAAAGAAATACTTTAAAATTAAACTTATTACAACCCAAAAATACATGAACAAATCTATGATAAATTATTTGCTACAATCTCTCAAAACATCACATAAGGAAAATAACAAAGAGTCTTTAGAATCACAAGCATCAATCTAGCTAATGACCTTCATAGTAGGACCGTCCTGAAAACATGACATAGAAGGTGGTGAGATAAAAATTTCAATAAGCCCATGTGTGCTTTGAGTGTTTTAAGTAAAACAGTTCATATATCCAAGTTGTAAAAATTTCATAAGAGAAAGTGTTGACAATCATTAAATAAATGTTAAAAATAAAGAGTGGTGTTTTGCTTTTCAAACCATACATGTGCACAATAAATACAACCATCCAAAGAAGTAGCCATGGGTTACCACACGTTAGGCCCCATAACCATATATTGGTCAGAATGCCACACGTTGAGTATGCTGACAATAGGTAGGTGTACAGCCTACCGGGTGAGATACTCCTCCATCTCTACATCCAAACTTACCGGTTGTCCACTTTGAAAACACACAATCCATATGACTGAAATTTGCTAGCTCGGACCAGCATGACCTACCAGACTGGTATCCTATTCGGGAAGGACTCACCCTTCAGAGGTGGCCACCTATTGAGAGACTTATCCTAACCCTTCAAAGACTAGTCCTAGCAGTCAACCTTTATTAAGTACTCAACGTTGTTTGTCCTACTCGGGAGAAAATTGATTATATATTGATTTACTTGGAAATAGCAATTAAGGGTTTCTAAAATTCTTGTCAAAGTTAGATTTTAGAAAGAGTTTAGCATTTTGTATAAAATTACTTGTTTAATTTTCAAATGATTTGCTTGACTGAAATAAAAAGGAAAAATGGTCCTTAATTGCCTTTACAATCGAGTGATCATACACATTGAACTTAGCTTGCCATAATAATTTTTGGTCTTCAAATAACTCCATGTAAGAGCTTACCTGATCCTTTGCTTGCTTGAACTCAAAAATCCTCCAAGGCTAACCTAACCCCGCCTAGGGTAAACACAAGGCATAAGGTTATACTCTAGCTATACTTGCCTTATATAAATAATTTCTAGTTCAACTAATTACAACCATGACCTTAATGTTCTAAGCTTTAATGCTAGATGATAAAAAGTTTTATAAAATAAATCTAGCTTGACAAGTTAAAATAATTAGGGGTTCTAAAATAATTACCAATAAGTTATAGGTTAAAACAATAAATCTTGAGTATTATTATTAATAAATAAACTAGTGTTTGAATATTGAATAATACTAAGTCCTAAATAATATTAATAAATGGTAATTTTAAATAATATTATTATAAATAAATAACACATTACATTTAATTTTTTAATTAATAAATAATAGATAATAGATAATTGGTAATAAATAAAATTAATAATAAATGAATTATATTAATTTTTTATTAACATAAATAATATTTATGAATATAGGTAAAAGTTTTAACTATGATCTACAAGGTCATTAATATTTTATTTATAAAAGATCTTTTTTTTATTATTATACATACATACATATATATATATATATTATTTTTAATAAAATATATTATTTATTTGACTAATAAAATATCAATATTTCATTTAATATTCCATTTCCAAAACGTCTTAGGCATTTCGAAACCTTTAGAAAAAATATAGTACTAATTTTAATTAAAGTAATAAAATTTGCTACTATAAATAACCTAGGATTAACAAGAAAATAATCATGATTTTCCTATTGCTAAACAAGATTCATGAACACATTCTTTAACATCAAACAGTAAACTAGTCCATTCATAAACATAGGCTTAAATCAACACATACTATTACATGGCTATCTTTGCTAGGCATAATCATCAATCGTAGCTTCAATGGAAATAAGAACATAAAAATCCTATTCACCATAGGTGTCATAACATCTAACATGCTTTAAACATCCATAACTCTCCTAAGACATGATGAACACACATTGATTCTCAAGAAAATCCATATAGCTTAATCATGTACAACCATTCTCATGTCCTAATCCCAACTCCTTCATTCGCATGCATACATTCAATCCCCTATTCATATTCTATTCTTCCTATCAACATCTAAGAGACATGAATGCAGAATTAAAAAGGAGGATTAAGGAGAAATATTTGATTGACGATTACTTTTATGAAGACTTAAGAAGGTCCATGCGATTGAGAGTCCTGAATTGTCCAAAAGGAAAAAACAGCCATGGTTGTTGATCTACCATTTTGGCAGAGAGAGAGAGAGAGAGAGAGAGAGAGAGAGAGAGAGAGAGAGCATTAGTATGGTGCATTAAAGCTTGAATGGAAGAAGATGAACAAAGGAGTTGTTCTTGATTACCTTGATGATGTTCTTGAGACCTTCAAGGAAAAAACTAGATTTTGATTAGAATGCAATTTCTTGTTTGCGAGATTTTGTGTTATAAATACTAGAAATGAACACTAGGGAGTATGTTGGAGTAATCTGGAGTATTTGAGAGTGATTGGAGGTGTTTAGGGTGGGTTTTGGCTTGAAGAAATGTGGTGTGTGTTCTTGGTGTTCTTGGTGAAAATTGAGGGAGTTTGAGAAAAAGTTTGCACGAAATCTGGGAGAGTGATGGCCAAATGGTTTAGGGGAATTGGGAGTCTCAGTTTTTAGCTAGAAGTGAAAAGAATAAGCTACTTTTGTTTGAAATTCAAATGGAGGGAATTGAGGTGTGGTTTGAGGTATAGGATATGTTAATGGTGTTTGATTGATAGAGGTTTCTTTGTGCTTCAATGGAGCCGGCTGGACTGGTTTGTTTTGCTAAAATGAATGAAGACTGATAAGGCTTTAAGGCTGGCTAAAATTCAGAGCTTAATGGCAGAGGAAATTCTGGTTTAGTAGCTTAATTCAAGAGTGTTTTCATAGAGCAAAATTTTGGAAATTTTTGAAGTTCAAATGTATTTTGAATGAAGTGATCTTAGGAGACTTTTGAGGTGTGATTATGAAGTCCAAGTGCTCAAGGTAAGTGAAAAGGTTAATGGTGTTCAGTTCATGGCTGAATAAGGTTCATTTTACAGAGGTTTGAGGGTGGTTTTCTATTTAGGCCTAAGGAGACAAGCTGGGAATTTTCTGGTTTCATGGTGTTCAAGGTTTTGAAAGGTTTGCTGAATTTTCTGTGCAGAATTTCTGCACATCTTCAACTTGACTTGTAGGGAATTTTGAGAGGTGTTTGAGGGTCTCTTAAAGCTGGTTTCCAGCCTTCTTTTTGGAGGAAAAGCAGAGAAGTTTTGTTGGATTGATGACAAGAAAAATAGCTTCATTTTTAGGTTTTTGTGCAGCGAAACTACCTAGAATTTTTTCTTGGCTTTGAGCAGTTTTATGCAATCTGAATTTGCACTGAAATTTCAGTCTTCAAGCTATATGAATTGGTCATTTTTCTAGCAGCAAATGAGCAAGGAAAATGGTTGAGTTTTTTGAAAGCTAGACTACTCAAAAATCTGAAAATTTTCTAGATTTCCTTCATCAAGAACATGAACACTATGAAGATGAGTTTGAAGATTCTACCATTGTGATTGATTTCTCTTGGAAACCCTTCCTAACTCCTCTCCTATTTTTGGTCAACCCTCCAACTTCCAAGATCAATTTTCAAAATTCAAAGTGAAGAAATCCTCATAGAATTTTCTGGAATTAAAAGATGAATTTTGAACAATTTTAAATTGTGAAGATGTTAGGACAAGCTAGAGGTAATAAAAAGGACAAGAATTCCTCTAGAATTATTTTTAGGACATGATGATAGGATTAAGACATTCTCTTCATCCCCTAGGACAACATTCCTATCTTTATGGAATGTAAGAAAACAAAAATTCAAACTTAACTAAGATAATCATGAATAAGACTTAAGTTATGGGATTTGAACTCATGATCTTAGAGATTAAATCACAAAGCTCTAACCACTAAACCACATTAACTCTTATTCTTTTTTTCTCAACCAAATATTCTTCTTATTTAAACCTCAAGCCACCTTCCTATTTTGACCTCAAGCAAAATTACCGATTTACCCTTCCTACTCAATAAGCACAACTAAGCCTTTTAACCTATAAATCATAATTCTAAAGCACATAAAATCATTCAAAAACATATATATTCATGCAAAATAATATGATATGCATCTCGACCCCCTTACTCTAGGGTTGGCTTTAGGTGGGGTTTCATAGAGGATGAAGCCCTGAGTCATTAGTATTCAACAGTTATTTAAAAATGTTGTACCTTTTTCTTTTTTGTTCAAAATGGACTTTTATATTGTTCAAGTAACTTGAATCGAAAAGATGGTCGAATAATAAATGATTTCATTTAACAGAGTTATGCAACGCTTCCACTTAGCACGTTTAGGAAATCCATAAATATACAATCTAACAGGGTTAAGAGTTAGACTTAAAATCAGAAAACTGATTGTACATTCTAAGTTTTAAATGCTATCCTGATTGAACATACATATTTGGTTGTCCCTTTTTTTTTTTTGTTTCCTTATTTTTGGGACTACTCAAATGTAAAAAACCAGTGATCTTACATGATTGTGATACATGACTCTTGTTTTCATTTGAAAGGTTGTTCGTTTGAATTTATGGGCACTTAGAAAGTATGGATACATCAAGGAGAATGAGAGGGTAACTATAGCAGAGGATGATGGTGATGAACTGTGAAAAAAAAAATAGAACTAATCAGCTGTATCATGATACCATCACTTTGCTATTAATGTGATCCTTTCACCAAAGTTCTATTTATTAAGCTATAAGTTAGAGAGTTATTTATGCCTTTTTTTTTATTCACTATATTTTTCTTTTGAGTATTCTTATTTGTAATCTATGCATTACTTTTAGATAGCACCTAGTAGGAAAGGAATGAAAAAAAAAGGGCAAAAGGTAGGATGATGTGAAGGTTAATCAAACAACGACTCCGAGAGTCAACCTTTGAATTCACCCCCAACAGAAAGTCAAAATTCTCCAAATACTAGTCAGAGAGTAGCAGATGATTTCCATACTCCACTACCTACGTTGCTTGCTCCTACTGATGGACATAATGGGAGCAATTCTAGAGAAAGCGTCCAGCCAAAAATTCATTTTGAGCAAGTCGAGTCATATCAGAGTCATAACAAATTGACTTTATCATTTTTTTGTTCCATATCAGAGTTTGATGTATTTTTGTTATGGATATTGATGTATTTTCAATATAAATATATGAATTTTGGTATAAATGTACTTTTAATATTATGTAAGATTGCTTTATTAAATATGTGTATGGATTAAATAGTGATAATATAATTCTACTTACCAATAGAAAATCTATTGGTATTTACCAACAAAACAATTTGTTGGTACATACTAACCAAAATTTACAAGTGCTTACCAACAAATAATCTGTTAGTATTTACCAACACAAATTTGCATGTGCTTACCAACAGTAATCTGTAAGTGCTTTTCAATAGATTGTTGTTGGTAAGTAGCAACAACAATTTGCAGCTGCTTAGCAACAGATTTATCTGTTGGTATATGTTAGTGTTATACCCTAGAGGTAATCACTTGTTCGTTCTATATGACACATTTTATTTTAATAAAAGGCATCATTTAACTTACAGTTTCTTTTGATTACTTTTATGTAATATAACTGTTAGATAAAGTCCTTAGTGCAACACTGTGTTAAGGAAATCATGATAGAGATTATGATATGAGATTTCTACTACACTGTATAGTAATAGTACTTATATAGTCCCTAGTCGTAGTATTAATGAGACAGGACATCATTAATGCGTTAAGACTAGCATGTGTTAGACTTCCTGATTTGATCAGGTGGTGGTTCTAATATCCGTCAGTATCGAGATACTTAAAGTTAACACGTGAATGTTTGTTAATGGAACAAGTTCATTGCATGACCTAGCTATGAGATAATCACATGGATAACTATTTAGTGCCAGTGATATAATCTCAATATAGCAAACGTGCAAGTATCCTTAAACTTGAAATCTCTAAGATACTTTGTTTGCTAAGCATTGTGCTTTGATTCCAATCTCTGGAGCCTGATCGAGGGCTGTCTATGGGATCGATATTGGGTATCGATATTGGGTACATTGTGAGATAAATGAAAGTAGTTGAGAGGGTCAATAAAGGATTCACCACTCCTAATAGTAGGGGCGAATATCTCACAGCCACTTGTAGGAATTACTACTCGAGAAATCCTTGGCCAAGGCGACTGTGTATTGGAAATAGTTCCAATTGATACACATCTAGAGTAGTGGGTTCCTGGTACAAGTACTATTATATTCGAACTAGAATTAATATATTCTGGAAAGGGTTGGCACTAATTCGATATTCCAAACCAAATGAGATATTGTATGGTAAAAGGAGTTAATTACCCTGTAGTTTGTTATTGAAGGGTTCATGTCAAGCTACTTGACTTTTTAGACTCTTAGGTGGTCATGATGTGTTGCTAGATACTGCTCATGATCTGGGAATATGGGTTTATTAATTGATGAATTAATAAACCAATCCTGATTAGAATTAATAGGATTAAGTTTAATCAATTATGGATTATTAATCTCAAAGACGTTTGAATTAATTCATATTCGCTACCAATTGACTGGGAAACCTAATAGGTCACACACAATAGAGGATTATACACTCAAGATGTTATTTGATAACATAGCGGGGTTAATTGTGAGAAAGAGAAGTTGTTGTGGACAAATTATAATTAGTTATAATTTATGGTCCAAGTTGTAATTTGAGAACTTTATGTTTCCAATTACAATTAGGGAATTCTAATTGTTTTAGAATCCTGAGTTGGAGTATTTTTCCAGCAGATTTTCGTTTAACATATAGATGAGACATACGAAACCTTAGTTGGGGGTGATTAACGAAAAACTACTCCAAACCCTAGAGGATACACGATTCTCTTCCCTTGTCTTCTCTCTCTCCTTGTTCTTGAACAAAACCCTAGCCGCTACTTTGATTTCTGCTAGCACAGAAATATCTTAGTGCTTGAGTGTGATCCTCTGTGTGGATTTCTGTTAGAGATAATCACACACTGTGATTATAGTGGTTAGATATTCAACTCTCGTGATGTTTAATTAAGAGGATTGCTCGATCGTGCCTTAAACTTGAAGAAGGAAAATTTTTATTTTTCGGACTCTCAAAGAAAGGTAAAAAGCTGTTACCTTTGTTCTCTATATATATTGTTTTTCACATATATGCGGATCCTAAGTTGGTATCTCGTTCTTATTTTTCCGCTGCGCCATATATGATATGTGTGAGATACCCAACAGTGGTATTAGAGACTTGTTATGTGTGGTTTGCAGACATTGTTTTTGGCATGAAGAGCTATTTTCATGTATTTGTGTTTGTCTTCGTTCACTGTGAAAACTGTTTTCACTCGAGTCGAAATCGTTTCGAGCATTGTAGGTTAAGTCCATAGCACAATGTGATTGTGTAGTAGTTACAGCATATTTCGAAAAATGGTTTCTTTATGTGTTGCAGTTTTTCCTTTTTACAGAGAAAACGTTTTCTTGAACATGGTTGTTACTTTTCGTTTCATCCTAATTTTCTGTTTTGTTTTTGTTCAAACTAAGAAATTGGTTGTTGTTTTGAGCTTCAAAATAGAAAATTCTGCTGAGAATTTTTCTCACTAAACTATTGCAAAAGATAAGGGACTGCCATTTTCGCTACTAGAGACGGGACCCAAAAGCATTTTCTCAAAATTAGTTTTGAGACAAATAATTTTATTTTTCAAAATAGTGATTTTAAAAATTTAAAATTAATGTATTTTTCTAAAATATTGATTTTAGAATTTGTTTTATTTTTCCAAAATAGTGATTTTGGAATAATAAAAATTATATGTTTAAGAATAATTAATGGTATGGTGGATGGTTATGGACTAAAACCAATTATATCTATTCATACATTTTACAGTTTTGGGTTTTTTATGAAATAGGGCCTATGTGTCCTGTTTTCTCTAGAATTCTTGTGTAATTCTCTTCTCATCTAACTCCCCTCGAATGTTACTCGAGGTTTTCTCTCTTTAGAAAATTATGTAATTTGTTTACATAAGTTAGATAGGAGTATAATTATTTTATGTTGGAGATGGCAACCAAAACAAGGCGAGAAGGTAAGACCTTCTACTTAAATCATGCATGAACACATATGGTTAACTATATTAAATTCTTTTATGGCTCAAGAAAATTAATTTAGGGTAAGTCTATAACCATACCATGTAATCGCTTTATTACCATAATTATCGATTATGTGATTTATTGATTTTTATGCATGTCATTTATTGAAATCACTAAAAGGAACAAATCCCTCAATTAATATTAAACCTAATTCCTTCCGTTAATATAGTAAGAACGAGAGTCATTTTTCGAGATCAGGTTGTTGGGCAAACCCAAGCTTACTCGACATCAGGCATGTTCAAGCTATGGAATTAAATTCCTGATTAATGGGTCGGGTTTAACTAAATTATTTATCCTGGTTGGGCAAACTCAATCATAAAGAAATTTAGAGGAAAAGCTGGGATAGCCCAAAAGGCTTTAAGATTAAAAGCTGTTAATCACCTAATAATTTGGTAGTTACATCGATGTAATTAGTATTGAATACCTACCAATGAACTTAAGGATGGTTTGTTGGGCAAACCCAAGGTTATTTTGAGGAATTTGAATACCGGTCCACTAGGAAAGCTTCCAACGGGCTTTCTCAAATCAGTAGTGGGGGCTATTGGTTTGAGTAAAAAAGTGGAGTAAAAATGCGTTTAATTAAAGTCCTAATTATTTGCATTTCATGTGCATATACAGTAGCTAATCCTCTCTATCTTTACATCTAGGACACTTGCATCATGTCTACAA
The DNA here is from genome assembly GCA_026120185.1 of Voacanga thouarsii. NCBI lineage: Eukaryota > Viridiplantae > Streptophyta > Magnoliopsida > Gentianales > Apocynaceae > Voacanga > Voacanga thouarsii. The sequence goes on along the minus strand of JANUWF010001641.1, from coordinate 3,252,033 downwards.
ACTTAAACATACATAGCATCTTGGAAACCAACAAGTTAAACGAATCAAACTACCCGATTAGTATAGAAATTTGAGAATCATTCTCAAATCAGAAAAGTTGCTCTACGTGCTAGATGCTCCTATTCCTCCACCACCAGCTCAAGATGCTCATGTTGATGAGCATGCTATCCACAAAAGGCATAAGGAGGATAGTGAAACAGCATCATGTATTATGCTGGCATCCATAACTCCCGAGCTACAAAAACAGCACGAGCATATGGATGCTCAATCGATTATACTATATCTTTGAGAGCTATTTGACGCCCAAGCCAGAACTAAAAGATACAAGATCTCAAAGCAACTATTCCATTGCAAATTGGCAAAGGGTTCTTCTGTGACCACTCATGGGTTGAAGATGCTGGGTTTAATATAGAAGCTTGGATCTCTCGAGTTCACGATGGACCATGACTTAAGTTTTGACTTTATTCTGCAATCTTTGCCTAATAGTTTCTCATAATTTGTGATTAACTATCAGATGAACAAGATTGAGTCCACCATTCCTGAGTTGATTATTCTTCTCAAAATTGCGGAGTCCTCCATGAAGAAGGATTCCAATGTAGTTTTAATAGTAGAATCTTCTTCTTCTAAGAAGAAAGTTCAAAAGAAGAAGAAGGCTCTCATGAAGCCCAAAGATGGTGTGAAGAAGAAAGACGCTGCCACCATGGGCCCATGCCATCATTATGGAAAGATGGGCTATTGGAGGCATAACTGTAAGGCCTACTTGGAAATCGTTAAAGACAAGAAGTAGAAGAAGAAGTTTGCAAGCACTTCTACTTTAACTCCGGGTATGTTTATGATTGAGATAAATACTGGCTTTAGAAATGAGATATGGGTATTAGATACCGGATGTGGATCTTATTTGTGCAATAACTTGTAGGGACTAAAGAGCAGTGGAAGGCTAGATAATGGCGACGTGGACCTTATTAGTGTTATGCCCTAGAGGTAATCACTTGTATGTTGTATATGACACATTTTATTTTAATAAAATGCATTATTTATCATACAATTTTTTTGTTTACTTTTTTGTAAAATAACTGTTAGATAAAGTCCCTAGTACAATACTATGTTAAGGAAATCATGATAGAGATCATGATATGAGATTCCTACTACACTATATAGTGTTAGTACTTATATAGTCCCTAGTCGTAGTACTAATGAGACAATACATCATTAATGCATTAAGACTAGCATGTGTTAGACTTCCTGATTTGATCAGGCAGTGGTTCTTATATCCGTGAGTACTAAGATACTCAAAGTTAACACATTGATGCTTGTTAATGAAACAAGTTCATTGGATGACCTAGCTATGAGATAATCACATGGACAACTATGTAGTGCCGATGATATAATCTCAATATAACAAACGTGCAAGTATCCTTAGACTTGAGATCTCCAAGGTACTTTGTTTGCTGAGAATTGTACTTTGATTCCAATCTCTGGAGCTCGATCGAAGGCCATCTATGGGATGGATATTGGATACATTGTGAGATAAGCAAAAGTAGTTGAGAAGGTCAATAAAGGATTTACCACTCCTAATAGTAGGGACGAATATCTCACGGCCACTGGTAGGAATTACTACTCGAGAAGTCCTTGGCCAAGGCGATGTGTATTGGAAATAGTTCCAATTGATACACATCTAGAGTAGTGGGTTCTTGGTACAAGTACTATTGTATTCGGGCCAGAATTAATTCTGAAGGGAGTTGGCACTAATTCCATACTCCAAACCGAATGAGATATTGTATGGTGAAATGAGTTAAATGCACTATAGGTTGTTATTGAAGGATTCATGTCAAGCCATTTGACTTCCTAGACTCTTAGGTGGTAATGATGTGTTGCTAGATACCGCTCATGATCTGAGAATATGGGTTTATTAATTGATGAATTAATGAACCAATCCTGATTATAATTAATAGGATTAATTCTAATTAATTATGGATTATTAGTCTCAAAGACGTTTGGATTAATTCATATTCGCTACCAATTGATTGAGAAACCTAATAGGTCACACACAATAGATGATTATATACTCAAGATGTTATTTGATAACATAATGAGATTAATGGCAAGAAAGAGAAGTTGTTGTGGATAAATTATAATTAGTTATAATTTATTATCCAAATTGTAATTGTGAGAAGTTGATGTTTCCAATTACAATTAGGGAATTCTAATTGTTTTAGAATTCTCAAATTTTCAGTGATTTTTCATGTGATATATTAGATACACACAAAACTCTAGCTGGGTGGGATTCAAAAAATACAACTCTCCAAAAACAACTTCTTCCTCTTCTCTATCTATCTCTCATTTTTACTAAAACAAGAACCCTAGCCGCCATCTTGTTTTTGCTAGCACAGAAAATCTTAGTGCTAGAGTGTATCCTCCGTGTGGTTTTTTATTAGAGATAATCATACACTATGATTATAGTGGTTGGATGTTCAACTCTCATGGTATTTGATCAATAGGATTGCTGGATCGCACCTCGACTTGAAGAAGGAAAATTTTGTTTTCCACACAATCAAAGAAAGGTAAAAAACTGTTACCTTTGTTCTCTTTATGTCTTGTTTTCCACTCATATGCGAATCCTGGGTTGGTATCTCGTTCTTATTTTTCTGCTGCGCCATATATGATATGCGTGAGATACCCAATAGACCTACGTACTGCAAATGGAGCAAAGGTTGCTGCACTTGCTGTGGGGTCATACGAGCTGAACCTGCCTTTGGGATTAGTTCTAGAATTGCAAAACTGTTATTATGTACCAGTTTTAATGAAAAATATTATCTCAGTTGCGTGTTTAGACTTTAATGGATTTCATTTTATATTTAAGAATAAATGTTGTTCTTTTTCATTGAATGATATTCATTATAGTTTAGCAACTCTGGTTAATGGTTTATATGTTCTAGACTTGAATAATCTAATTCTCAATATAAACAATAAAAAACCTAAAATAGATAACTCTAACACGTCTTACTTATGGCATTGTCGTTTGGGTCATGTAAACGAAAATCATATTTCTAAGTTATACAAGTTTGGTGACTTAGGGTCATTTAATTATGAATCATATGACACATGCGAGTCTTGTTTACTAAGTAAAATGGCTAAAACTCCTTTTTTTCAGGAAAAGGAGAACGGGCCAAGGAGTTATTAGAACTCATACATTCTGATGTATGTGGCACAATGTCAATACAAGCAAGAAGCGGTTATAACTATTTCATAACCTTTATCGATGATTTCTCACGATACGAGTATTTGTATTTAATGAAATACAAATCTGAGGCCTTAGATAAGTTTAAAGACTTCAAGAATGAAATAAAGAAATAACTTGGCAAAAGCATTAAGACTCTACGATCTGATCGAGGAGGAGAATACTTAAGCCAAGAGTTTCTGAGTTATCTTAGAGATAATAGGATATTATCTCAATGGACTCCGCCACATACACCTCAACATAATGATGTATCTGAGATAAGGAATTGAACCTTTCTAGACATGGTACGAACCATGATGGCTTCTGCAGACCTACCAAAATCGTTTTGGGGGTATGCGCTAGAGACTTCTGTTTATATTCTAAACAAAGTTTCGACAAAATCGGTTGATTCTACTCCATTTGAGATGTTCTTTGATAAGAAACTAAAGTTATCTCACTTGCGAGTATAGGGTTGTCCTGCCATTGTCAAAAGGCCACAGTTAGACAAACTTGATGTAAGTCTGACAAGTGTTTATTTGTGGAATATCTGAAAGAATCCTTTGGATATTACTTTTACGTCCCTTCCGAAAACAAAATGTTTGTTTCGAAGCATGCTGTCTTCTTAAAGAAGGAGCACATGCTCAAAGGGGACAGTGGGAGTAAAATTGAATTTAGTAAAGTTCAAGAAGATCAAACAAATAAGGATCAACCGTTTGATCCCACATCTTTTGAGAGAATAGATGAGCTTACTACTTATAAGGATGTTCTGAACAGTTCAGAATTTGGCAAATAGCTTAAGTCCATGAAGTCAGAGATGGATTGCATGTACGACAACCAAGTATGGACTTTGGTTGATCCACCTAAATGAATTAAACCTATTGGGTGCAAATAGATTTTCAAGAAGAAAACGAACATGGATGGTAATGTAGTTACCTATAAAGCACATCTATTGGCGAAAGGTTATTGTCAATAACATGGTATTGACTATGACGAAACCTTCTCACCAGTAGCTATGTTAAAATCTATCAGGCTACTCCTAGCCATTGCTGCTCATTATGATTATGAGATTTGGTAAATAGATGTGAAAACAGCTTTCCTAAATAGAAATTTGACTGAGAAAATGTATATGACACAACCTGAGGATTTCACATTCAGTGATGGCACAAAGGTGTGTAAGTTGTAAAGGTCCATTTATAGACTTAAGCAAGCTTCTAGGAGTTGAAATATCCATTTTGATGAAACAATCAAAGAGTTTGGTTTCATTCAAAACATGGATGGGCCTTGTGTATACAAGAAGGTCAGTGGGAGTGCAATAATTTTCTTATTGCTTTATATAGATGACATAGTGCTAATAGGAAATGATATACTTGTCTTGCAAATGGTTAAAGTTTGGTTGTCCAAACAATTCTCCATGAAAGACCTTGGAGAAGCAACCTATATTCTTGGAATAAGGATCTATAGGGATAGATCCAAAAGGTTGCTAGGTCTTTCACAGTCTATATACATAGATAAAGTGCCAAAGAGGTTTAGCATAGATCAATCCAAAAAGGGATTCTTACCCATGTCACATGGTGTAAGCCTTTCAAAGTTGATGTCTTCCAAGACACAAGTTGAAAGGGATCACATGAGTAAGATTCCATATGCTTCGACAGTTGGATCTATCATGTACGCTATGATATGTACAAGGTCTGATGTATCTTGTGGTCTCAGTATGACGAGCAGATACCAATCTGACCCTGGTGAGAGTTATTGGGTGGCTGTAAAGAACAACCTTAAGTACTTACGAAGGACTAAGGATGTGCTTTTAGTATATCGAGAAGGTGATTTGAAAATAAACGAGTATACTGATGCCAGTTTTCAAACTGACAAATGTGATTTCAAATCAAAATTCGGCTACATGTTTACATTGTGTGGAAGGGCAATAAGTTGAAAAAGTTTTAAATAAGAGACTATTGCACGTACTGCGACGTTGTCATCTGATCCGGGAGATCATAGATTGGAATGATGTAAAGATAGAGAGAATTCCCATAGATGAGAACATAGCTGACCCGCTTACAAAAGCATTATCCAAAAAGAAACATGATAGGCATGTTGAGTCATTCGGTATTATATACATGAATGATTGGATCTAGTGCAAGTGGGAGTTTGTTAGTGTTATGCTCAAGAGGCAATCACTTGTACGTTGTATATGACACATTTTATTTTAATGAAAGGCATCATTTATCTTACAGTTTCTTTTATTTTCTTTTGTGTAAAATAACTGTTAGATAAAATCCCTAGTACAACATTGAGTTAAGGAAATCATGATAGAGATCGTGATATGAGATTCTTACAACACTGTATAGTGTTAATACTTATATAGTCCCTAGTCGTAGTATTAATGAGACATGACATCATTAATGCATTAAGACTAGTATGTGTTAGACTTCCTGATTTGATCAGGCGGTGGTGCTCATATTCGTGAGTATTGAGATACTCAAAGTTAACACGTGGATGCTTGTTAATGGAACAGGTTCATTTGATGACCTAGCTATGAGATAATCACATGGATAACTATTTAGTGCCAGTGATATAATCTCAATATAGCAAACATGCAAGTATCCTTAGACTTGAAATCTCCAAGGTACTTTGTTTGCTGAGCATTGTGCTTTGATTCCAATCTTTGGAGCCAGATCGCGGGCCACCTATGGGATCGATATTGGGTACATTGTGAGATAAACGAAAGTAGTTGAGAGGGTCAATAAAGGATTCACTACTCCTAATCGTAGAGGTGAATATCTCATGGCCACTTGTCGAAATTACTACTCGAGAAGTCCTTGGCCAAGGCGACTGTATATTGGAAACAGTTCCAATTGATACATATCTAGAGTAGTGGGTTCCTGGTACAAGTACTATTATATTCGAACAAGAATTAATATATTCTGAAGGGGGTTGGCACTAATTCCGTACTCTAAACCGAATGAGATATTATATGGTGAAAGGAGTTAATTGCACTGTAGTTTGTTATTGAAGGATTCATGTCAAGCCACTTGACTACTTGGACTCTTGGGTGGTCATGATGTTTTGCTAGATACTGCTCATGATCTGGGAATATGTGTTTATTAATTAATGAATTAATAAACCAATCATGATTAGAATTAATAGGATCAATTCTAATTATTTATGGATTATTAATCTCAAAGACGTTTGGATTAATTTATATTCGCTACCAATTGACTGGGAAATCTAATAGGTCACACACAATAGAGGATTATATACTCAAGGTGTTATTTGATAACATAGTGGGGTTAATTGCAAAAAAGAGAAGTTGTTGTGGACAAATTATAATTAGTTATAATTTATGGTCTAAGTTGTAATTGTGAGAACTTGATGTTTCCAATTACAATTAGGGAATTCTAATTGTTTTAGAATCCTGAGTTGGAGTATTTTTCTAGCAGATTTTCATGTAACATATAGATAAGACACACGAAACCCTAGCTGGGGTGATTAATGAAAAACTACTCCAAACCCTAGAGGATACACGATTCTTTTCTCTTCTCTTCTCTCTCTCTCGTTGTTCTTGAACAAAACCTAGCCGCCACTTTGATTTTTACTAGCACAGAAATATCTTGGTTCTTGAGTGTGATCTTCTGTGTGGATTTCTGTTAGAGATAATCACACACTGTGATTATAGTAGTTGGATATTCAACTCTCGTGATGTTTAAACAAGAGGATTGCTGGATTGTGCCTTAAACTTGAAAAAGGAAAATTTTTGTTTTTCAGACGCTCATAGAAAGGTAAAAAGCTGTTACCTTTGTTCTCTATATGTCCTATTTTCCACACATATGTGGATCCTGGTTTGGTATCTCGTTCTTGTTTTTTCGCTGCGCCATATATGATATGCGTGATATACCTAACAGTATATACCAACAGAGTATGTTTACAATACCAACTGAATTGTAGTTGGTAAGCTATTAATGGACATGATATTTTTCGACATTTACCAACTAAGTACCAGCTAAATAGTTTGTTGGTAATAAATAATATTTACCAACAACAGAAATATACCAACTAAGGAATTGTTGGCAAATTACCAACAACATTACCAACTAAACAATCAATTGGAAAAACTACCAACAAAATAAACAATTCAAAAATTTTCAACGATTTTACCAACTACGTAGTTAGTTTGTTGGTAACGTAAAAAAATTACCAACAGAAAATACGTAACCCTAAAGAAATCATTACCAACTGAAATATAATGTTACCAATAGTGAAATCTATTGGTAATTACGAACAGACTTCAAAAACTCTTGTTGGTAACACTTTTCAACAAGCGTTTTACCCACAGACCAAATTCTGCTGGCAATCTATTGGTAAACTAGTATTACCAATAGAAGTGGGACAACTACCAATAGAATTTGATAGTTGGTAATCAACCTTTTTCTACTAGTGACACTTAAGTTCTTCCCAACTCTTTTTTATTTCAAAGAATTTAGTTTTAATATTTAAGTCAACTAAAATCTAAAGAATAAGAAAGAAAGTATTCTTAGATGCAATTTATCGAGCACTTGGTATGCGATACTAGAAAGGGCAATCTAGTAATTTTTCAAGTGAGTGATGCTTCAACATTTAGGATTTTCAAGAAGGACTATAATAGATATTTCCAAGCAAAAATACTACAAGAAATTCAAGTAGACAAGTTCTTAAGGACTAGGATTTTAGGATAGACAATGATCAACAAGAGATTCAACTAGAGGAGTACTACACAAAATTAAGGATTCTTTAAGAAGGTTGTATAAGGAAACTACTATGCAAAACTCCTTAAGGAATCAATTAAACAAGACAACAAGAAATAGGATTATAAATAATGATCAACCAATCCAAACTCAAGTATCCCTAGGGAATTTAAAATTCTAGGCCTTCAACCCGCTAATCTAAAGAGTTATGGCATACAAATCTAATATAAGTGAAAGACGCAAGTTAAGAGCTCTATAAACCTTATAGGGGAGTGAATAAGGTTTATGGCAAACAAATACAGATTTTTAAATACTTTCGAATATCTAGAAGGAAACCGAAAATTGGTAAGTTTTAAAAGAGAAGCTTTTCTGTCCTGATTTAAATGCAATTAGGGATTTTTCAAAGTTCTACCCAATAATGGGAAAATAGACTATGTCAAAGAAGACAGAGTGTGGATCAACAACGAGTTCACTCTTCAACATAAATATCTTTAACCAAATCAGTAAATGCATATAGGAATGCTATGTTTTCTAATCAGATGAATAGTGAAATTTCAGTCATAGGATTTGAAATAAACACAAGAGAATGGACCCAAAGATTTATAGGGGCTCGATTCTCAATTAATCTATATCCACTACCTTAAGCACGTACTTAAGGATTTTAACCCAGCCACTATAACATTTTTCCTAAATCAATAGTGGTAGGTAACACTAATCTTACAATAGAGGGTCACCACATTTGATTTTACTTCCAACCTCTATACACCCAACAATCAAGGCTCATTCTAACTAAGTTTTACTTCTTTAAGCTTAACAAGATGCAGATTGAAAAGAGAATATAGAAATAGCTCACAGATTGAGCAAATATACACAAACAAAAGCAGCTTTGCCTCCTTACTTTTATAACAATAGATCTTACTTTGAAGCAAAATGTAGATGAGGGATTTTTGTTTTTGAAGAGTGTTAGGATGTTTCTGAAGATGTTAGCACAAATCCTTTTTTGAAGACCACGTTTAAATGACTTTTATAAGGACAAAAATTAAGACTGCAATGGCTAGTAACGGCTAGTTGTTGCTGTAAGGTTTCACATAATTTTCGACTCACAGAATGAAAAATTGTTCGTCCGAAGGGTGCATCCAAAACAACACTTTGTGCCAAGAAGTATATTTTGAGCAACTTTAAATTTAGGCACTTTGAAAATAGACTTTAGATCCAGAGGTCCGTCCAATATCATTTAACCAAGTTTTTATAAAGTCACAAACTTTTCTTCTAAAGTTCTTTTTATGATAAAAAAAAAATTAGATTAAAATACCTTCCTTTTTAAATGAATTTTAGTGCTTCAATATGAAATAAATCGAACTTAAGGTAAAGAGATATAGAAAATACAAACAATACTTTAATCATAATTTCTTAGTCTATAATTCTTCAAAAGTCTTCATGGTATGCAACTTTATTGAATAGGATCTTATTTTGATCAATTCTCCTTGCACCTCATTATCTATAAGTTGCTTAGCTTTGTAAGACTTGAAGAACCGTGGTCAAATATGTCTTACTCCAATTATCCTATCACATACAAATCACAAACATATTAATCCACATCAATGTTTATCATTTATCAAAATATAGGAGAAAGCCCTTTAGACAAACAAGCGCATATAAGCAAGTATAGTCACTTTGGAATTTCATTAAACATTTGATAGGTATCAAAGAAAACTCATGAAATCAAGGAAATTTAAGCTAGGCTACGATACAACAATCTCAATAAACACAATTTAGCAATCAACAATCACTTAAGGTAATGATGACTCAAAAGGATTTAAGAAATAATAGTAGGAGTTTAAGATGCACAAATGTTTTCCAAGCTCAAGACAAATGCAACGAAAACAATTCCCTTAGTAACAACAAGAAGACTTACCCAACTAAGAACAATCAATTAAGCAAGAAAAAATTTAATGTTGCTTGGATAAGGGCTTGGTAAAACTTATATAAGCAAGTTCGAGCATGAGACATGCCATCAGCAGTTAATATACAAGTTGCAACTCAACACAAACTTTCATCAACTCTTAGTATGCTCAACATTGTTTCTCAATTTAGCTTCAACAATCCCAAGTATTACAAGAAGACTTAAACTTAGGTATTCAACCTAAAAATAATGAGAAAACCAATAAAGAAGTCTAAAAAAGTGATAGATAAAAGCTAAGAACTCATATAAGTTACTATAATGGCACTCAAGTATTTCATCAAACAGTTGGTAGGCAGCTAGTTCAAATGAAATATTTCAAATATTAGGATGCTATCTCAATCTTAAGGGATCAATTTTGATCCTTAGCACACTTACCAAAAGCAATGATATCACAAGAAATTTGAAATTTAAAGAAGCAAATGATATGAACTAAGAATGCACTAATGGCTTCCTAAACATTAGCATAGCGCACAATAACAAAAAATTTTTACTAGCAACACAAGGATAATTCTCACTTAAAACAAGATATTAAGTAAGAAAATCATAAGAGTTTAACGTAGAAAGCTTTTAGTAGTCATATTTAGGCAATCACAAATTATTGTGGCACTAATATCAAATACCTTATGTAACACCCCACCTTTTACTTTCGATTGTCTACTATTTTTAATAGGATGAGAATTTGCATGATGTCCAGAACAAAAGTTGATCGATGTAATGAGGCGAATATTTTGGTGGAATAATATTTTGTCAGGACTTAGATGTAATTATTGGATTTGTTCTACCTATACCCTAAATTTTTGGAAGGCTATTATTATTAATAAAATAAGAATTTAAGGGTACTCTGAAAAAAGAAATTGGTCAGTGCGATGAAACGGACGTTTTGGTGTAAATTATGCTACTCGGGGTATCAGGGCATTTTTGTTATTTTAACTGCACCCACAACTTTGACCGCAAATTTGACCAAGTAGAAAAGGAATTGAAGAATTTAAGTGCTACTAATGGATTCAGTAGAATTTTTGGAGTTGAATGGTAAAATAAAATATTTTTTCGTTATGGACCCAATTTTGGTCATTTTTGAAGAAAATAGGAAATCATGATTAAAAATGGTGTGTGTGGCATTTTGTGAGAGGTAGCCCATGGACAAGTGTCAATTTAAGAGAGATTGCATGAAGAGTACATGCAAGATACATGGAATTAAAGGATTTCAAAATATATGAATAATGATGTGTAATTTTTTAATTAGAATACATCACTTGTGGGCCCATTTAATTAAGGCCTTGAGCAATATAATTGGCTAATATTTGGTAGCCATGCAAGAAGAAATAAGGAAATTTTTGTAGAGGAAATAAAAATAGTTGGTGTGTAAGAATTTCATTGGAACACACCTAAGTATATCTACATTCAATTAAACCACAACAATAAATGGAGGGCTAAGATTGAGGGCTGAATGGCGGTCAAGAGAGGCTGTTAAACAGCCAGAAATTGGTCAGCCAAGAGGGAGAAAAACCAAGAGAAAAAGAAAAAGAAGAGAGAAAGAAAGAAGTATGTGTATTCTTAGTGTGTTCTTGGTGTTCTTGGAGCAAAATCACACAAAATAGCCTCCAATACAAGCTAAAACCCTACCTTGCTTGAATTAAAGTTATTGTTGGGCATATGATGATTATGATGATGTGAATTTTAACATGAAAACATAACTTTAATGTATTGATTTTGGATCAAAACTACAGTTTGTGAACTTTTGTGTATGAACTTTATATATGCTTGTATATGTGTTGACTACCTAAGGGTTTTTGAATGATGTTTTGTGGGAGGAAGAACTGAATAATTATAGTAGTTTGATGGCTTATTTTTGGTTGAAGAGGTGATGATCAAAGTAAAGTAAAAATGGAATTTACTTGGTTAGAAAAATGGATCAAACTAGCTTTTGATTAGAAGAAATGAATTTGTGTTGAATAAGTGTGACTTTTGTGAGCTACTGGAAATTTGAAAATTCAGAATTAAAGATGATTTGAAGGAGAATTGAATGAATTAATGGCTCTAAGGTGTTAAATATTAAAGGAGAACAAAGGAAAAATATGAATAATGAAATTAACGTAAAACTACGAGGGCTGTTTTTGCCCAGTACTGTGCCTCAGAACCAGAATTCTGGAAAAGGAGTTGTGGTCATTTTGGTATGTCATAGAGCCAAAATGGAGTTATGGATTGAAAGTTATGTTCGAAACAAAATCATGTACCAAAGCAACAAAATTTTAGAATTTTGCTTGGAACATGGATGAATTTAAGGACGATTAATTGTGTGATTTTAGATTAAATAATTGGAAAAATATGTAGTGAATCCCTGTTTATGAAGGGAGAAAGAATGTGGAAAAAGAAAAACAAAAGAATCGAACAAATGAGGAAAAAATAATATGAACGAAGGTTGAACATTTTCCTTAACCGTCGGCCCCGTCGGCTCCCATCAACTAAACGTCTGTTAGACGTCGGCTAACCGTCGGCTATTTTTTGGCCGAATACGAATTGATCTGAAAACGATATTTGGTGTAGGTTTAGCAATAAATGGCCAATGGAATGTCAAAAATGGTATAGACGGTGATTAAATGGCCGTGAACGGAAAGGGTTACTTAGGACATGAGGTGAGTCCTTTTGATTTCTAAAACCTTTTGAAAGGTAGTGTGCTTTATTTTTCCATGAAACGCTATGTTTATACCATTTTAGAAATCCCTGAATATGTCTACGGTTTATTTGAGAAAGATTTGTTTTTATGCTATTTTGGGCTCGAATGAACTTCAGATTTGGCTTGGAAACCTTAATGGATGATTAAAGCATGAATTTTGTGAATTTAGTCCTTTTTGAATTAAATGTTTAGAATTTTCAAAAAATGATAATTTTTAGAATCAGGTATTCATAAATTGATCGGAATGCCCTTATTGGAATATTTTATGGAAATGTGTTTAAAGACTTTGAATTTAATCTTCGTTTTGGATTAGAATTTTGGATTTCTTGAAATGAGTTCCTTTTGGAATCGGGTATTTGGAAAATAATTCAAATATCCTTATTGGAATGTTTTATGAAAACCTTTGGAACTCAAGTATTCGGTACATGATCGAAATATCCTTATTAGAACTTTTGTAAATACTTTTCAAATCGGGTAAGGGTAAAATGACCCGAATACTCTCTAAAAGTCTCTTAAAAATCGAGTATAGGTAAAATGACCCGAATACCCTTGGAAATGACTTTTGTGATCGAGTACGGGGAAAACAACCCGAACACTCTTGGAAACATGTTTTGATGTGTGAATAGAACTCTTTATCCTATTTCAACATGATTTTGGAAAATGGTCTCTCGTGATGAGATTGACTTTTGGAAAATGACTTTTTGATCCCTGAAATTATTTTATTAGCCTGATGTGCCTATGGAATAAATTGATTGGCTTTACAAAGCCTATGTAAATGATTATCTGACTTGTGAGTCAGTGGTAAAATTTGGAAAGTGTTGTTTTGCCCTAAAAATATTTTGATTTGAAAATCATGCGGGATCAGATAACCCTCTGGCCTGATCAGTCAGACAAGGTTGGTATTGCTAATATTGAGTACTCAGTAAGGACTTTGATCTTTGTACTGAAGGTCTAAAACAGAAAAATCAAAGCACGCAGTGGAAGCAAAAACTAGAAAAACGAAGAACAGGAAACACACAGGTCGGAGCCAGCGCCAGTTCCAATGGCCTTAGTCGGCGCTGATCATGGCCTGGGAGGGGGGGGGCTCTGAGGGAATTTTTTTTTTACCTTTTTTCCTCATTCTCAGAATTGGCTGGACCGAAATGTGTGAAACTTGGGTAGGTGCACTGGTGGAAGCCTCTGGTGTGATTCCTACAAGCCTCCTACTTCGTCTGTGCATGTAGGTGAACGCCAATCTCTCGATGTTCCAGTATATAGCCTGCCTAATCCCGTTTGGTGAACAACTTACAAGGCTAAGAAATTTTCTTCGAAAGAGTGAAAAGAGGAATCTCCTTTTTTTTCTTTCTCACGCTAGAAGCATAAAAAAACACAACGTTGTTTTCTTAACCCTAAGAAGAGTAAAAACCACGTCCTCTTTATCCTTCTATTTAACCTAAATAAAACAACATGTTAAACTGGACTAGCTCATTGGACTCATAGTTTAGCCTTTTTGGACTAAATTAATTATTCTAATTAGAACTAAATAAATGACTCAATAAATAATTAATTTTTCAGCCCAAATAAACTAGTCCAATTAACAAGCTCATATTAGTTTAGTCCCAAGTTAATCTTTAATTATTCAAACTGGGCCAAAGCTCTAAACAATTAATTAACCCACCAAACTAATTTAATTAATTCTCTCTCTCCATGAATCTTTATTTTATTCTAGTCCAATAATTAAATCAGACTACTTAAATAAAATAAATTCCATGTAATTTAATTTAAGACCAATTCCTTAACCTGTATTTAATTAGGACTCACGGTCTATACTGGGGACCAAAAGACACATCGCATTAGCTACTAAAATGACCAAAATACCATTTCCATATAAATAGCTGTATTTTAAATATTTTCTAATATCACCATAAGAAAATATTGACCCTAAGGATAATATTGCGTTACCAAAGTCTCCGACCTATAGGTATAATAACTAAAATACCTCTCTATACATCGCCGTACATTTAGAGAGAAAGAAATGTACTAACACCTCTCTAAATGACATCTACCATCCTTAGGCTTCTAGTCCAGTGATCCATGACTTCTTGAATTGTTTCCGCTTTCCAAGGGAGCTACCCTAAAGCAAACATCCAAGCCACGTAGCCTTGGATATTTAGATCATTTAGACAACCACAAGGGGCGATATAGTAGAGAAATTATTTTATACAAGTCTGTCTTAACTAACTAGTCACACATACCCAACATGCAAGTATATTGGTCCTACGATAGAACCTCAATTATAGCATATCAAAGTACATGCTTCCAACTTCGTCAGACCACCAACTCATACTCAAGGAGTACTAGTCCATGCTGTAATAGTAGTAGTCTAGATTTCTACCATATAGTATTTTTATAAACCACTACTACAGGTCCTGTTCTACGTATTCGAAATACGCTTATGTCATGAAGTGAGTGGACTACTCACTGGCTAAAGGTAAGCCATTCCCTATTTAAAATTCACAACATAATAACCTATATATGATAAGATTCCCATTCTTATCAATCGATTAAGAACAAACGTTTATGTGTTAAGTAACCCGTGATCCATACCTTACTGTGAAAGACCACCATTCACATGGATCGCTTACTTAAATGTAATGGGTCTTTTTCAAATGAAATTGTTCACAAATAAAATGTAAATTCACAAACAATTTTTGAAAATAAATTCTTTTATTAAAACATTCGATATTTACATCAGAAACCTAGTCTAAGAGGGTATATTTCCCAACATGTACTAGTTTATGTTAGAGATAGATAACCCCAAGTAATCCGATCAGTTTTGGGGATTGTCGTACTCCAAACAAGGCGACAGGATATTGAGATGAGTCATCCTGGCTAGCCGTCTAGAGTTTGGCAATTGTCGTGCCTTGTGTGCACTTTATGATTTGGGTTGTTCACGAGCTGGGCTGGACACCTAGCATTGTTCTAACCCCTTGCTACCTCGATAGTGATTGACGTTAGGATTAGGACCCCTGGCTTATAGTAGCAAGTAAAAGATTTTTTAGCGACGCACAGATTGAGTACTGGAGGCTGCGGTCTTAGTACGATGACACGTGCAAATTGGTGTGCTTATCCGGTAATGCACGGTTGAGTGTTGTAAGGAAAAGTCCTTGGCACAATAAGATCATGATGCCAAAGGCAAAGCCTTGTGAGCTTTGCATATAGGCCAACCTTCTACTGGAGAAGCACTTATGATTTGAAAATTGGGATAATGTTTTGAAAGTAAAATATAGTTTTCAAAAAATGATTGAGTTTTGGATAAACTCTTTTTTAGAGAGTTTTGGAATAGTTTTAGTAAACAAATGATATGCTATTCTACAAAAATTTTTATTTTCCCTATTCTTTCATAAAGAACTAGCACTCACGGGACTTACTGGGTGATTCGTCACTCACATGTGTCTTTTATCTTACTTTTTGTAGGATCTAGAGTTGAGCGGTCCTACAGATAGAAGGACGGCACCACATAGTTGGCAATTTAGGTCTGAACAGCTTTGCTTTTGATCATGTACTGTATTCTGTTATAGATAGAGATGACATATATGAAATTCTCTTATATATGTATATGTGTGGCTATCAGTGCGGAATATTGTTGAGTTTGAACCTTTTATATATATTTACTCTATTGTTTCCGTTATAAAGACCCTTATCCTGAAAACTAGATGGGGCAACACCCGATATTGATATGCTTCCACTGTTTTCTTTAGTAGGGGTGTTACACCTTAAGTGCAACATTGTAACTCAACTTGTTGTAGCAATTTTCAGCTTTATTTTAGCTCCAATTCATCAAATTTTTCACACCATATGAATGCCAAAACAACAATATATCATGTAGGCTTAATTTCACAACAAACTCAAATCAAAAGTTAAAGTTTTCAACTCACAAAAATTGCAAGATGGGATTAGGAAACTTGCTAAAATATTTTGATGAGTTTTCCACTTGTTTTAGCTTCAAATTAACAAATTTACATGCCAAATGATTCCTCAAACATATCGACATATAAGATCAATTTCACATTAAGTTCATGACACAATTTTAAGTTTTATGCTTTCAAAAAAAGCAATGAAAAAAGTGACGAAAAATAAAAGAAATTCCATCAAGTTTAAGAATGCATGTACTTTTTGTCCAAAGAAAGTTAGTTGATTAAAATCAACACAATGCAAACTCTGAGACCACTTGATATAATCTCGGGAAGCCCTAATTTTTGGATTTCAAATGTAGCAACAAATATTCAAGAGTTGGTTACCCAACTCTCTACCAAACTCACACACAAGAACATTAAAATCCAAGGCAATTAACACTCTTGTGATAATATGAATCTAGCCTACTTCAAAGATAATCTAGCATAACACCCTAATTTAACTAGTGATTAGAACACCAAGGATAGAAATTTAAAGGTGCCTACACTTAATCCTAACTAAAACACTAGGAATCCTAACACCTAAGATTAGAGAAGAAGTTGTAGGTTATCCCTTTGTGATTAAGAGACAAGATAAAAAAAAAAAAAAAGAGAGACTAAACCTTTTGTTTTAGTCTTAATAAATATAGAAATCACCCAAAAGGATCACCCTCAAACTCTCTCAAAAGAGAAAAATCTGATTTCTTAACAATGTCTAATATCTAAAGTTATATCTACAAGAGTTATAATGGGGAATTTATAGGTCCCAATTGCCCTAACTAATTAGTAAGCTAAATATATGGTTAAGTGACCTTAATACAAGTTTTTAAGACCCTATTACATGCTTTTAAATAAGTAAAAATATAAGATAAGTCATGAAGGTTAAAATTACATCAAAATAAAATTGAAACTAAGCAAAACATGTAGAATTGTCCTTGCCCAATATAAGCCAGTGCCAATTTACTTCTGGTCATCTGTGGTTCCATAGCAGAAACAAGCCAACATAGGTTTAGGTGGTCAAGTTAGCACATGTTCACTTTTGTTTTGTGGCCTAATAGGTGTCGCTTTACTATTTCCCTTTAGAATTACCTTCCAAATTTGGCTTTTGATCTTCATGGCAGCCTTAGGTGTTTCCTTAGTCCTCCACTTAACTTGGTCAGCAAAATCCTCCCATCTTTATGCTTCCTTGGCCTTTAATCCTTATTCAAGTGTTGGCTTGATCCTCCACAAGGGTTATTGGTCCTTTTATGCCTCTTTTGGGGGCTTCTTTCACTACCCAACTCTTCACAAGTCTCTTGTTTCTTGGTTTTTATTAGTTTTAAAAGCTTAAAAATCCTTTTTAAAACTTTTTGAAAATGAATCTCATCTAAGGAGCCATGAGTTGTGGCTTGGACTTCTCTCACCCTTCTTTAGAATGGTCTTTATATCTGGGGCGATTCTTATCAGAAGGTCTCTTGGTCCTTAAACTCTTGTCTTAAATCTATGGTTGCTACTGTAGTCTATTTCCAGCAACGATCTTCATTAGTGAAATTGGCTTCTTCATTTTGATACAACTCCTTTTGTTTTGAAGATGTTAAAAGTTTCTCTGTAGCTAAATCATGATTAGAAAAAGATTGTCTATCGTGTTTTGAAGAATTTTCTAAACCCTTCGAAGCACTGGAAGAAAGTTTCTTCTTAGAACAAGGAAGGCTTTCCACCTTCTTAAATGTATACTTCTGGGAGTTCAATATTAAGATATGATCTTCAAGATAAGTTCTATGAACTTATTCCCACCACACTTTATATTTTAGGTTATAATGCTTCTTTACACTATAAGAAGTGGCTGCAAATGTTACCTTAGACATTATTTCATGAACTATGTATCTTACCCATAAGTATAAATCATCAATTGATGTGGCTTCACAAGTTGAAATCTCAAAGTGGCTTGGAATGCCTTGCAAGAATCTAAATTGGCAACTAAAATGATGTGGGGCTATAAGACTCAATAATAAAGAGATCATCCTTCTACAAAGTAAGAAGACTTGAACGAAGGGTCAAAAAGTAAACTTGTTCTTTCAGGGGAGCTATCTCATTATCAATAAAATCATGTTTTCTTGTGATTGGTAATGATATTTGTAGTCCAAGCAATAGCTTCAACTCCATGAATCCATTTACGAGCTTCATCTTCACCAAAGTACTTTGCACTACCTTCACCAAAATAGCTTACCATTGGTAGACCATTTAAATTTTTAGAGACTTCATAATGAGTTTTGAAGTAGTGTGTAAACTATTCATACACATAACGAGTTGGGAGGATAGATTTTTCTCACTTGGATGTTAGGAGTTGGAGATATAATTTAACCCTCTATAAATACTTGTCAAGATGGGAATTGTCAAACTAACTTGTTCCTTGCACATCATCACACTCATTATTTTGAAGGTACCTGGACAAATGATGTCTACCTTTTCCTTAGGCAAGACGAAAGTGTAAAACCAACATGATAAGAAAGCCACAAGGAAGGTTTGATCTTTGTTATAGCTTCTGATGTCCAACTTTGAAAGCAAAGCCTCCTCTTCATATGTCCATGTAGTATGTGGTAGGATGACTTCACATGGGTTGTCAGTGAATTTAGGGTGCAATTGCTTTTCTTTCCTTGGAAGAGGCACTATATACTTTATTTCTCTTTTGAACTCGAAGTTGAGCCATTTATCGATAGAGATGCTAAAGTTGTTGCCATGGTCATTTTGATCAAGTGGTATGCGTAGAAGAGATATTCAAGAATGGATTGTTATCATGGTCCATACCAATGACTTCTGTAGCATGAGAAACAACTTTGTTGTAGTAAGTCCTAAGTATTGGTAAGTCTCACAGTAAAATGGATGCCTTGTCTGTTGTTGTGAAGAACTTGTTCGTAAGAGAATACCAATCTTCGCAAAAGGCTTTGAGAATATTAGCGTTGTAATTATACGTAAAAAGTGATGCAAAGATAGCCTCATAGATTTTTGTAGATCCCAAGTGTCTTTTACAATGACTTAAAATGTCTTGTACCTACTCCTAATATCTTTCCCTGAAAAAAAACATGTCCAAAAAGTTGAGTGTTGATGCTCATTAAATCTCCTTTTGAATCATTTGGCATCTAAGTGAGGTTAGCATGTTGGATTGAGCTTGAGGTTGATTTGAGGAGCGAAGAATCCATGACTTTAGGGAGTGAGTGCCTTTGAAGTTGACTTTCGTTAACCAGTCTTCATGAGTCGTTGGAGTGTTGTCTTTGGTAAGGGCCCTGCATATTTGTCCGGTGTCATCTTATAAACTGTCAAAGTCATTCCCATTTCTATTTAGTTATTTTTGCTATCATAGATGACTAATAATTCTTGGCCTGAAGAACTTTGCAAGTTTTCAAAGTACACCATAGTTTAATCTATTAAAAAAAGGTGAAGCCAGAAAAAAAAAATTGAGAAGATGACGCTCGAGAAAAATCCCAAGAACGACTTTAGTGATGCATAATAATATCAATGTTATACATGAAAAACAAAGATATGCCAGTGTGTCTTAAAAATAAGAAAGGAAAGTGTACGTGCAGTGGTCATATGAATAGAATGAGAAAACGGGAAAAAAAAGGAAACAAAGAAAAAATGATGTACTATTACGAGTAGTGAGGGAAAAAATGAGAGAACAAGAAAGGAAAGTGTATGTGTGGTGTTCACATGGATAGAACAAGAAATGGAAACCAAAAAATATGAAAAGGCCAAGCTTCCCAAAAAAAAAAAAAAAAGAGTAGTAAAAGGGATGTTCTGAACAACATATGGGTATTCAAAGAGTGGGCCAATTACAACAAAATAGAAGATAGCTTCGGGGCCTCACCTTTAGGTGTATATGAAGACAAAGATAGAAGTTTTCTTTGGTACAAGAAAACAAAACTAGTTGACCCAGATAAGTGAACCAAGCCTGATGCTTTTAATGATTATTTTTTTTTTTAAAAAAAGTTTACAGAAAACAAAGGAAAAAAAAGTTGTTACCCAATTTCCAGATTCAAAGCCGTGCAATTTCATTATAGAAATTGCCCGATGATTTTGCGGCCATGCTCTGCATTAATGACGTCGTTTTAAGCAGATCATGTGGTTGGGGAGAAGCCATAGTACATCTCATAAAAATAGGGCCAAATGTTTAAACAATCTTTTGCTTTAGCTCTACAGCGACTGAGACCAAGCCGGTTGTGTCCCTCACTATTGATGTTGAAGTGATGACATTTGCAGAGGTTTTTCTGATTGTCGAGGATCAATTTCTTCATGCATTGCCAACCCAAAAAATGCCAACTTTGGACAATCAAACTACCACCGCTCTTCACCTTCTTTACCACCAAAATTCCAGTCGTGAGTTTCTAGCAAAAAGAAAATATCAAGGCTGCGCAAGAATTGGAAACGTCAACAAATTTCTTGGAGTCATTTTAGAAAAATCTCTCCATAAGAAAGAAAAACTCCACTTTTCTTTGGGCAAAAAATTAAGGCCGATTACCTCTATTACCATCGACAGCCACAACCTTTTTTTTGTTCAAAAAACCATCACCATTCATCTCCATTACCTCCTTTTAAACTACCATCCATTCTAGAAGAAAAGTAAAAATCTTTCTTTACTGTCTCGGTAGATTTGTAGAAAAAAGTCCGGCTAAATTTTATCATCTGCTTCAGGTGCCCACTGGCGATGCCTTTGAAGATAGGCTATGCAGTATTTTTATCAAAAATTTTTGGAGGAAAAATTTCATGTGATTAGGTTAATTTAGTTAGTTTGATGGATTTTATTCTTTAGGTTATACAGGTGTTCTGTGACTTCTATAGTTTTTGTTGTTGAATTTTTTGCTAGATGCCAAACGAGGTCTAAATTGAAAATTTATTAAACGATACATGTACTGTTTCATCACTTGAATATAGAGTTCTGGGGTTGAAATCTACTATTAGCTCAGGGTATTCTTTTTGCAACTCCATTTTACTTGACATGCTGTAAAATTGATTCCATCAATCTAGTTGGGGAAGTGTCTCGATATTATTCATCACATATTAAACTCAATAGGCACTGGCAGAGCTCATTATCTTTTCTCTATTCTACTTCTTTGTTTCCTCTTTTTAAATTTTCACATAGCATTTTATTTCTCTCTTTCTTTATTTTTTGCCTTTCTATCTTCCTTTCTTTTGGGATGGGGTTGGTTTTTTTGTTTTGTTGACATGGTCAACAACCTTGGTGAGGTTAACAACAAAGTATTTGTTTTAATATTCTAAACTCATAGAATGCATTGATAATATTAATGGTAGAGCTACAAATCTTACTTCCACCTTCTATATCTTCCATGCTTCTCTTATCGTGATATAGTATAACCTATTAAAACCCCCTCTACTATAATGTTAGTGTGTTTTGGAAAATCCTTCCATGATATATAAGGTTCTAGTTGGTTGATCAAAATCATAGAAGCATATGCCATTTTTTTTAATTAATTAAAGATAATTAATGTGGAAATGATACTAGAGTTTGGAGGAACTAAGTCATTTGCTTAACTTGTGAAACTTGTTTAATGAACTAAGAAGCTTTTAGGATTGTTTACTTATTAAGCATGTATTTTATTTTCTTTATTTTCTTGCTCTCTTTAATTTTACACTTTTTAGGTCTTCATACAAAGTGCAATAGAGAATGTGAAGTTTAAATTTGGGAATCTTGACTTAAAGTTGAATATGGCCTCTAGCTCTAATCAATTCCTTAATTCATATCAAATTACAATGAAATTTTGTAAGCTAGGTTCATGATAGGCTTTGTTTCCTCTTTTTGAAAATATCATGGTCAAGTAAACAATGATCATATTGACCTAGCTCATTATTGACCTAGCAATCATAAAGACTAATGTTAATTGAATCTTATCCTACTAAGAAATTTATTTTATCACCTTACTCTGCTATTACCTACGAGCAACATTTCTATTGAATATCAATCATAATTATAGGTCCTTTTATCTAATTTTACTTAAATGAAGTCCTTAAACTTCACTTTGAGCTTTTTTCCCCTTCTCATTTTTCCTTCATTGCTCCCTTCTATTGCTTAGCTCTTGCAAAAGGACCATTAAGAATGCATATATGGCTAAAAGAAAATATGAAGGAAGAAAATCATGAAGTTTTCGTGGAGTCCTGGTTATTAAAAACTAGACAAGATACAAAGAAGATTCTTAGGTGGCATCTCTTGTTTTAATTAGATTTTTTTTTATTTTGGGGTACGTAGGTAATACCCCGCAACCTATGTACCCTAAAAGGGGCGCAGATGTCACCCCATCTAAAAGACAAAGGGTCTTTATAACGAGGTAAATAAATAACTCATCTAAAATAATACTTCAAATAAAACTTGAATGTATCACAATTTACATAAAACTTATACAGAGTCTCAAAATAAAGAATGACAAAACATTATCTCTAAGCAAAACAACTAAAATATAAAGTACAAGGTTTTGGACTCTAGTCCCGACCTTATCAATAGTGCTCACGACTTGAAAGCATATACAAATAATGTGAGAAATAAATTTCCTAGTAAGTCTTCTGTGTATGAGAGTGTTCATTTGAAACAATTTTGTGATATGCATTCTAAAATACCAAAAATGCAATTGCAATCATAATCATAATCAATAGTTTTAAACACAATTCTGGTATTTTCAATTTGTGTTCTCAATAAATAACTTCATTTCAAGGAAATCAACCACTCAATAATAAAGTAGACTATGAAACCCTGTATCATAGTCTTGAGTCATAAAACCCTACATCATGACTCTGTACTGTGAAACCTTATATCACAATATAGTGGGTGATCAGCCCACAGGTGGAGATACTCATTCTTCTCCCAAACCCCTCTAACTTACCGATTGTCCATTCTGGAGAAATACTGTCCCACTTGGAACTGGTTGCTATCTAGGATTGGCCTGACTCCTAACCACTGTCGCCTAATTAGAAACGAGTTCACCTCCCTAAGGTGACCACTTACCGGAAAGCTAGCTCATTCATTCTTAAACTAGTTCTAGTAGCCTATCCTTATTGAGTACTCAATGTTTTTGCATAAAAAAAACTCATTAGCATCAAGTAGTAATCCAAAAGAAAATATCCAGCATGACTTGGAAAATCTTGATTAAATCATTTAGTGCAAAAATCAAGTGATTTGTTTTGAAATCCCTTTAGTTTAAGAAATTAGTGTGTGAGTTGAAATAGAGTAAGAAAACTAGCTATACTAAACATTTTAATGCAAAATCCATGTTTCCAATGGCAAAACGTAATACTTGACAATATTGTAATTGCTATATTTCACAAGCAGTTTTAATGTTAGAACTTACCTTGATGTAGCAAATAAATTCCTTAATTCCAATGCGTAAATCTTTGCCCTTGACCACCTTCCAAGTCTAAAAGTCATAAAATAAAGAAGTCACAACTTACTCCTAGTACTTTAAGAAATCATATTCCTTATAATTTATTCCCTATTCACATCCCATCAACGAGGCTTCAACTAATTCATTATCCAAACCTTTACTACTTTCCTAAGTGTCAAACATATAATTACTACACTTTAGGAAGGATATAAACTATCATTAGAGAGTTTCCCTAGATATTATTTAGTTGCTCACAAAGTCCAGCAAGTTATCCCTTATTTCCCAAGCATATAAAATATAGAAAAACAAAAACCTCTGATTGACCTCAAATTTTGCAAAGATAAACGTTAATGCATTAAAAATAGGATCCATGTAGTCCTTCACAAAAATCATATTTAAATCAAGCTCCAAAAAATTATTTCCATTACTATAGCATTCTACCTAGAACAGACCAACGTTAAAAAAAAAAATTCATAACTTTTGCTTTCTGCATCAAAAAATTCTGAAATTTTGCAGGTAGCATCGACACACATAAAGCTATGTTTTCTCTATTTACTTTTCTCAAATTCAGAATTTATCACACCAAAATAATAGTGACAAATTAACTGCACAGGAAAAATAGGGCACTCTGTCCCTTCAGTTTTTTCAAAAAATTATTGGATTTAAAACCAGGGTTTTTTTTGCATAATTATTTACACAAATTACTTCCTTTACATGTCTAGAAACCAACATTGAAAGGCCCTACAATAATTAATTACATTGCTAATTTATTTTGAACCAATCAAGCCACTGTCACATATTTTTAGAAATTCTAGCAAGCATAAAGTTTATCTTCCCTTCAAGAAATCGTTCCCTTAGACTCATTAACCAAGGAAATCAAAAATATAGAATGAACTCAAGTTGATGACAACAATTCTAGCATTAAACACATCAAGATCACTCAAGAACACATCAATAAATTATCTTTTCTTTAGGAAAAATTTCAAGTTTTGTAAAAATAGCTATTCAGGATAAAAAGGTATTTCCTTTGGTGTCAATCCTTTGAAAGATGCCTTCTTTTCCAAGAGTTAAACAGGTTTAACCTTTCAACACACATCCTTAATAATTTTTTTTCAAGAAAAACATATTACCAATTTATTTAACAAACCCTAATGTTGATCTATAATGGCGGCACTAAGAAAAATTAAAGAAGAGAACAATTTGGATCTTTACCTTTTGTCACACAAACTCGATCACTCTTAGAAGGCAAAGAAGGTGTTTTCTAGCCTTTGTTTCCACCTAAATTCCCGAGCATTCACTCCAAGATTGTTGCTTCAACTGTGTGGCTTGTGCAGATTTTTCTATAAGCAATTAAAACAATTAATTTTGGCACAAAGAGGGAGGGGATTTTGTGCTAGGGAACGGGAGAGAGAGAGAGAGGGACGGCTGCTAGAGTATTTAGGGCTCCCAAAAATCTAATTTAGCTAGACTTTTATAGGTGAATTATATTAGGTTCAGGAAATAGAAGAAAAAGAAAAAGAATTAAGGGAAAATCCTATTTTCTCTAGGCTTTAACTAATAAAAAACTTCCTTTAATTAATTAATTATAATCCTAGGGGGGTTTAGAAGGTTACGTGGCAGCACAATGGAGTAGGAATAGCACAGAATATTCCCCAAGATTTTCCTAAACATTAAAGGATTGGAAATTAGTAAATCCAACATAATTTATCCCAATTATACAAGAATTAGGTTTTTTTCATTCTCCTCTTCCTATGTGGTAGCACCAAGGCTTCTAGAAACCTAGTGATTCTCTCAAAATATTATCCTAGCTAGAATAAATATTTAATTTAAGGAAATTCAAATTCTCTCCAAATAAAATAAAATAAAATAAGAGAAAAGTCTTGCTAGACTAATATTTAAATATTTCTTAAAATTAATACATAAACAAATAAATAAAATAAGCGTGTAATGAGTATTTAATAGATATATAGCAAACACACAAATATATTATGGATACATATACATATGCGATTATTTAACAACTAAGTTGTTATCTAAATTATTTCAATTAAACTCTACTTAATAATTGAGCACACAATTTAGAGTTAACTATATTTTCTTTTATATATATATATATATATATATATATATATATGTATTCCCCAATTAATAGTTTTATACTAGATTATTCTATCCATCCTTATTTTATATAACGATTCTCAAACATCCCAAAGCACAACAAATCTTCCACAATCATACTCAAACAAATTCATTCATGCCATACCAGATATGTCTATATACAAAAATGCTCATGTTATATAGTCCATATATTTCTCCCATTTCTAGGGGAATTAAGTGTGGGGTATCATATTCTCCCCCTCTTAAGAGAATTTCGCTTCCGAAATTCCTATTGGGTCATACCTCAAAGTATCTTCGGATATTTCCGCCTCACCCATTCCTTAATCTCCCAAGTAGATCTTGTATACCATGATGATCCCACAAAACCTTCACCATTGGAATTTGCTTATGTCGAAGTGTCTTAATACTTCTATCTAAAATCTTTACTAGCCTCCCGACAAAACTTAAATCAGGTTGCAAAATTAATAGTTCTTCGTTTAGCATATGATCCGGATCGGGTTTATACTTTTTCAGCTGAGGTACATAGAACATGTCATGTATCTCAGTTAAACCATCAAGCAGAACAAAATATTGGGTATCTCAGGCTCATATCCTATACGACGCAGGGAAAAATAAAACGAGATACCCTCTCAGGACCCGTCTATATGTGGAAAACAAGACATAATAATAATAAAGGTAGCAGCTTTTTACTTTTGTTTAATCGTCCGAAAATAAAATTTCTTCTTCAAGTCGAGGTGCAATCCATCAATCCTCATGATCAACCTCCACGTAAGTTGAACGTCTAACCACTATAATCATAGTGTGTGACTATCTCTAACAATAATTCACACAGAGGAATACTCAAGCACCAAACTTTCCTATGCTAGCAGAAATAAGATGGCGGCTAGGGTTGTTTCTCAAGACAATCGAGAGAGATAGAGAGAAGAGAAGGTCGAGTATTGCTGGTTTTTCGTGTGTCACTTTTTGCTAGGGTTTCGTGTGTCTTGTTAATATGTCACATGAAATTCCTCTTTCCAAAACTGAGAATTCTAATCATATTAGAATTCCCTAATTGTAATTGGAAACATCATGTTCTCACAATTACAACTTGGACCACAAATTATAATTACAAATTATAACTAATTATAATTTGTCTACAATAACTTCTCTTTCTCTCAATTAACCCTACCATGTTATCAAATAACATCTTGAGTATATAATCATCTATTGTGTGTGACCTATTAGGTTTCCCAATTAATTGGTAGTGAACATGAATTAATCTAAACATCTTTGAGATTAATAATCCATAATTAATTAGAATTAATCCTATTAATTCTAATTAGGATTGGTTTATTAATTCATCAATTAATAAACCCATATTCCCAGATCATGAGCGGTATCTAGCAACACATCATGACCACCCAAGGGTCCAGAAAGTCAAGTGGCTTGACATGAACCCTTCAATAACAAACTTCAATGCAATTAACTCTTTTCACCATACAATATCTCATTCGGTTTGGAGTACGGAATTAGTGCCAACTCCTTTTGGAATTAATTCTGATCCGAATACAATAGTACTTGTACCAGGAACCCACTACTCTAGATGTGTATCAATTGGAACTATTTCCAATACACAATCGCCTTGGCCAAAGAATTTCTCAGTAGTAATTCCTACAAGTGGCCGTAAGATATTCGCCCCTACTATTAGGAGTGGTGAATCCTTTATTGACCCTCTCAACTACTTTCGTTTACCTCACAATGTATCCAATATCCATCTCATAGGTGGCCCTCGATCGAGCTTTGGAGATTGGAATCAAAGTACAATACTCAGCAAACAAAGTACCTTGGAGATCTCAAGTTTAAGAATACTTGCACGTTTGCTATATTGAGATTATATCACTGGCACTATATAGTTATCCATATGATTATCTCAAAGCAAAGTCATCCAATGAACTTGTTTCATTAACAAGCATCCATGTGTTAACTTTGAGTATCTCAATACTCACGGTTATGAGAACCACCGCCTGATCAAATCAGGAAGTCTAACACATGCTAGTCTTAACGCATTAATGATGTCCTATCTCATTTAAGTACTAACACCATCCAGTGTAGTAGGAATCTCATATCATGATTTCCTTAACACAGTGTTGTACTAGGGGCTTTATCGAATAGTTATATTACTTATAGTAAACAAAAAAAATTGTAAGATAAATAATGCCTTTTATTAAAATAAAATGTGTCATATACAATGTACAAGTAATTGCCTCTAGGGCACAACAGTAACACAAAACACAATCCTAACTAAAGAATGCTGTAATCTAGAACATCAGCCTTGACGTGGATGAGATACTATATCGATTCTAAAGTACAAAAATAATGAACTAGCAGATAATTATCTCTGTTTCTTGTAATCAGCATCTTGTGATAGTTGTTTGGCACTGTCTTCCTCAGTGGTTTGAGTAACTCGTGACTTTGCAGTAATATAGATTGCCTTGATGTGATGGTTTGCTATTATCTAAACTTTATTCCTTTGATTCTTGCTCAACGGCAAACAAGTAAAAACATCTTTCGTGATATATTCCTACTTCTAATGTGTTATAGATAAAAGTTGGAGTATTCTGGCAAGTCTCTCATGTTCAGCTCTCACTTTTCTATGAGTCAAGTTGAAACATAGTGTGTAATTTTTCATTCTTTATTCTTGGCCAACAAATCATCTTCTCCACGTAGTCATATATCTTTGTCTCTTCCGGAACCATAGTGCAAGGGATTCTAATGAGTTCCCTTCAAAATGTTTCTTCTTCAAATCTTCTTTATCATGCACGTACAATTGATCACGAGAATGCATCACTTCACTGTCATCTACTCTGAAGTCTTGACTTCTTCTTTTTACTTCCTTCGCATTGAAGGCTTGAAATTCTAGATTATTTAGCTGAGCATTAATGATTCCTTATTTTAGCTTTGTGCGATACTCACATTCTTCTAACGAATCTCTGTTGTTTCAAATACAAATCTCGTTAAGGAAAGTCATGCTTTGGGGGTTTTATGATCCGCAATATCTCATATGTCTTCCTTCCTTTAAAGGAAATGTAATTGTTACCAACTTTAAATGATAATTAGAATAATCGTTGTCATGTGATTTTTTGTGAGACATAAGCTACAGTCTCAATCTCCCGCACATGCCATTTCTTTTTTTTTTTTTAAGGTGAATTTGTGAGTTCAAATAGAATAATATTAGTTCAAAGAGAACATAGGAATAATGAGTAGGCCAAATTTAATGACATGAGAAGTTTAATAATTTGAGAAAACATAAATCAGTAGAATAATGATGGGTGGTTTTGTGTGCATTGGAAATAGTATAACAAAAGGCACAAATTATCAAGTTTTAAATTAAAATGGTAAGCACCAAAACCACACAATAGGGCAAGTATATCCATCAGGTAGTATAGGGAATAGCAAGTATTGAATCTACGAGAACTTAGCAATTACCACTATTTTGCTCTAATCGCATTGTCTAGCCAAAACGAATATAGGAATTACAAGTAATTAAACTATACTAGGAAACCTATCATGTTCTCACTTAATGAAGAGTCACAAGTTTATCAAGGGATGGAAAGAGAGAAAGACCATACAACAAAGAGAATTCCCCCATTGAACACCTGAAAGATAAGCACCCCTTAGACCCATAAATCCTAACTCTAGGCACCGAAGTGAATCAAATATCAATCTTACTCTATCTCGAGTTATGAGATCCCTAATCCCTAAATTCAATTAATTGGTATTTCTACCTAATCAACTAAATCTAAGGAGGCATTAAACATCACTCACCATACCAAACTATCCGGAAGCAACAAAATCCCTATCTCCAGGTAATTGCATGAACTTATTGGTTATTAGCCCTAATCTACAACCTCCCGCTCAAGTTCATTGAAGATGGCAAACATTAAATTAGCTAAGTGAATATCCTATCCTCAACCCCATCTCTCGAAATCATTAAGGAAGAACAATCAATTGAAATACATCAATCAAAACCCATTTAACCAAAATAACATAATGAATACAAATAACCAAATGCCATAGAGATAAAATAATAGATCCAAGAAAAATACATCAACTTAAGGTACAAAATAGGGTACAACCCTTTATTACAATTAAAAACTAAAATTTAGCATAATATTAACAAAGTAAAATCTACATGAGCGGGAAAAATACAACCTATAGACAAGCCATGTTCTTCCACTTCCTTGAGATCCTCTTTGCAACCCCTCTTCTTCCTCCTCAACTCTACAAGTTCCTTCCCTTCTTCTTGTGAAAAATGACTTCCTAGAGGATCTCTTAGTTGCTAGCCAACCAAGGATATGTTTCTAGGGTTTATAATGGTCTATATATAGTGTACAATGAAGAAAACAAAAGAAAAAAAATGCATAAAAATGCATATATGCGTGTTTCCCTCATGTGGGCGGCCCAAGGAAGTGGATCCCTGGGCTGCCAAATTTTGCAGAAGCTAGGCGGCCTAGGGACAAGTTCCTTAGGCCGCCAAGCTTCTACCCTGGCATGCCTATGTTTTCTTCCGAGTGGCCTAGGGTACTAAAGCTCCCTAGGCTACCAGCTTATTAAGAAATAAATACATATATACAACATTAGGCAGCCTAAGGTACTCTAACTTCCCTAGGCTGCCACTTTGAACACACACGATGTACATTAGGCGGCCTAGGGAAGTGAAAGCTTCCTAGGCTGCCATTCATTCTAACACACACACACACATATGTATACTAGGTGGCCTAGGGAAGTTCTTCTTCCCTTGGCCGCCAAATTCTTTTTCTTTGGCCATTCTTGCTTCTTCTAGGCGGCCTCTTCTCTTGCATTTCTTCCATTTTCTTCCTTTTCATCTTTAATTTGTATTTTCTTTATTTCCTAGGAAACAAGATGAAATGGATGTGGTAAGTGGTGATTTCAATAAGGATTCACCATAAATAAAGTACCAAAATACTCCCAAAAAAAAAATGTATGTGATAAGCCCTCATCACACACCCCTACATTTAAATCTTTGCTTGTCCTCAAGCAAACCATACTTATTCATGAATAAAGAATTAAATACTATACAAATCAAGCATCCTTCAATTATTCCCAACTTAACTAGTGTACAAACTAATAAAAATACATTATTTTATAAGGATAAAGAATAGCTAATTTACACATGCAATGTAAAATATTCTACATAGCATTCTAGGTGAGTCATCAAGAACAACTTAGCATATATGCAATAAGGTCAAAATAGTAAAGAGATTATTTCTTCCTCCACTTTCGAATTCATCTCAACACTAATCCATCCAAGTTAATCCCATGTATACCCTTATATTAAGCTAGACACAACCAAGAACCTCAAAGTGAAATTAAACAAGTTTATGACAATTAAATGTAATTCACTCAATATCTTCAATCAAGATTTCAAACAAAGTGATTCATACAAGATAGGATCTAATAATTCACTTAAGTCTCATGGCTATTCTAAGTACATATATTATATATGCTACACTACAATACAACAAAACCATACACTTTGATACAAAAATACAACAATACATTTCAATTTGAATTGGCAAAGTAGGAGCCTCTTATTTTTCATCATTTTTCTTTCTACAGAAGAAATGCATTTGTAGTGATTTTACTTGAATGTTCTTTTTGCATCCCTTGTATTTTTTGATTTTTGCTTTTCTTTCTTTTTCATCACACGTTGCTTTTCGTCATAGGAAATGCATTTTGTATCCCTAGAGCCTTTTTTCTCCTTAGTTGGGTAGGTGCATTTAGCAACCCACCTCTTGCTTCTAATTGTCTTTTTTTTTTTGAAAAATATAAAAAATCATTGAAATTTTCTATAATACAACATACAATACAAATGAATGAATGAATAAATGGAATTAGCCATAAAACTAGGATAAGCCTATAAAACACACTCTATATTTCATCACTAAGTTTTCATCTCTTCTCAAAGAATTAAGCTTCACAAACATTTTCAAAGGTATAAAAAGATTAATTTTCTTATCCAAACTTAGTCTATGTCATGCCCAATATCTAAGTGTACATAAAAATAACTTTCCTAGAAAAGTCTTAAGTAGAATCCCTATGCAAAAAAATAAACAATAACTCCACCAAACTAACACATATTAACATACATACCAACAAGTCTTGAAAACTAACCCTACAATGTGAAAAAGTTCGAAATAAATTTAACCAAAATGTAAAAATAAGAAATTTAGCCCAAAAATAAGAAAATATTCAAAATAAATAATACAAAATTGTAAAGAAAATATTATTTAGCCTCTCATCCACACTTAAATGGGACAATGCCCTCATTATCCAAAAATCAAATAGATTAAGCATTTTTTTTAATAGGACTAAAAGAAAAAAGGAAAAGAAACACTCCCTAAGCATCTTGAAGTTTAATGTGTCATAGCGGGTAGAGGAAAATGAATGTTGTCAAAAAGAAGAAAATCAACAATCCTACAAAAATAAAGAAAGCTACAATTGTATACCATGTCTAAAGAAATAGTAAGATCAAGAAGACAAAAATAATAGACAAAGAAAATAATTTAAAAGCAAATATAAATAAAAGGAATAGAAGAAGTTGCTATCCAAAATTCATTATATATATGATCAATATTAATAACAAATAAATCATATAATAATAATAATAATAATAATAATAATAATAATAATAATAATAATAATATACATAAAATATTGTTAACAAGTCATAAAATTAACTAATATAAATAAAATCAAAATAGACACTAATACTAAGAATTATACTACTACTAATACAACTAAACTATAAAACAAATGAACAACCCAATATTTACACTAAAGGTACACTAAATCAATTTATACATGCTAATACCTCTAAATTAATAACTATACTATTTATATACAACAAAACACTAATATATCATACACTAGAACTAGAATATAACATACACATTATAAATTCAATGAAATCTAAAGAAAAGTGAAAAGGTCAAGGATGTAGCGGTCTTATTGAAAATAATTTTAAAAGATTTTCACAACTACAACCACCAATTCATGAATACCAGACCTTCCAAAAACATCAAAGCATCTCCTAAACAATAATAAAAAATCCACAAAAATATAACACCAACTCTATAAACCCATCAACTCCTCAATTTATTCAATGTTAGTATAATTAAATTTTCAACCTCCACAATATATAGTACAACAATAACCCAAAACTACAAATAATACTTTCATCCTAAAAATGACAATAAAATCCTCCAAACTCCAACACCATTAAAACAATAATGAAACCAACTCTATTATATAACAATCAACCACAATAACTATTATACAATTTCTCCTCAACAACAATAATAGTATACAACAAGGCCATACACAGAAGCAAAAATTAAATCCCAATAATCTACTATATATACAAATTTCCAATATAGCAATATACAACAATATCAATAATAATAATAATACAACAAATATAATGATACAACATATTAGAACCTAATACAATTTATTTATCTCAAAGTCAAAAAATAAAGAATTGAAACAACATGCAAACAACATATAAAAAAAAAAAGAAAAGAAAAGAAGGCTATATACAAGTTATGGTTAGTACTATAAACAAACATAGAAACAAAATTTACATAGTATTTACAAATATATGCAAAGCTAAATCAGCAAGACTCAAATTTTACATGATATTGCAAATCCTTGGCAACGACGCCAAAAACCTGATAGGTGGAATCGTGTGCATTGGAAATAGTATAATAAAAACTACAAATTATCAAGTTTTAAATTAAAATGCTAAGTACCAAAACCACACAATAAGGCTAGTATACCTATCGCATAGTATAGGGAATAGCAGGTATCGAATCCACGAGAACTTAGCAATTACCACTACTTTGTTCTAATCTAATTGTCTAGCCAAAATGAATATATGAATTATAAGTAATTACACTATACTAGGAATCCTATTATGTTCTCACTCAAGGAAGAGTCACAAGTTTATCAAGGGATTAGAAAGAGAGAAAGGCCATGCAACAAAGAGAACTCCCCCCCCCCAATGAACACCTCAAAGATGAGTACTCCTTAAACCCATAAATCCTAACTTTATCCACCGGAGTGAGTCAAATATCAATCTTTTTCTCTCTCGAGTTATGAGATCCTTAATCCCTAAATTTGATTAATTGGCATCTCTACCTAATCAACCAAATGCATTAAACATCACTCACTATACCAAAATATCTAGAAGCCAAAAAATCTCTATCTCTAGGCAATTTCATGAACTCATTGGTTATATTAGCCCTAATCTACAACCTTTCTCTCAGATTAATTGAAGGTGGAAAATATTAAATTAGCTAAGTGGGTGTCCTATCCTCAACCCCATTTCTCAAAATCATTAAGGAAGAACGATCAATCAAAATACATCAATCAAAACACATTCAACCAAAATAACATAATTAATACAAATAACCAAATGCCATGGAGATAAAATCATAAATTCAAGCAAAATACGTCAACCCAAGGTACAAAATAGGGTACAACCCTTTCTAACAAATAAAAACCAAAATTTAGCATAATATTGGCAAAGTAAAATCTATAAGAGAGGGGAAAATACAACCCATAGACAAGCCATGTTCTTCCACTTCCTTAAGATATTCTTTGCAATCCCTCTTCTTCCTCCTCAAATCTTCAAGTTCCTTCCTTTCTTCTTGTGAAAAATGGCTTCCTAGAGGATCCCTTGGTTGCTAGCTAACCAATGACATGTTTCTAGGGTTTATAATAGTCTATATATAGTGTAAAATGAAGAAAACAAAAGAAAAAATGTAGAAAAATGTGGACATACCCATTCTGTGCATACCAGGTTTTCCAGAAGCTAGGCGGCCTAGGGATTGGCTTTTGCCCAGGCATGCCCATGTTGTGAAACCCCACCTAAAACTAACCTTAGAGTAAGGGGGTCGGGAATGCATATCATATTATTTTGCATGAATATATATGTTTTTGAATGATTTTATGTGCTTTAGAATCGTGGATTATAGGTTTAAATGCTTAGTTATGCTTGTTGAGTAGGAGGGGTAAAATGGTAATTTTGTTTGAGGTCAGAATAGGGAGATAACTTGAGGAGTAGATAAGAAAAATATGTGGGTGAGGAAATAAGAACAAGAGTTAGTGTGGTTAAGTGGTTAGAATCTTGGAATTAATCTCTAAGGTCATGAGTTCAAATCCCATTATTTAAGTTTTATCATGATTATTTTCATTAAGTTTGAATTTTTGTTTTCTTGCATTCCATAAAAATAGGAATGTTGTCTTAGGGGAGACATGAAGAGAATGTCCTAATCTTATCCTCATGTCCTAAAAAGAATTCTAGAGGAATTCTTGTCCTATTTATTACCTCTAGCTTGTCCTAACATCTTTATAATTCAAAACTATTAAATCCTTTCTTTTAAATTCCAAAAAAATTCTGGGATAACTCCACCACCATGAAATTCGAAAATCAGCTATGGTGGTTTGGTAGTTGGCCGAAAATAGGAGGGTAAAGAGGAAGGGTTCCAAGAGAAAATCAATCACCATTAAAGGACCTTCAAATCTACCTTCATGTTGTTCATACTTTAGTGGAAAGAAATCTGGAAATTTTCCAGAATTGTTGCAGACCCTTTCTTCAAAAATTCAGGCCATAATCCCATTCATTTGCTGCCAATAAAATGGTCATTTTATGTGGCTTGGAAGCTGGAAAAACTGTGCAAATTTCGGACTGCACAAAACAGCACCAAACCAGAAAAAAAACAGGGCATTTCGCAGCTTACAATCAAGGAAATGAAGCTATTTTTAGTTCACCTCCAAGCCAGGAAATCTCTTCTGTATTTGTCCAGAAATAAGGCTGAAAAACCAACCTTGAAAGACCCTCAAACACCCCAGAAGAACCTCTGAAAATCGAGCTAAGAGTGTGCAAAATTCTGCACCAAAAATTCTGCCATCATCGAAAATTCTGAACAACTTGAAACCAGAATTTTCCAGCCTTGCTTCCTTCTAGCCTAAGGCCAAAAAACATCTTCAACCTCTGTAAAAATTGAACTTGCTCAGCTGTAGACTGAACACCATAAACCCCACTCTTACCTTGAGCATAAGGACTCCATAGCTGCACCACAAAACACTCCTAAGATCACTCAATTCAAACTCTTTTGAACTTCAAATAATTTCAGCATTTTACTCCATTAAAACCACTCTTGAATTAGGCTAATTAACCAGAATTTTCTCTGCCTTCATGGACTGAATTTCGGCCAGCCTTGAGCAACATTAAGCTTTAATCATTTCAGAAAAAACTCCATGTTCAGCCGGCACTATTGAAAGACATAGAAACCTCTCTTGATCAAAACACCATAGCTAACCTCTTACCTTAAACTTCTCCACTATTTCCTCCATTTAAATTTCAAAAAAATCTGATCATCCCCTCTCTTTCTAGCTGAAAACCGAAGCCCTCACTCATTCCATACCATTCGGCCAGCCTTCTACCAAAATTCATGCAGCATTCTTCCAAATTCTCTCCATTTTCACCTAGAACACCAAGAACACACACTAACCTTCTTCAAGCCTAACCCTACTCCAAACACCTCCAATCACTCTCAAACACTCCAAATCACTTCCATTTAATCCCTACACCTCATTTCTGGTATTTATAACGCAAGACCTCGCAAACAAAAATTTTCAAGCGGATCGAAATTAACATTTTTCTTGAAGGTCTCAAGAACATCAACAAGACACACCATCACGCGTGGACCTTCTTTTGTCTTCTTCGAAGTACTCGACAATCAAGCAGGGTTAGGTTAGCCTTGGAAGACTTTTGAGTGTGAGCAAGCAAAGAAGTAGGTAAGCTCCTACATGGAGTTTTGTGAAGACCAAAAGTTATTGTGGCAAACAAATGCAATGCATATGGACATTTATTTGTAAATGCAATTAAGGACTGTTTTTCCTTTTTATTTCAGTCAAGCAAATCATTTGAAAATTGAACAAGAAGTTTTATACAAATCTAAGCTTTTTCTAAAACCCAACTTGACTAGACTTTTGGAAACCCTTAATTGCTATTTTCAAATAAAGCAAAGTTTGATCAATTTTCTCCCAAGGGGAACAATCAACGTTGAGTACTCAATAAGGGTAGACCACCAGGACTAGTCTTTGAAGGGTTAGGGTAAGTCTCTCAGTAGGTGGCCACCTCTGAGGGGTGAGTCCTTCCTGGATAGGATGCCAGTCCGGTAGGTCATACCGGTCCGAGCTAGTAAGTTTCAGTCATGTGGACTGTGTGTTCCGGAGTGGACAACCGGTAAGTTTGGGTGTAGAGATGGAGGAGTATCTTACCCGGTGGGCTGTACACCTACCTTTTGTCAGCTTGCACAAAGTGTGGCATTCTGACAGTTATTTAGTCATGGGGCCCAACGTGTGGTAACCCATGGCTACCCATTTGAGTGATTGTATTTATTGTGTACATGTACGGTTTGAAAAGCGAAACACCACTCTTTATTTTCAGCATTTATTTATTGCTTGCCAGCACTTTTCCTTATGAAACTTTTACAACCTACATACATGAGTTATTTTACTTAAAACACTCATAGCGCACACGGGCTTACTGAGATTTTTATCTCACCACCTTTTATGCCATATTTTCAGGAAGATCCTGCTGTGGAGGTCATTAGCTCGATTATTGCCTGTGCTTGAAGACTCATGTTATTTACTTTAGGTGTTGTTTGAGAGATTCTTGCAAATAATTTATTTTGGGTTTTGTGCCAGTATTTATCTTTTGGGTTGTAATAAATTTAATTTTAAAGTGTTTTGTTTTATTTTATTTTCATGTAACCTAGTTATAAAGAACCCTTGTCCTTTGGACGGGGCGATATCCCCGGCCCTATTAAGCCTAGGTAGTGGGGTGTTACACATGTTTTCTTCCTAGCAGCCAGGGTACTAAAGCTCCCTAGGCTACCAACTTATTACAACACAAATACATATATACAGCATTAGGAGGCCTAGGATACTCTAACTTCCCTAAGCCGCCACTTTGAACACACACAATGTACACTAGGTGGCCTAGGGAAGTGAAAGCTGCCTAGGCTGCCATTCATTCTAACACACATAAACATACATATGCTAGGTGGCCTAGGGAAGTTTTTCTTCCCTTGGCCGCCAACTTCTTTTCCTTTAGCCATTCTTGTTTCTTCTAGGCAGCCCCTTCTCTTACATTTCTTCCATTTTCTTCCTTTTCATCTTTAATTTGTATTTTCTTTATTTCCTACAAAATAAGATGAAAATGATGTGATGAGTGGTGATTTCAACAAGGAGTCACAAAAAATAAAGCACAAAAATACTAAAAAATATATATGTGATGTGCCGTCATCAAATGATAAGATTGAAACAACTGACTATTAAGGAATTTTACCATGATTGATGAGAATTCAATACTTTCGATGATTGAATTGTTGGGTATCTCTCACGCATATCATATATGGCGCAACGAAAAAATAAGAACGAGATACCATCTTAGGATCTGCATACGTGTGGAAAACAAGATATAAAGAGAACAAATGTAAAGACTTTACCTTTCTTTGAGCGTCCAAAAAATAAAATTTTTCCTTCTTCAAGTTTGATGATTGTGGTGCAATCCAGCAATCCTCTTGATCAAACACCACGAGAGTTGAATATCCAACTACTATAATCATAATGTGTGATTATCTCTAACAAAAATCCACACGGAGGATCACACTCAAGCACCAAATTTTCTATGCTAGTAGAAAAATTAAGTGCAAGCTAGGGTTCTTGTTTTTCAGAAAAGAGAGAGAGAGAGAGAGAGAGAGAGAGAGAGAGAGAGAGAGAGAGAGAGAAGAGTAGGGTTTTTGGAGAGTCTTTTGTGACGTGTATCTCCTTCCCAATCAGTTTTATGCATATCTCTATATGTCACCGAAAAAAGGAACTAAAAACCCTTCATCTTAGGATTCTAAAACAATTAGAATTCCCTAATTCTAATTGAAAACATCAAGTTCACGCAATTATAATTTGGACCATAAATTATAACTAACTATAATTTGGCCACAACACTTCTCTTTCTCATAATTAACCCCACTATGTTATTAAATAACATCTTGAGTATATAATCCTCTATTGTGTGTAACCTATTAGGTTTCCTAGTCAATTGGTAGCGAATATGAATTAATCCAAACTTCTTTCAGAATAATAATCTATAATTAATTAGAATTAATCATATCAATTCTAATCAGGAATGGTTTATTAATTCATCAATTAATAAACCCATATTTCCCAGATCATGAGCAGTATCTAGCAATACATCATGACTACCCAAGAGTCCTGGAAGTCAAGTGGCATGACATGAATCCTTGAATTACAAACTACAGTGCAATTAACTCATTTTACCATACAATATCTCAACCGGTTTGGAGTACAAAATTAATGCTAACTCCCTCCAGAATATATTAATTCTAACCCGAATATAATAATACTTGTACCAGGAACCCACTACTCTAGATGTATATCAATTGAAACTGTTTTCAATACATAGACACCTTGGCCAAGGACTTCTCGAGTAGTAATTCTTACAAGTGGCCGTGAGATATTCGCCCTTACTATTAGGAGTGGTGAATCATTTATTGACTCTCTCAACTACTTTCATTTACCTCACAATGTACCCAATATCCATCCTATAGGCGGCCCTCGATCTGGCTCCAGAGATTGGAATCAAAGCACAATGCTCAGCAAACAAAATATCTTGGAGATCTCAAATCTAAGGATACTTGCAGGTTTGCAATATTGAGATGATATCACTGGCACTGAATAATTATCCATGTGATTATCTCAAAGTTAGGTCATCCAATGTACTTGTTCCATTAACAAGAATCCATATGTTAACTTTGAGCATCTCAATACTCACAAATATGAGAACCTCCGCTTGATCAAATTAAGAAGTCTAACACATGCTAGTCTTAACGCAGTAATGATGTCCTATCTCATTAATACTAGGACTAGAGACTATTTAAGTACTAACACTATATAGTGTAGTAGGAATCTCATATCATCATCTCTATCATAATTTCCTTAACACAGTATTGTACTAAGGACTTTATCTAATAGTTATATTACATAAAAGTAAACAAAAGAAACTATAAGATAAATAATACATTTTATTAAAATAAAATGTGTCATATACAATATACAAGTAATTACCTCTAGGGTATAACACTCACAAACTCCAACTTGTACTAGAGCCAATCATTCATGTATCTAATACCGAATGACTCAACATGACTATCATATTTCTTTCGGGATAGCGCTTTCGTAAGCGGGTCAGCTATGTTCTCATCCATGGGAACTTTCTCTATCCTTACATCATTTCTATCTATGATCTCCTGGATCAAATGATAACGTTGTAGTATGTGCAATAGTCTCTTGTTTGGAACTTTTCCAACTTATTGCCCCTCAGCACAACATAAACACGTAGCCGGATTGTGATTTGAAATCATCTTTTTCAGATTTAAAACTGGCATCAAGATACCCGTTTATTTTCAAATTACCTTCTCCGTATACCCTTCGTAAGTACTTAAGGAGAATCTTTGCAGCCACCCAATGACCCTCACCGAGGTCAGATTGGTATCTACTCGTTAAACTGAGAGCACAAGATACATCAGGTCTTGTACATATCATAGAGTACGTGATAAATCCAACTGCCGAAGCATATGGAATCTTACTCATGTGATCCCTT
The DNA here is from genome assembly GCA_026120185.1 of Voacanga thouarsii. Taxonomy (NCBI): domain Eukaryota; kingdom Viridiplantae; phylum Streptophyta; class Magnoliopsida; order Gentianales; family Apocynaceae; genus Voacanga; species Voacanga thouarsii. The sequence continues at coordinate 3,211,295 of JANUWF010001641.1, read as the reverse complement.
TCAACTTGTGTCTTGGGAGACATCGACTTTATAAGACTTACACCATGTGACATAGGTAAGAATCCCTTTTTGAATTGATTCATGTTAAACCTCTTTAGTACTTTATCTATATATGTAGACTGTGAAAAACCTAGCAACCTTTTAGATCTATCTCTATAGATCCTTATTCCAAGAATATATGTTGCTTCTCCAAGGTCTTTCATGGAGAATTGTTTGGACAACCAAAATTTAACTGTTTGCAAGACAAGTATATCATTTCCTATTAGCAATATGTCATCTACATAAAGCAATAAGAAAACGATTGCGCTCCCACTGACCTTCTTGTATACACAAGGCTCATCCATGTTTTGAATGAAACCAAACTTTATAATTGTTTCATCAAAACAGATGTTCCAACTCCTAAAAGCTTGCTTAAGTCCATAAATGGACCTTTGAGCTAACACACTTTTTTTCCATCACTGGATGTGAAACCCTCAGGTTATGTCATATAGACTTCCTCAGATTTCTGTTTAGGAAAGCTATTTTCACATCTATTTGCCAAATCTCATAATCATAATAAGCAGTAATGGCTAGGAGTAGCCTGATGAATTTTAACATGGCTACTGGCGAGAAGGTTTCGTCATAGTCAATACCATGTCGTTGACAATAACTCTTCACCACTAGATGTGTTTTATAGGTAACTACATTACCATCCATGTCCGTTTTCTTTTTGAAAACCCATTTGCACCCAATAGGTTTAATTCCTTTGGGTGGATCAACCAAATTTCATACTTGGTTGTCGTACATGGAATCCATCTCTGACCTCATAGCCTCAAGCCATTTGCTAAATTCTGAACTGTTCAAAACATCCTTGTAGGTAGCAGACTCATCTTCATCTATGAGCAATACGTCATTATAGTCACTAATGAGAAATCTATATCTCTCAAGTGCCACACGTATCCTACTAGATCTACGAGGTTTTTGTGTAGTAGAAAATTCATCTATTCTCTCAATAGATATGGGATCAGACGGTTGATCCTTGTTTATTTGATCTTCTTGAACTTTACTAAGTTCAATTTTACTCTCACTGTCTTCTTTGAGTATGTGCTCCTTCTCTAAGAAGATGGCATGCTTCAAAACAAACATTTTGTTTTTAGAATGGAGGTAAAAGGAATATCCGAAGGATTCTTTCGGATATCCCACAAACAAACACTTGTCAGACTTATTATCAAGTTTGTCTGACTATGGCCTTTTGACAAAGGCAGGACAGCCCCATACTCGCAAGTGAGATAACTTTGGTTTCTTAATAAAGAACATCACAAATGGGATAGAATCAATCAATTTTGTTGGAACTCTATTTAGTATATAAACAGAAGTCTCAAGTGCATACCCCCAAAATAATTTTGGTAGGTCTGCAGAAGCTATCATGGTCCGTACCATGTCTAGAATGGTTTGATTCCTTCTCTCAAATACACCGTTATGTTGAGGTGTATGTGATGGAGTCCATTGAGATAATATCCTATTATCTCTAAGATAACTCAGAAACTCTTGACTCAAGTATTCTCCTCCTCAATCAGATCTTAGAGTCTTAATACTTTTGCCAAGTTACTTCTCTATTTCATTCTTGAAGTCTTTGAATTTATCAAAAGCCTCAGATTTGTATTTCATTAAATACAAATACCCGTATTGTGAAAAATCATCGATAAAGGTTATGAAATGGTTATAACCTCCTCTTACTTGTATTGACATTGGGCTACATACATCAGAATATATGAGTTCTAATAACTTTTTGGCACATTCTCCTTTTCCTAAAAAAAAAGAGTTTTAGCCATTTTACCTAGTAAACAAGACTCACATGTGCCATATAATTTATAATCAAATGACCCTAAGTCACCAAGCTTATGTAACTTAGAAATACGATTTTCATTTACATGGCCCAAACGACAATGCCATAAGTAAGAGGTGTTAGAGTTATCTATTTTAGATTTTTATTGTTTATATTGAGAATTGGATTATTCAAGTCTAGAACATATAAACCATTAACCAGAGTTGCTAAACCATAATAAATATCATTCAATGAAAAAGAACAACATTTATTCTTAAATATCAAATGAAATCCATTTAAGTCTAAATACGCAACTAAGATAATGTTTTTCATTAAAACTGGTACATAATAATAGTTTTGTAATTCTAGAATTAATCCCGAAGGCAGGTTCAGCTCGTATGTCCCTACAGCAAGTGCAACAACCTTTGCCTCATTTGTAGTGCGTAGGTCCACGTCGCCTTTCTCTAACCTTCTACTACTCTTTAGTCCCTATAAGTTGTTGAACAAATGAGAGCTACATCCGGTATCTAATACCCATATCTTATTTCTAAAGACAATATTTATCTCAATCATAAACATACTCAGAGTAGAAGTAGAAGTGCTTGCAAGCTTCTCCTTCTGCTTCGTATCCTTAACGGTCTCCAAGTAGGCCTTACAGTTACGCCTCCAATAGCCCATCTTGCCACAATGATGGCATGTGCCCTTAGTGGCAGCGTCCTTCTTCTTCACACCACATTTGGGCTTCATAGGAGCCTTCTTCTTCTTTTGAACTTTCTTCTTAGAAGAAGAATATTCTACCATTAAAATTGCATTGGAATCCTTATTCATGGAGGACTTCGCAGTTTTGAGAAGATTGATCAACTCAGGATTGGTGGACTCAATCTTATTCATCTGATAGTTAATCACAATTTGTGAGAAACTATTAGGCAAAGATTGCAGAATTAAGTCAATACTTAAGTCATGGTCCATCGCGAACCCGAGTGACCCAAGCTTCTTTATCAAGCCCAGCATCTTCAGCACATGAGTGGCCACAGAAGAACCCTCTACCATTTTTTCAATGAAATAGTTGCTTTGAGATCTCATATCTATCAATTCTGGCTTGGGCGTCAAATAGCTCTTAAAGATGTAGTATAATCGATTGAGCATCCATATGCTTATGCTGTTTTTGCAGCTCGGGAGTCATGAATGCCATCATAATACATGATGCTGTATCACTATCCTCTTTGTACCTTTTATGGACAGCATGCTCATCAGCATGAGCATCTTGAGCTGGTGGTGGCAGAATAGGAGCATCTAGCATGTAGAGCAACTTTTCCAATTTGAGAACGATTCTCAAATTTCTATACTAGTTGAGGTAGTTTGATTTGTTTAACTTGTTGATTTTCAAGATGCTACGTAGGTTTAGGTTTGTTGACATGATGCAAGTGTCCTAGATGTAAAGATAGAGAGAATTAGCTATTGTATAAGCACATGAAATACAGATAATTAAGACTTTAATTAAACGCATTTTCACCCCACTATTTTACTCAAACCAATAGCCCCCACTGCTGATTCAAAAAAGCCCGTTGGAAGCTTTTTTTAGTGGACCGATATCCAAATTCCTCAAGAATAACCTTGGGTTTGCTCAACAAGCCACCTTTGAGTTCATTGGTAGGTATCCAATACCAATTACATCGTATGTAACTACTGAATCATTGGGTGATTAACAACTTTTAATCTTAAAGCCTTTTGGGCTACCCCAACCTTTCTTCTAAATTTTTTTATGCTTGAGTTTGCCCAATCAAGATAAAGAATTTAGTTAAATCCGACCCATTAATCAGGAATTTAATTACATAGCTTAAACATGCCCAATGTTAAGTAGGCTTGGTTTGCCCAACAACCTGGTCTCGAAAAAGGACTCTCGTTCTTATTATATTAACTGAAGGAATTAGGTTTAATATTAATTGAGGGATTTATTCCTCTTAGTGATTTCAATAAATGACATGCATAAAAATCAATAAATTACATAATTGATAATCGTGGTAATAAAGTGATTACGTGGTATGGTTATAGACTTTACCCTAAATTAATTTCTTTGAGTCATAAAAGAAATTAACATAATTAACCCTATGTGTTTATACATGATTTAAGTAGAAGGTCTTACATTCTCGCCTTGTTTTGGTTGCCATCTCCAAAATAGAATAATTCTACTCCTATCTAACCTATGTAAACTAATTACATAATTTCCTAAAGCGAGAAAACCTTGAGTTACGTTCGAGGGAGTTAGATGAGAAGAGAATTGCACAAGAATTCGAGAGAAGGTAGGACACGCAAGCCCTATTTCATAAAAAATTAAAACTGTAAAATGCATGAACAGATATAATTGGTTTTAGTCCATAACCATCCACCATGGCATTAATTATGCTTAAACAAAATATTCATATAATTTTTTTATTATTCCAAAATTATTATTTTGAAAAAATAAAACAAATTCTAAAATCAATATTTTAGAAAAATACATTATTTTAAATTTTCAAAATCATTATTTCTTTATTTCTGTTTTGAAGCTCAAAACAACAACCAATTTGTTAATTTAAATAAAACAAAAAAGAAAATTAGGATGAAATGGAAGGCAATGACCATGTTCAAGAAACGGCAAAAACCTTTCAGTACATAAAGAAAACATTTTTTGAAATATGCTATAACTATTGCACAAGCGTATTATGCCACAGACCTAACCTATAATGCTCGAAACGATTCCGACTCATGTGAAAACAATTTTCACAATGAACAAAGACATACACAATTACATGAAACAGCTTTCACGCAAGAAACAAGGTCTGCAAACCACATATAGCAAAGCTCTGATACCACTGTTGGGTATCTCTCACGCATATCATATATGGCGCAGCGAAAAAATAAGAACGAGATACCATCCCAGGATCGCATATGTGTGGAAATAAGACATAAAGAGAATAAAGGTAAAGGCTTTACCTTTCTTTGAGCATCCGAAAAATAAAATTTTTCCTTCTTCAAGTTTGATGATTGTGGCATAATCCAGCAATCCTCTTGATCAAACACCACGAGAGTTGAATATCCAACCACTATAATCACAGTGCGTGATTATCTCTAACAGAAATCCACACGGAGGATCACACTCAAGCACCAAGTTTTCTATGCTAGCAGAAAAACTAAGTGGCGGCTAGGGTTCTTCTTATTTTTTAGCAAAAAACAAGAGAGAGAGAGAGAGAGAGAGAGAGAGAGAGAGAGAGAGAGAGAGAGAGAGAGAGAAGAAAAGAAAAGAAGAGTAGGGTTTTTGGAGTCTTTCATGCCGTGTACCTCCTTCCCAATCGGTTTTATGCATTTCTCTATATGTCACCGAAAAAGGGAACAAAAAACTCTTCATCTTAGGATTCTAAAACAATTAGAATTCTCAAATTGTAATTGGAAACATCAAGTTCTCATAATTACAATTCGGACCATAAATTATTACTAATTATAATTTAGCTACAACAACTTCTCTTTCTCACAATTAACCCCACTATGTTATCAAATAACATCTTGAGTATATAATCATCTATTGTGTGTGACCTATTAGGTTTCCCAGTCAATTGGTAGTGAATATGAATTAATCCAAACATCTTTGAGATTAATAATACATAATTAATTAGAATTAACATATTAATTCTAATCAGTATTGATTTATTAATTCATCAATTAATAAACCAATATTCCTATATCATGAGTGGTATCTAGCAACACATCATGACCACCCAAGAGTCCAGGAAGTCAAGTGGCTTGACATGAACCCTTCAATAACAAACTACAGTGTAATTAACTCCTTTCACCATACAATATCTCATCCAGTTTGGAGTACGGAATTAGTGCCAACTCCTTCCAAAATATATTAATTCTAGTCCGAATATAATAGTACTTGTACTAGGAACCTACTACTCTAGATGTGTATTAATTGGAACTGTTTCCAATACACAGATGCCTTGGCCAATGACTTCTCGAGTAGTAATTCCTATAAGTGACCATGAGATATTTACCCCCACTATTAGGAGTAGTGAATCCTTTATTAACTCTCTCAACTACTTTCGTTTACCTCACAATGTACTCAATATCCATCCCATAGGCGGCCCTTGATCTGGCTCCAGAGATTGGAATTAAAGCATAATGCTCAGCAAACAATGTACCTTAGAGATCTCAAGTCTAAGGATACTTGCACGTTTGCTATATTGAGATCACTGGCACTAAATAGTTATCCATGTGATTATCTCAAAGCTAGGTCATCCAATGTACTTGTTCCATTAATAAGCATCCATGTGTTAACTTTGAGTATCTCAATACTCATGGATATGAGAACCACCGCCTGGTCAAATTAGGAAATCTAACACATGCTAGTCTTAACACATTAATGATGTCCTGTCTCATTAATACTACGACTAGGGACTATTTAATCACTAATACTATACAGTGTAGTAGGAATCTCATATCATGATCTCTATCATGATTTCTTTAACACAGTGTTGTACTAGGGACGTTATCCAACAGTTATATACATAAAAATAAATAAAAAATTGTAAGATAAATAATGCCTTTTGTTAAAATAAAATGTGTCATATACAACGTACAAATGATTGCCTCTAGGGTATAACACTAACATTAATAAGATAAGTTCTTTGATAGTCAAGTTTTAATATAAGAAAAAAAAATTAAGGAAGATATTGAGCACAAAAATGAGCACATGAAAGCAATACTACTTAAAGAAGAAAGAAGGAAATTTTTGTGCAATAATGTGAACTACAAGAAAATAAAGAGTAAAATGATTGTAACATTTGATTGTTGATTAAAGTATTATAATTGAAAGGAATTAAACACTTCTATTGAGTGTTAAGGAAGAGTTCTTTGAATGCTCAACCATTAATAGAAAATTTACAAGAAATAATAGGAGACATTGGGTAGTATGCTAAGCACATCAAATCAATATTGTTAGAAAAGGAAAAGAAAGTTTTGAGTATCAAAGAGAATGATAGAAATGAAAAAGTGAAAGATTTGTGCAAATGGTAACATTAGGATTTCAAAGATAAGAGGATTTAACAAGAGAAGACACAAAAAATGTGTGCTAACTCAAATGAATGAAATAAAACATGAAATGAATGGAGTAAATCTAATGAAGCAAAAATATAAAGTCATTATAGAGGTAACATAGAAACCATTTAGAAGATGGTTGGAAAGTTCAATGTATAGCAGTTGTAGTCATTAACTAGAGTAGCAAAAGTCACTTTAATCGACTAAGTCTTTACAAGAAAATTCTCAATAAATGGAGAAGAAAAGAGTTGGCTAGAAATAACACAAAAGAGAAAGCACATGTCAAAGTGCGTAAATCAAAAGAACAAAGAAGAATAAGAAATAGATATAATAAGTCCAATGAGATAAGGAATAGACAGTTAACATGTAAATAATATAAAGAAATTGACTACAATATAGATGTATTTGATAAAGAGCAATTTTCTAACAATGAGTGAGGTAGCTAAGGTGGCTTTCTATAATTGAATCTTGGAAGAAGGCTCGTAACATGAATAATAAGTGAGAGGATATAACTTCTATGAGGAAACTTAAAGAAAGAGAAAGGAAGTTAGATTGAATTACCACTATAGAGATTCACTGACATGGCTTTCCCATCTTAATTTGATGCATCCATGTATAACGCCTAAAGTTCGACAGGTAGAACTTTGATCTTCTCTTAGGCTCTTAGAAATTCTTCTCATTCTTCCTCTTTTACAATTGCAAGGTATATATCTGTTGTGGCCGAATTAGAGGTGGCATAAGAATCGCAATTCCTCTAACAAAAGATAATAGTAACACTCCAATCCTGAAAATCTTCTCATATTCGTGACATTTTCGAGTCGCATCTACTCCCAAGTTTTCTTTGTTCCAAAGTGAGTACTTAGCATTCATTTACGGTATTAGGTTGTTGTCTCCATCGACCCTAGTTGCATTTCTTCAATTAGTTGGATGTGATGGTGGAGTGAGGTTACCTTATTTAACTGAAGCAGTCTCGTGCAAATCTCCATTGGTTGTATAGAATCTCTACATTTGAAGCATCCCTAGTTCGACTCCTTGAATTAATAATCTATTCTATGTGTTTCTTCCTCCTGCAGCGATGTCAAATTGTCGAAATTGGAGCATCTCCTGTTGAAGTAATCCTTATATGTTTCCCCTTATTCATCTATTATTACTCTACTGGCCTTTTTGCATGGAAATTTCATGTCTTTAGAATCGTTCTTAAAGTCATCCTATCTAGTCTTCCTCCTTTGTTGGTATAGTTGTGTCCACTATAGTAGTACAATTGTAGACAATATCTAATTTCCATAATCATCACTTCTCCAAATTCTACTCACATTCAATATCCAGATACCTCTCGAGGTAACATTCCTCAAGCTAATTATTCTAGCCCAAAATTAAAGTGCAAATATACCATGAACTAAAACAAGTATATTCATATAGCATGCTCAGTTAGATAAAAGACAAAAAGATATTGCATAGATATTTCACATAATATACACCCCACACAATCATAGGGTATTCCAAACAATGCCCCTTTATTCACGCATAATTAGCAGGTCTAACAGAAAATCACAAATCTCTAAAGTATAGATATCAAAATCCTAAATCCTAACAATAATTACCATTTCTAAGCTCCCATCATAATAATACTACTCTATCCGTCAAATTAGAGCTAGGATAGTGAAAATCGAATGACTATAATAAATATCAAGATCATACATCTCTTCATCACATATAGTCCTCTTATACCCAAAGAATCTCACATAAACATATTTATCACATTCCCTAAAATATCTTACTATTCCTATCAACATAGATTTTCTCTCACTTCTCATCAAAGTTATCATCATTACAATACACAGAAATAAAATTTCCTCCCATAACAACTCATCAACATGTAGCAAGATTTTCAAATTCAAACACAGATAACACTAGTCGTTCTTAAATTTTAAATCCTTAATTTTAAAGATAATACTCAGCTCTATGCTCAACTCAACCTAGACTTAACTAACAATTCCAGATTCTACAATCTAGAATCTATTCCATTAATCAAAAGATACCCCTAACCATGTTTTCAACCTCAATCTTACACTTCTTGAAATTCATCACTCCAAGATCATCATCCAGGGCTATAGATTAACTTTTGAGTTCTAATTTCTGAGTTACTACTACAATACAATTTATATATATCAACAAGTACCCAAGTTATGACAAGTGTGGGGCTTCCCAAGGACCATGGTTATGTGGAAATTTTATATGTTCTAATAATCTTATTCACAAAAATACACTTAGCTTAGCAAAAATTATAAAACTTAAAATTCTAAATCCATTAAATCAATGTAACTACCTAAACCTAGGCTCTGATACCACTTGTGACACCCCGCTACCTACGTACCCTAAAAGGGGTCGGGATGTTGCCCTATCCAAAGGATAAATGGTCTTTATAATGAGCTAAATAAATAACTCATCAAAAAGTAATACTTCAAATAAAATTTAAAAGTATCACAGTTCAGTCGAATTGATGCATTTGTAAGGTAAGTCGGCACGATAGCTAATACCCCATTTCGAGCTCTCTTCTTTTACATGAAGGATCACGGAAAAACATCAAAGGAAAATGTAGCAAAAAATTTTTAGTTTTTTCGAGTCACATCTAGGGGAGAGTACTTGCTTTTCCTTGCTGGTCGCGGATTAACCAATGTGGGGATGGGTTGCACTAGAACTTCTTGCATTGGAAAAAGAGAAGGAGGTGCCTGCTGTTCAACAGGAATTCCTGCCAATCTTCTACTCCTACACATCAAACGTCTCAAGCTACTTCTCTTCGTCTTCCAAAGTATAACTCTACCTTGCTCTTGGCGTTAGCTTAGTGAAAGCATCTTCTTAGATAATCAAAAACACTCTTCTAGCGAGAGGGAAGAGAAAGGACAAAAACCGAAAGAGAGAGAGAGAGAGAGAGAGACGGCACACTGGAAAAGAAAAAAAAACTCAAAACCATGTTGTGGTTTTTTTTTTCTCTCTCTCTTCTTCTCCTATAATTTTCGGCCAGCCTAGGGCTTTCTCAAGCTCTAATAGCCGAAAATCATCAAGCCTTAATGGGCTTGGTGCTATGCTGAAAAAAAATCCAAGACTGACCTAATCCTCTTAATTAATTAATCATTTTTTTGGGGCCTTATTAAATATCCAAGACTAATGAACTAATTCTAATTAGACTCTTAATATATGTCAACATATATCAAACCAATTAATTAATTTATTCTAGCCCAGTTCTCTTAATTAATTAATTAATTATCTTTTTTGGGCCTTATCAAAATCCAAGACTAAATAATTAATTCTAATTGGACTCTTAGAATAAATTTTATTTCTCTTCTAAATAATTGTTCATTAAGCTCAGATCGTGTCTAAACAACCAAGGTAACTTGAGCTACTCTGGAGACTAAGAGTCATATTATTCATGGCTATTAAAATAACCAAAATGCCTTTACTATTAAATAGTCGCATTTTATCATTTTAAATTTTTTCAATTATCACCATTGAAAATATAACCCCAAGAATAATATTGCTAAAGTAATGTCTCTAACTCACAGGTGAAATGACAGAAATACCCCTCTATGTAACCCCCATCGATGTGACAAGATAAATGTACTAACACCCATCTCAAAGATATCTAGCATCCTTAGATCTCTAATCCGATAATCCATGACTCACTTAAATGTACTTGCTTATCATTGGAAGTTACCCAAAAGCACACATTCTAGAGTCACGTTCCCAGGGCCCTGGATTATCAAATTGTCCTAAACAATCACAAGGGGGTGATTTAACCTCACTAAGTGAAATATAGAAACTTTGTTGCATGAGTCCGTCTTAACTAACTATAGTAATACACCCAACATACAAGGATATTGATTTCACAAAAGAAATTTCACCCAACATACATCCAAGTATAAAACCCTAGCCTTGCCAGACCACTAACTCATACTCAAGTATGAAGGTATCCATCCACGCTATAACTATAATAGTCTTATCTCTATAATTGTAATACTTTAAGAGAGACCACTACTACAGGTCCAGTTCTACGTATTTGAAATACGCTTATACCTATGATGTGAGTGAACTACTCACTGATTCAAGATAAACCATTCCTCATTGGAAATCATAGCATAAGAGTCTTACCTTGATGAAATGCCCAGTTCCATCAGACGACTAAGTACTCAAGTTTATTTGTATGATAAGTACCCATAGTCTATACCTTACTATGAAGAATGACCCAATACATAGGCCATTACTTGTCATTCTTGGACCTTTAAATGTGCAATAATATAATAAACAAATTAAATTGAATGAATAAATATTTTATTGCAATATGTTCATACAGAATACATAGTCTTTGAGGGCATACTTTTCAACAATCTCCCACTTGCACTAGAAAGCCTATGAAAGTCAATAAGTGTCTACCCTTATGACATCTAAGTATCTGCGAAACACATTTTCTATCAAAGACTTGGTGACGCAATCCGCTAGATTGTTGACAGAAGAAATCTGATCAACCACAATCTCCCATTTCTGGATGAACTCCTAGATAAGGTGATACGCCCTTCCTATGGTTTTGAGGTTCCTTGCATTGTGACACTGCTCCAGGGTTGTCACAATAAATGGTGATAGGCCTATCTATATGTAGCACTACTCCAAGTTCTATGAGAAACTTCTGGACCCACATAGCTTCTTTAGAAGCTTTTGAAGTAGCAATGCATCAACTTCTATGGTAAAATCAGCAATACAAAATTGTTTGATACTTCTCCATAAAATAGCTCCTCTAGATAAAATGAAGACATATCCACTAGTGGATTTTCTTTCATCTTTATCTACCTGGAAGTCTGAGTCTGTGTAACCTGTAGGAACTAAATCATCAGCACGATATACAAACATAAAACCTCTCGTTTTCTTAAGATATTTAAGTATATGCTTTATGGCTTTCCAGTAGGCATCCCTTGGGTTTGACCGATATCTACTAACCATGCCTACTACAAAGCAAATATCTAGCCTAGTACAAAGCATAGCATACATGAGACTTTCCACAGTCGAAGCATAAGGGATCCTACTCATTTTCTGCTTGTCTTCCGGTGTCTAAGGACAATGCTTGGAAGATAGGGATAATCCATGTCTAAAGGGTATAATAACCCCTCTACATTGATCCATGTTGTACTTGACCAATATCTTGTCAATATAAGTAGATTAGGATAAGCCTAACATTCTTTGCTTCCTATCTCTAAAAAATTAATGCCTAGAATATAGCTAGCTTTTCCCAAGCCTTCCATGCTAAACTAACTAGATAGTCAAACCTTAATGGATGATAATGTCCCTACATCATTTTCAATTAGTAGAATGTCAGCCACATAAAGTATCAAGAAAATCACTTTGTCACTGTCTGATTTCCTATACACACATGGTTCATCCATGTTTTGAATGAAACCATAAGCTTTCATGATTTTATTAAAACATATGTTCCATACTCGTGATGCTTGCTTAAGTCCATAGATAGACTTCTTAAGCTTACAGACTATTTGTTCTTGACCTCTAGCAACAAAACCTTCTGGCTAGGACATACAGATATCTTCACCAAGATAGCCATTTAAGAAGGTCGTCTTGACATCCATCTACCATATCTCGTAGTCATAATGACATGCGATGGCTAAGAGAATTTGGATAAACTTAAGCATGACTACTGGTGAAAAGGTTTCATCATAATTAATCCATTTTTTTTAGTATAACCTTTAGCAACCAACCTTGCTTTATCGATTTCAACCTTTCCATCCACACTTTTCTTCCTCTTATATACCTAATTACACAAAATGAGTTTTATTCTATCAGGCGTAGTGACAAGATCCCAAACCTAATTGACGTACAAAGATTCAATTTTGGCATTCATGGCTAGCTTCCATTTGTCTGCATCTATATTAGCATCAACAATGGCCTCCTCGTATCTAGTTAGATCTTATTCTTGATGATTAGAGACTAGATCATAGATCTCTCTGGTCCATCTTTCTAGAACTCTTGTGATCCTCCTACTATGACGAGGCTCAGATTATGTAGGAACATCCAGTTGTGTTTCTCTTAGTTCCTTGATCGGGGTGTTAGAAGTACTTGAAGTTAAATCAGTTATCAGCTTCTCTTCTAACTCTATTCTACATGAACCCGTGGTGAAAGTAACTTATTCATCCTCTAAGTATCTAACATTAGTACTAACAAGTACTTTATGCTCTTGAGGATGATAGAAATATCCACTTCTCGTTCCTTTTGGATACCCAATGAAGTAGCATAATTCTGATCTTGGTTCTAGCTTACTTCCTTTTGTCAGCACATAAGTTGGATAATCCCATATCTTGAAATAGTTTAGATTGGGCTTTCGTCCAGTTCACATCTCATAGGGTGTCCTAAGTACTGATTTGGAAGGTACTAAGTTCAAAATATATGCCACTATTTCTAAGGCATACCCCCAAAAAGAAATAGGAAGAGATGCATGACTCTTCATGCTTCTGACCACTTCCATCAAAGTTCTATTTCTTCTCTTAGCTACTCCGTTCTGATGGGAATCCCAAGCACAGTTAACTGAGATACTATGTTGTAATGTACCAAGTAATCTTTAAACTCACCGAGAAGGTACTCTCTACCACGATCTGATCTCAAATTTTAATTAGTTTACCTACTTGACGCTCTATTTCGGCCTTAAACTCCTTGAATTTATCAAAAGAGTCAAACTTGCGTCTCATCAAATAAATGTAACCAAAACGATTGTGATCATCTGTGAAAGTGATGAAGTATTCATACCCTCCTCTAGTTGGTATAGTCATCGGACCACAAACATGCGTATGAACTAATGCTAGTATTTTCATGGCTCTATCCACCTTTTTGGTAAAGGACCTTTTGGTCATTTTACCTTTAAGGCATGATTCACACTGAGGTCATTCTTTTAGTCTCAATGAACCTAAAGGCCAATCATGGACTAGCCTCTGAATCTGATTGGGATTTATATGTCCCAATCTAAGATGCCAAAAATACAAGTCATTTGATATGACCTTTCTTTTTTTATTATCATGTTTAGTTTGAATATTGTTTACTTAATTTCGAATATGATGTATATAAAAAATATTTCCATACATGTTTCCAGAGTGAATTAAATTATCATTTCTACTGGTGGAAACACTATAATGGAAAAAAACAGAATATTCTTAATTCATCGATTTGGAAACTGAAATCAAATTCTGTTTGAAACAAGAAACATATAAAATATCTTTTAAAACTAACTTCCTATTACAATAAAAAATAAACTCAAGATTTCCCACTGCTTCAGCCTATATTCTTACTCCATTACCTACTTGAAGTCCATACTCACCCTTACTAAGTCTCCTTGTCCTTCTGAACCCCTGCAAAGAGTTACAGACATGGTTAGTGACTCTAAAATCAACTAGCCATGAGGATATTGACCTAACCATTAAAATAAACTCTAGGTATAGAGCAATACCTGAAATAGACTTAGCTAAGAAGTCCGGACAATCTTTCTTCCAATGCCCTTTCTTGCCACACTTAAAACATTTGCCTTTGAGCTTCTCGTTGGGCTTGGCCTGACCAGATGCTATGGGCTAGGCCCTTATATTGTTCTAGACCTTCTTTTTCTTGAATTTTTTAGGCTTTACCTTAATTCCAGAAGAAGAAGCAAAACGAGAGACCAAAACCTTCGACACGGGCTTCATGATCTTCTCTGCCGCCTAGAGCTCTTCATAAGATCCGTGAGATTCATATTCAACTTGTTCATGCTATAGTTCAACTTGAATTGAGAATATGAGTCAGGCAGAGTTTTAAGAACCATGTCAATTTGGCTCTCAGGATCTATCGCTGCGCCTAGGACCTTAGCCTCTTCAAAGTAAGTAATCATTTTGAGCAGATGTTCTCGAATCGATGCCCCCTCAATCATCCTAGTATTCATAATTGCCCTAAGAGCTTCTTACCTTGTAGGGCCGGCTCTTGTAAGCAAACATGATACGTAATTACAAATCAATATCATACACAGTAGCCATGTGCTTATGCTTAAATTGAAGCACTCTAGATATGGAAGCCACCATGTAGCATTTTGCCATCTCATCGGCTTTCTTCCATGCCTTCTTGGCCTCTCGCTCTTGATCAGTGAATTCTCACCTAATCTCAGGATAAGGATCCGTAAGAACGTACTTGTACTCCTCGGCAGTGAGTACTATATTTAGGTTCCTCTTCCAGGCCACATAATTTGGGCCTATGAACTTATTCTTTTTTAGAATGATTGATAATGGATTGAAACCAGACATTTCTAAAATATTGCGAAAAACATTCATTTAGTTTGTAAGAAATAAAAATGCACATTCTTTATATTATTTCTTTGATAATAGTTAACTCTAAAAACTATTATCAATATTATAAATAGTTTAGCTCTTAGAAAAGCTAACAGAGCTTCGTAGGAAAATTAATAGCATTCTAAGTTAAATGTATAACCATCACGAATCAAACTTTCTAAAATAGGCAATGATCTAGAAAAATTTTCACCGATAGGATGGCCACTAGTTCACACCACCTACAAGTAATCTAATGCTAAAAACCTCCAACCTACGTTGGTCGATCCTAACAAATACTCTAAACTTTTAATTTTACTTTTCTATTAGTTCTAGATACTTGTGAAAATCTATCCTATAGGGGGTCATGCTCAAAATAACACAAGAAAATCTACCATCTCTAACGAGAGTTGTGACAGAAGCCATGGGGTCGTTAGAACCCCTCTTCCACTTAATCTTTTATTGAAAATAGAGTTTTATGCCCAAAAATGTTTTCTATAATTATATGGTTTTATTAACTTTAGTAAAAATTTAAAATTCAATATTATTCTCTATGTTAAAGATTAAATCCTTTAAGAGAATAAACTATGAATTAATTTTACTATTCTAAGTTAATAACTAAGTAAAACTTTATTAAATAACCTTAAGTTCAACATTATTCTCTATGTCAAGGATTATATTCTTTAAGAGAATAAATTATGAACTCTTTTATTTTTAAAGTTTCTTAGATTAAAACGTTTTATCAAAACTCATCCTACCTTGTAAGACTTTAGTCTCACAAGAACTTGTACATTTAAGCACAAAAATGAAATAAGCATGATACCAAAAGTAAACTCTTTCATGTTCAAACTATTCATTTTTTCCTAAGTGACCAAATATCATGAATTAAAAATTAATGATCTTGTGTAATCCTAATGTGGTTCCATTATTTACTATTCATTTTCATGTAAAGTATTCATCCATAAATAAATAAAACTATTATAGAAAATTAACCTCATACAATGGTTTCAAAACATAATTACATCAAGGAAAATAGAGGAACAAAACTTTAGCAGTTCTCTCTTATTTCTTGGACAATTTGTCGCCTCCCTTCTCATCCAAAATTGTGCGCAACTGCCTTTGGGCAAAGTGGACCCAATATCGGGTCCGTTGGTCCCACCTGGCGTTGGGTCCAATTTGTTTTTCCTCAAAATCAAAAAATTCTAGCTTGGCAGAGTGGACCTAGCGCCGAGTCCATTCGACCCACCTGGCGCCAGGTCAGCTCTGGAGTTCGTTGATTTTTGGAAAAAATCTAGCTTTTCAACCACTTTTTGCCTCTCAAAAATTCCAGCAATCATGTTCTTCCAATCCCCAAAATTTACAGATTAAAAGAATATAAAGAAATGCAAAACCAAGCATAAAGAACATGCCTTTACAAGCGCCTATGCCTTTAACCACGGGGCGTACAACGAATCTACTTAAACTAGAAAAACAATGGGAAAAATTAGAATACATGATCCTATGCCTCAACCACGAGGCGTACATGAACTCTAGAAACCAACATATAAGGGATCATATGAAATCACACAAGATTCATTTTTAAATAGTAAATGAACCACCTTTTTCAGTTTTAACCCTGGTACATGCTCCTAGATGAAAATCGTGTCTCTGATACCACTTGAAAGATCACGAAAAAACATCAAAGGAAAACACAATAGAAAATTTTCAATTTTTCTGAGCCATATCTAGGAGAGAGTACTTACTTTTCTTCGTTGGTCACGAATTAACCAACGTGGGGATGGGTTGCACTTGAACTTTTTTTGTTTGAAGGGGAGAAGGAGGCGCCTGTTGTTCAACAGGAATTCCTGTCAATCTTCTACTCCTACGCATCAAACGTCTCAAGTTACTTCTCTTCATCTTTCAGAGGATGACTCTATCTTGCTCATGGTGTTAGCTTGGTGAAAGCGCCTTCTTGGATAATCAAAAATACTCTTCTAGAGAGAAGGAAGAGAAAGGACAAAACCAGAGAGGGAGAAAGAGAGAGAGAGAGACGGCACACCGGAGAAGGAAAAAAAACTTAAAACCACATTGTGGTTTTTTTTTTTTTTCTTTCTTTCTTCTTCTCCTATAATTTTTGGCCAGCCTAGGGCTTCCTCAAGCCCTAATGGCCGAAAATCATCAAGCCCTAATAGGCTTGGTGTTGTGGTAAAAAAAAAAAAAAAAAATCCAAGACTGGCCCAATCCTCTTAATTAATTAATCATTTTTTCTAGGCCTCATTAAATACCCAAGACTAATTAATTA
Source organism: Voacanga thouarsii (assembly GCA_026120185.1). Classification (NCBI taxonomy): domain Eukaryota; kingdom Viridiplantae; phylum Streptophyta; class Magnoliopsida; order Gentianales; family Apocynaceae; genus Voacanga; species Voacanga thouarsii. The sequence goes on along the minus strand of JANUWF010001641.1, from coordinate 3,193,807 downwards.
ATTTTAATTGGACTCTTAATATATGTTAACATATATCAACCCAATTAATTAATTGATTCTAGCCCAATTCTCTTAATTAATTAATTACCTTTTCTAGGTCTTATCAAAATCCAAGACTAATTAATTAATTCTAATTGAACTCTTAAAATAAATTTTATTTCTCTTCCAAATAATTATCCATTAAGCCTGGGTCATGTCTAAACAACACTAAGATAACTTGAGCTACCCTAGGAACCAAGAGACATATTATTCATGGCTACTAAAATGATCAAAATGCCCTTACATTAAATAGCCCCATTTTATCATTTTAAATATTTTGAATTATCACCATATGAAAATATTGACGCTAAGAATAATATTGCTAAAGTAATTTCTCTTACCTACAGGTGAAATGACGAAAATATCCCTCTATGTAACACCCATTGATAAGACAGGATAAATGTACTAACACCCATCTCAAAGACATCTATTACCTTAGATCTCTAGTCCAATAATCCGTGACCCACTTGAATGTATTTGCTTATCATTGAAAGCTACCCAAAAGCATACATTCTAGAGTCACATTCCCAGAGCTTTGGATTATTAGATTATTCTGGACAATCACAATAGGGTGATTCAACCTCACTAAGTAAAGCATAGAAAATCTGTTGCATGAGTTCATCTTAACTAACTAGAGTAGTACACTCAACATACACGGATATTGATCTCACAAAAGAAATCTCACCCAACATATATTAAAATATAAAACCCTAGCTTCGCCAGACCACCAACTCATACTCAAGTATGAAGGTATACATCCACGTTGTAGCAGTAATAGTCTTGTCTCTATAATTATAGTACTTTAAGAGAGACCACTACTACAGTCCAGTTCTACGTATTCGAAATACACTTATGCCTATGATGTGAGTGAACTACTTACTGATTCAAAGTAAACCATTCCTCATTGGAAATCATGGCATAATATTATTATCTTGATGAAATGCCCAGTTCTATCAAACGACTAAGAACTCAATTTTATTTGTATGATAAGTACCCATAGTCTATACCTTACTGTGAAGAATGACCCAACACATAGACTATTACTTGTCATTCTTGGACCTTTAAATGTGCAATTATATAAGAAACAAATTAAAATAAAAGAATAAATATTTTATTGCAATATGTTCATACAGAATACATTGTCTTTAAGGGCATACTTTCTAACATTACATACATTGATTATATATATATATATATATATTGTTGAAATTCACCTGGACAGGTTAACGTGAATCACTACCGCTAGAAATATGTGGGGTATTAATAAGAGCTATTGCAAATGAAGAGCGTGAACACTTATGGTACGACATGAAGTTGCCTGCCTAGGTTTGCCAACCACTAACGACTTCCCTTGGCCTATCCCTACTACATAGATTTTCCCTACCCTCTATTCTACCAAACTGATTTGTTGGAGTTGGATGTTGCTATGGAATGTGTGTTATGTTGGGGATATACCCTAGAGTCAATTTGTACTTATACTATTGTCATTATGTTTTATATAATAATATGAGGCTTTCCTTTCCATAAATAATGAGTTTTGTTTTGTGGTCATCAAGTACGTGACTTGATAGTAAAACCCTACAATGAATACAATGACTATTCTAAAACTGTCCCTGATCGATTATTATTATTGGAATAATAATAAATTAAGATTAGTATGTTTGTGACTTGATGGCTATGTTTTACTGGCCATGGATATTTGTGATATCGAGTCAAGACATAAATAAATGTTAGAGAACATTGTATTGGACATGACCCACTGTGAGAGTACTTCATGGAATATGTCATAAGTACTTTCTAGCCATAATAATATTGAAAGTCCTTCGACCTAAATTCATCATAGTTTCCTACTTGATAAATTCTATATTTTGACATTGTTTAAAGTTGTCTTTAACCAAATAATAAATTAGACTACTGTTGGATATAGAATAAATCAAGGAGAGGAATATGATTGATTGTGAAGGAATTTGTCCCTCTCAATTATGGGAGAGATATCCATGGGCCCCTTGATAAGTTAGACTATTAAAAATGCATGGCCGTGCTCAAATATATCAATCTAAGATAGTGATATCATTTGTTTGAACAGTCTACTATGAAATAAAGAAATAATTGATTAAGCTTAATAAGGATGACATGCTCCGTGCCTTATGCTTAATCTGGATATCGTGTGACAAAAGGATTAAATATAAAATTATGGTTTGGTTCAAAGAGATCACCGATCTTCATTTAACCTGAATAGTTATAATGTTTTGCTAGAAATCTCTTATAACTTGTGGGCCATTTAAATATGATTTAGGTACACTGCCAGTGTTAAATGAACATATAGGGTCACACAATAAGCGACCTTGTTAGGTTATTTTTCTGGTGACCAGATTCGATGAATCTGGAAATATGTCTAAGTTAATTGTACTTAGAAAATTTACCAAATACAATGAATCTAGAAATATGTCCACATTCGATGTATCTGGATGATGTTCAGATTATAAGAATCTGACTCGGTAAATTAATTAGTTAAATTATCGAGATAATGACAGAATCTTATCATATCAGTTTTAATTTAATTTGAATTTAAATTAGAATATGATAAGATATTATTAGGGTTGGACTCTAAGAGGTTCGGGGTTTTTTAAGAAAACCCTAGCCGTGTTTTCAAGAGTCCAATTTTTCGGTTGAGAACATTCGTGCCATTCTCTACCAGAAGAGGAAAAAAAAACCTCTTAAACCCTAGGTGCTAGCACTCCCCGGGTATCGAGTGAGTTCGCGGTGTGTATCAAATAGAGGACGTTCGCATACTGCAGCGTCTGGTGATTGTTCGGGTTGACGTACAACAGCGCAATCAGAATCGAAGGATTTCGATTACAGCAACCAGAGGTAATTCTTAAACCTTAGATCTTCTTAATCGTTTACTTGGGTCCTCGGGAGGGATTCGTGGATGTTTTTCGCGTTTAAGAGTCCACGAATCCCAACATGTTGGACATTAACTGAGGATGAAGACATTCTGTTTATCTGAGGATTTGTGGATTGTTGTTGACGGGTAATTTATATTCATGTTCAGAAATTTAGGACTAGTATAAAGGCTTATAATTGTGTGTGTTGTTGTTTGTTGTTTAACGAATATTAACTGAGGATGAACAGATGTTGGTTGTGGAGGATTTGTTGTTTGTATTGTTGTTAATATGTGAGAGAAATGGTGATAGATTATTATCTAACTATATTTATGTCTCTCCATATAATGTTAATCGAACTTGTATTGTCAGTTCATGTGTTTGTGTATACTGTTAATGTAGTTGTGTATGGTGTTCATGCGTTTATGTAAAGTGTTCAGGCTTTTGTTAGCATGTTCATGTAGTAAGGTTAACCATATACTTGAGGACTGCATTCATGTGGTTATATAAGGAGTTTATTTATTTATGTCAGGTGTTCATACATTTGTATGGCATGTTCATATAGTAATTAGTGCAAGTTGACCATATGCTTGGGGACTGTGTTCTTGTGATTATGTTAAGTATTCATGTATTTGTAACAGGTGTTTATGTGTTTGTATGGTATGTTTATGTAGCAACTAGTGAAGGTCCAGGGTATGCTTGGGACTATGTTCATATGGTTGTCAAGGTGTTCATGTATTTATGCCAGGTATTCATATGTTTGTACGACTTATTCATATAGTAACCAGTGCAAGTTGACCATATGCTTGGGGACTGTGTTCATGTGGTTATGTAAGGTATTCATGTATTTGTATCATGTGTTTATGTGTTTGTGTAGCATATTTGTGTAGTAACTAGTATATGTTGACTATATACTTAGAGACTGTCTTCATGTGGTTGTGTAAGGTATTCATATATATATGTGTCCAGTGTTATTGTATTTGCGTTGCTTGTTCATATAAGTTTTTTTGGTAGGCTATTTTTGAAAATATACTTTTATTTTTATAGATATTAATACCTAAGGATTAGCATCAGTGATGAGCTCCAAAATTTGTTATCCTTGCATTATGATTTACTTTTCATATTATATGATTGTGTACTTTCTAGTTTCTAGTTTGTAATTTTGTTGGCACTATAGCTTTCGAATCTTTTGGAACTCTAGACTTGTTCATTTCATTAACCTTGTAGTGTAGTTTTCTAGATTAGATTCCATATATTTAAGCTTGGAGAATATTGTATCTTTCGTGTCATCCTGCATAGCCACAAGTTAGTGATGCATTGAGAGGGAAAATAAGCTTACTTATGGGGGAAGATCCTAACAGTGAGATTGTTGCAACATTAACTGGTCCACTCTATCAGCCTTTTTCTTAAATTGCAACCATGCTATGGCGGTTTTTTTCTTGGAATGTTGTACAGAAGCTTTTTCCTCTACTTTCCAAATCCTTAAGATGGATCCTGTTTTTACAATATGTAGTAGTAGGATAAGAATCCACTGGATGTAAGTTGATATGTTATTAAGCTCTATTAGTATTTTTAATAATTTCTCTTGCAATGAAACTAATGTTTTTAGCTTATCTTCAAGGTTTGTTGTTGAAGTTTCATTTACCATAAATAGGCCGTCCTGACCCCTAATAATAAACTTCATTCTCTAAAACACATTTTCTATTTGTAGATTATTTAGTGGTATATATGTGCAATTGCATTAGCAAAAAATGAAAACTGATAACCCAAAACTTATCATGCCATCCTTTTTTCGTGTTCATAAATCATATCAGTGAGTAGGAGTATTGACTTTATTGGTGGGAAGATTAATTAGGTCTACTACCCCTTCAATCTTCATACTGTGTTTATTAGTGTGTGAGTTTAATCATTAATGCGCACCTAGCTTTAACCTTTTCTTTCCACTTTGATTAATCAGCTGTGAATTTGTCCCATTGTGCAAAAGCAACCAATTTGTCCATAAACTAAGCCAACTAGACCCCAGTAAGACTAGGTAAAAGCATAACAGTACAATAAAATGCAGAAGATGCTTAAGATCTTTTCTGCCATTTGTATTATTGAAAAATAAGAAGATTAAAATATTTGAAAACAACATATCTATTATAAAGTTTGTTAGAGCTAGAACCATGGAGCAATTATGGAGAGTGGCTAATATTTTAATTGCTTATCGAAAAGAGCCCTAAACAAATATACAAACAAAAATGCAAAGTGATATTCGTGAAAGTCAGTGAACAAACAAGTAATGTCGTTCAACTCTCTAATGCTAAAACCATACAGTTTATCATTTTGCAGGCTTTATAAAATTTAACTGGCCTTCTCCATAGCATCCTGTTGAAATGAAAAGTACTCAGTATATTACTTAGCTACATGACTATGATTTTGTGCATGAACTCTTTCATTAAGCACTTAGAAACCTTTTGAATATTTGCAACAGTAGTTGCAAGAACCATTTTTGTAGCTTCCTGTCTAAATGCTTCATAATGTGCAATATTTAGCAAGTTGAACATTTACTCGAACTGGAACCTCATCATGCATTGCCGTGCCTAAAAATATAATGATTGGAAATATGATGGCTCAATAATTTAGTAATGTGTAGAGGATATAGTTGTTAACTCCATGCATCATATCTTATTGATTTTCTGAAATTTTACATGAGAAATAACAATCAAGCAAAAATGGGACAAATGAAGTAGAATTTTGACTACTTTTCTCTAGTAACCAAGTAAAAAGGGAGTTCTGCTTATATCTATGATGCCAAAAATTCTCTCTTCATCACCCTCCATTAATCTTCTATGGATAAGTTAAAAAGGCATTCTCTTCTCTTTTCATCCCAACTCATAAGATGACATCAATGCTTGTAGATCTACTAGGCTAACTAAAGCAACTAGGAAAACATGCTATTGTAAAGTTTTTCAGCACTATTCACAAGACTTGTGAGTTATAACATTAAACAACATTGTTACTTCCCAACTGAAAGATATACAATGATTAATGCATACATGTGCCTGCCACCATCTTCGGTCCATTTTGAAATGATAAGCTATCAAACTCCTATTTACATCTATGGTTGGTTGCATATAACTCCAAGAGTTGCCCCATGTCCTGAATCAACACAAAAAATCATTGGAACTCTTTGTTTATATGCACATACTTTGCAAATGAAAGTGATATGTTTAAAACTTGTCTAGAAGTCTTTCCCACCCATATTTCTTTAGAAGTATAATTTTGTTTCAAAGTTATAACTCCTCTCTCCCATGGTTCTTTGCTTTTCAAAAGGTCAAATGCATGTTTCCTGCATTCTTGGGATGTCTCTAGGAAAAAGTAGCAAGACCAAATATAGCGTGATGAACCTAAAAGAACAAGAGACCAAATTGATATTAAAAGTACTTAGGAGCTTCTCTAATGCAGAATTAGTTAGTCAAAAAATAATGCTATCTGGGACAAGCTGGATATTTTTCACAGGCACATTGAAGATGTCAATGCCAATTGCAACTAACAATGATATCTAACCGAATGTGTTCTTGTCAAATGGTTCAAAGCAACTATGCAATGAAAATAAATGACATGCAGCAATGTCCATTTCAACTATTCTTGCAATGTGTGAAAGACCGCTATAACTTGACTATTTAAATAGTAGTATCAATTAGGTAACAAGGGTTAGGATTATTACTAGACCTTGTATAGAAACATGAAGGTTGTGTATACGTATTCAAAATATCACATAATAAGCTTATCTTACTACTTTTAATGGTAAGCACTTCTACAACCATCATGATCTGCTCGATTGTAGTAGTTTGTTACAAGTACCTTATTTTCATTTATTGCATTAGCAAGAAGACTACACATTCCAACGAATTGGGCTCTAATACCAAATCTAAGTATTCGCTTCTAGTCAACTACAAGAAACATTGTGCTTGGGTCTCTACAGTTTGGTGGATACTAATGCAGCTAAATATCACATTGCACTCTCCTTATCAAAAGAATAGTTCTCCACATATGATCATGTGATCCACATAGGATTGTATATTGAAGCAAAGCTATAAATTAAACTTTTAGTATAAAAACATGAATCAATACTTTAACTAATTCACAACATAAATCCAGCATTACAATATTGTTTATTGAACTTCAAACCTAGATAAAAATCTCGTGTATTGCGTTTCAAAGAGAGGAATGAAATGAATAGAAAATTTCACTATCATATTCATTTATTAACTAACGTATTCTTTTTTGCTTAAAACTTGCAAGATTAACATAAGTTGTGTCTTCTTACAGATAAAGAACAAATAAGTGAGTTAAGCATATGGTTACCCACGAATTCAAGAAAGCTAAACGTGCAAAGCTACAAGTTTAAATAGAGCAAATTCCTCACTTTTTACCTTGTAGGTCTAATTGCATGAACAAATTTCTTCGAATATCTCAGCTTCCATTTTTAACTACTAGCCAGATATAGCTGTTGAAGCTTACAGAAGCCATGAACCCAGCAAATAAAACTAGAAAAAAATGACACTGCAAAGCAGAAGTATTAAAAGTATACCTCTATGCCGTAAATTTTCCTTTGGCCGTTAAGAAGATGATGAGTGATCCACTGGAACGGCTTCTTCACTTGACAACGATTCTGGTTGAAATCCCATGATCCATCTACTTCCTTCATGGCATGAACGCCAAACCCTCTTGAGAACTCAGAATATTCCACCGCCCATTACTTGTTGGTGAAACAACTTTGGCAAGGAAAATCTTGTCTCATAACAATTCTTGAACCTTTGCTATTGATTAGCAAAATCAAGAAAAACAAAGAAGGAAAGAAACACACGAGAAAGAGAGAGGAGAAAAAGGCTTCTTGTTTTTTTTCTATTCGTGTGTTCTGTGTTTATTTTTTTCAAAACCAAAACCCACGACTATCCACAATATCTAATAACCAAAACACCGGAGCTTTGATATTTCAAAACTTCCGGAGACTATCAACAGAAGTGGTTTGTCTTAGCTTAAACTCTTCAGTTTCGTGAATCAAAAAACCCTATTTAATTTAGGCTATTGGGCCAATAATAATTTATTATTTTTCTTAGACTCAATGAGCCCAAAATAATAACCATTAATTATTTATTTCTTGGGCCTATTAAAATAACCTAATAAATAATTAATGAATCCAAATGAACTACAATAATTATTTAAGATTTTTTATTAACTATTTTAGGTCCAGGTTAAATTTCTAATTATTTAATCTGGATTTAGACCCTGAATAATTAATTAACCAATTAAACTAGATAATAAATTTAATTTCTCTTGTTCATTTATTTTATTTTAGTCCAAAATAAATTAGACTTCCTGAATAAAATAAAATTCTCTTCTTATTAAGACCATTTCCTCAACCTAAAATTAATTAGGACTTACGCGCTATTCCGATGACCAAAAAGACATATCACATTGGCTACTAAAATAGCCAAAATACCTGTTATATAAATAATTCTATTTTTCATTTTAAATATTTATAATATCACTATAAGAAAAGTTTGACCCCAAGGACAATGCTGCGTTAGCTATATCTTTGACCTACAGGTGAAATGACTAAAATACCACTTTACACACAGCTGTGTATTCAGAGAGGAAATAGTGTGCTAACACATCTCTAAAAGACATATACCATCCTTAGTAATAAGACTCCGCTTCATCATGTTCATCATGGAGGTCAAGATCAAGGAGGGGGAGGCGTGACTATGCAAGGACAAGAACCGATGACAAGATCTAGGTCCAAGAAGCTTCAAGAGGATTTTCAATTGCTCACCAAACCATGCTTGAGGATGGAAGAGGGTTGGAAGGTTGAAGAAGCTAGCCAAGAGTTCTTTTTAATGACTATCAAAGAAGGACCCCAACAAGATTTCAAGCCAGCAACAAAGACGAATGAAATTGGAACGAAATGGGACCTTCCAGTGCACGACCGGCGCCGGCCCCAAGTAGCAAAACCGATGCCGGCTTCAATCTGTCCAACAACCGCTGGAGCAGATCATAACCGGCGCTAGCTCCGTTCTGGGCAGCCGCTGCATTTTTTTTGTTTTCTCCGATTTTCTCCACTTTTAATTTTTTGTAAAGACTTATTATGACCTTAAACTGTAATGGAACCTCAGGGATTACTTAGTTAGGGTTAGGGTAGTATAAATAGAACCTTTTGTAATTTGACAACACAACACGCACACTTTATTTCAAATTTGAGAGAGAATCTTGAGAGACCCTGGCCTCCTTGTTCATCTTGTTCAAGACCATACTTAAAGGTTAGTCCTCCTTATGAATGAGTCTATAAATCTTTTGAATAATCCAACATAATTTCTTTAAATGGGTGTTAGTTGCTTTGTTCTTCTAAGGTTTGTTTAAATTCCATTACTTGGGTGCCTATTTTCTCTATTCTATTTGTTCTTGTTTACCTTTGTTGCTTCAAGGATATTGTGGTGAGATTATAGTAGAATTTTCTACTATTCTTAATGGTCTTTAAAGCTTAGTTCATCAAGGATTTGATAGAGGATAGGTGGTTGTTTCATTTTCTCCTTTTTGTCTCAAGAAGAATCTCTGTTTTGGTCACATTGATTGAGCTGAACACATAACCAACTAATCTACCCATAACACCAAGAAAAATCCACACAAGATCATATCAAAGAGCTTGGTATCAAAGCAGGAAAAAGCTTGATTCCAATCAAAGCTTGAAAGCAAGAAAAATGAGCCCTACAAAGTTGAAGAAAAAGAAAACAAAGAAAATCCCGTAACTAAAAAACATGTTCCAAAAAGATCATGAAATCTTTGTTATATCTTGAATTTTCTTTTGGAAAATTGCTCCTTGATATTAAAATAATCCTTGGGAACAAATTTTTCTTGACTTTGTGGTGAAATTTAGCTTGAATATGAGTGAAAATGTTGGTTGTTCTCAAATGACGAGATTGCAACTAAGGTGTTTGATAAATGTTCCATGAGAATACTTTTGGCTATAGTTGGGAACTTTGATTCTTGATTCTTATTTCTTGGGATATTGGGACTTAGTATATCACTCTATTGTTGAATTTCATGCTCATTGAACTCAACTTATTTAGTGCACACTTGTGATCATCTTGTTCTTCATAATTCTAGTTCTAGTTATTCTTGTTTCTTTGTTCTAGCTAATTCTTGTTCGTTTCTTGCTTAGAAGTGTTTCTTGTGCATCTAGTGTTTGTTCTTGTATTGATTGAGTCCACATTTCTTGAAATTCTTGAATTAAAACTTTTTTGCTTAAGGTACCCAACAAGTGTTTGTTGAAATTCCCCTAAGACCCCCTAATTGAAAATTTCTTTTGATTTATGTGATTCACTAAGTTGGACTAAAAATTTAGCCATTGGGGAGAATTGGGATTGAACAAGAATGCTTGAGTATTGAGAAAAAGGCAAGAGGGTGAGCCTATTATTAAAAAAGCCTAAGAGAGCAAACACAAGCGTAGAGTGATCAATCTTGAGAGCCAACACGCAAGGAAGTGAAGTGATGATCTATTTTTTTTTCTAATCTCTTTTGTTTTGCAGGTATAAGTAAGTAAATATATTCCATCACCATGGCCCATGATTAAGAAATCTCTAGGCCTAGCCCAAGTGGCCCTAGTAGACTTCAAGAAGAACAAATTGATGCTTAAGGGTTTACGCGAAGACTTGCTAGCTATGATGAGGATTATGCAAAATGAGTTCCAAAACATGATAAGGAAATTGATAAATCATCTTGGACAATCTTCTACCATCACACAAAGGGGAGGCCAAAAACGATTTGAAGTACTGTTGGAAAGTATGCCCTCATAGACTAGGTTTCTGATGTAAATATCAAATATTTTAATAAAAGAATTTATTTTTAGAAATTATTTGTGAATTTACTTTTTCATTTGTGCACAATTTCATTTGAAAAAGACCCATTGTGCTTAAATAAGTGATCCATGTGAATGGTGGTCTTTCACAGTAAGGTATGGATCACGGGTTATTTAAACACATAAATATTTGTTTTTAACCTATTGATGAGAATGAGAATCTCATCATGTTTAAGTTATTATGTTATGAATTCCAATGGGGAGTAGTTTACCTTTGGCCAGCGAGTAGTCCATTCACTTTATGACATAAGCGTATTTCGAATACGTAGAACATGACCTATAGTAGTAGTTTCTTACAGTACTATTTGGTAGAAACCTAGACTACTACTGCTATAGCATGGACTAGTACTCTACGACTTGAGTATGAGTTGGTGGTCTGACGAAGCTGGAAGCATATACTTTGATATGCTATAGTTGAGGTTCTATGGTAGAACCAATATACTTGTGTATTAGGTATATGTAACTAGTTAGTTAAGACAGACTTGTACAAGATAATTTCTACACAATATCACCCCTTGTAGTTGTCTGAATGATCTAAAATGTCCAGGGCCCTGGGAAACATGATTTGGATGTTTAATTTGGGGTAGCTCTCTTGGAAAGAAGAAACACTCCAGGAAGTCATGGATCATTGGACTAGAAGCCTAAGGATGGTAGATGTCATTTAAAGAGGTGTTAGTACACTTTTTCTTCTCTAAATGTACGGCAATGTGTAGAGGGGTATTTTAGTCATTTCACCTATAGGTCAGAGACTTTGCTAACACATCATTGTTCTTGGGGTCAATATTTCCTTATGGTGATATTAGGAAATATTTAAAATGAAAAATATAGCTATTTATAAAGCAGGGGTATTTTGGTCATTTTAGTAGTTAAGGCGATGTGCCTTTTTGGTCCTTGGAATAACCCGTAAGTCCTAATTAATTTTGGGTGAGGAATTGGTTTCAATTAAAGAGGATTTTATTTTATTTTATTCAGGAAGTCTAATTTATTATTAGACTAGAATAAAAAATAAATAAATAAAAAGGAGTTGAGAGAAAGTAATCATCTAGTTTAATTGGTTAACTAATTATTCAGGGCCTAGCTCCAGCTTGAATAATTAGAAAATTAACCTGGGCTTAAACTAGAGGAAAATAATTAATATTTAATTATTTATTGGGTTATTTATATAAGCCCAAGAAATAAATATTTAAAGTTTAATTATTTTTGGTTGATTTGGGCTTATTAATTATTTATTGGGTTATTTTTATAAGCCCAGGAAATAAATAATTAATGTTTATTATTTGGGCTTTTTAGGTCCAAGAAAAATAATAAATATTATTTTGACCCAATAGCTTGAACCATAGGGTTTCTTCCAGATACAGTTCAAAAGAGTTTAGGGTTAAGCCAAATTTACTCTGTTGATAACATCCGAGTGTTTGAAATATCATATTTCGGAAGATATTGTTATCAGATATTAGAGACCTAGGTTTGGCTAACAAGAACTCACGCCTCTTGGAAAGGAAAAAACCCTAATTTTCCCTAAGCCTCTCTCTCTCTCTTGTGAGACTATCTCTCTCTCGTGAGTCTCCTTTCTCTTGTTGTTCTTGGTGCTTTGCTAATCAATGGCAATAGAATCAAGAAGGATTGAGACCACTCATCCTCACATTTTGTTTCACCAACAAGGATTGAGGTAGTGGAATATTCCGTGATCCGGAAAGCTTGGCGTTCATGCAAACAAGGCGAAGTAGGAGATTAGTGGGATTTGAACCGGAAGCTTCATCAAGCGGACAAGAACGGGTTGTTCCTGTGGTTCAATCCATTCTTTCACAGCCTAAGAGGTTTAAGGCACGCAAAGGTATGGTCTAAACGCTTCCATGCTGCTATTAAGCCTAATTTTTTTTTCCTCTATTTTTTTTCATTTTTGCGAGCATGCTCTCTATTTTCTTGCAAACCAACAAGTACCTAGCCCAAGGATGAGGGATGGTGATGTCCATACTCCTCTGTTAAATGCCCAATAAAGGGAAGAATGGGATAAGTACTCTATTAGGGTATTCCAACAAGCTCCTATGAGAGGGGGAAGACATGGCTTGAGAGGAGGATGAGGTAGGGGCCAAGGAAGGAATAGTGGGAACAACTTAAGAAGGTTAGAAAGAGAGTTTGAGGGAGTTGATGAATGGTATGAGAGGGAACAAGTTGAGGCCTTTGGAGAACACAATAGAGGATGGGGTAATAGAGGAGGAATGAGAGAAGGAAATGGTGATTGAAAGTGCCCACATTCTATTACAAGAGTGACCCCGAAGCATATTTCGAGTGGGAAAGCAAGATGGAGATATTCCTAGAAAGTCATACCTATAGTAAGAGGTGAAAAGTGAGGTTGGCTATTTTGGGATTTTCGGAGTTTGCTTTGGTTTGGTGGGAACAAGTTAGTGCACAAAAAAGACAAATGGGAGTGAAAACCGTGGCTAGTTGGAATTTGTTAAAAGATATGATGAGGGCAAGGTTTATACCACACCATTACTACAATGATCTTTATCAATGGCTCCAATCACTCAAGAAAGGGAACAAGAGTATGGAAGATTACCATAAAGAAATGGAAGTAATGTTGATGAGAACTCAAATCAAAAAGAGATCCTAGAGCAACAAGAGCAAGGTTCTTGGAAGAATTAAATAGGAAAATTGCTAATTTGGTAGAATTACATCCTTATGATCGATTGGAAGATATGGTATATGCTGCTATGAAGATTGAGAGGCAATTAAAGAGGAGGGCATTCACTAGACCACCACTTCCAAACCTCAACAGTACTAGCAAGGTGCCAATTAAGAATGATGAAGCCCCTAAGCCATTTCAAAGGGACTTCAACAAACCAAGGGAGGTTTGGAAACCTAGAGAGGATTGGAAGCCTAGGGAGGATTGGAAATCTAGGGAAGGATGGAACAAGGACAAGGAAAAAGCCATGGAGAGGCCACAAAGGAATAGAGATATCAAGTGTTTTAAGTACCTTAGATATGGACATACTTCTCATGAGTGTCCAAGTAAGAGAACGATGTATACTAATCCCTATGGTGAGATTTCTACCGACGAGGAAGAAGAGGAAGAAAGGTACCAAGGAGAACAAAAGGGAAATGGAGATGAGGAAAGTGATGAAGGGGAAGTTATTGGTCAAGAATACTCTTTGGTGGGAGTCACAAGAAGGTCATTAAATTCACAAGTCATTGAGGATCAAGATCACCAACAAAGAGAGAACATCTTCTACACTAGAGGTATAATCAACAAGACCCCTTGTAGTGTCATTGTAGATAGTGGGAGTTGCACTAACGTGATTAGTGCAAACTTAGTTGAGGAACTGGACATGAGTTGGATAAAATACCCTAAGCCCTACAAATTGCAATGCTTGAATGATAGTGGGGAAATAAGAGTAAACAAACAAGTTTTGGTGTCTTTTGAGATGGAAAAATACAAGGATGATATGCTATGTAATGTGGTCCCCATGTAAGCAGGTCACTTACTCCTAGGGAGGCCTTGGCAATACAATAGACATGTTAAGCATGATGGGAAGAATAATACTTATTCCCTACTCAAGGAGGGAACTAAGTTTACCCTCACCCCCATGGCCCCTAGTGTGAACAAAGATTAAAGAATCATGAAGGAGAAAGAAAAGAAAAAGGGAACGCAAGATGTCAAACAAAAATAAGAAATTGAGAAGAAAGAACAAGAGAGGAAAGAAAAAGAGTTGAGAGAGAGGATGGACAAATAAGTACCTTTGACAATCAAGGATAGGAGTGAGCAAGGATAAGAGAAGGGAGGTAAAAGAAGAGTGAATTTCTTTGCAAAAAAAGTGAGGTCATAGAAGCTATAGAAGTTAAGGAACTGGTTATTCTTCTTTTATGCAAAGGTTCTTATATTTCTACTAATGATTCTATATTTTCTTTGCCTAGTGAAATTACACCTATTCTTCAAGAATTTGAAGACGTTTTTACAAATGAGGTGCCCAGAGGACTACTACCCATGAGAGGGATTGAGCATCAAATCGACTTTGTACCCGGAGCCGTCATCCCCAACCGACCAACATATAAAAGCAACCCAGAGAAGTCTAAGGAGTTGCAAAAGCAAGTAGATGTATTGCTTGAGAAGGGACATATGAGAGAAAGCCTAAATCCATGTGCAATTCCGGTTCTCTTGGTGCCCAAAAAGGATGGGACATGGCGTATGTGTGTGGATTGTCACGCTATCAACAATATCACGGTAAAATACAGCTATCCCATTCCTAGGCTAGATGACTTGCTTGATGAGCTATTTGGTGCATGCATTTTCTTTAAAATTGATTTGAAATTCGGGTATCACCAAATTAGAATAAGAGAAGGGGATAAATAGAAAACGGCTTTTAAAACTAAACAAGGGTTGTATGAGTGGCTTGTCATGCCCTTTGGATTGTCTAATGCTCCTAGTACCTTCATGCGATTAATGCACCATATTTTGAGGGAATTCATTGAAAAAATTGTTATTGTGTACTTTGATGATATATTAATCTATAGCAAATCATATGTGGATCATTTGAATCATGTTCAAAGTGTGCTTATTGCCCTCCGAATGGAGAGATTATATGCTAATCTTGAGAAATGCTCTTTTTGTTTGGAGAAGATTACATTCCTTGGGTATATTGTAAGTGCCAAAGGAATTGAGGTTGATGAGGGAAAAGTGAAAGTCATCCAAGATTGGCCAACCCCTACCACCATTACCCAAGTCCATAGTTTATATGGGCTAGCTAGCTTCTATAGGAGGTTCATCCAAAATTTTAGCACTATAGCAGCCCCTCTAACCGAAGTGGTAAAGAAAAAAGTGGGATTTAGGTGGGAGGAAGCCCAACAACAAGCCTTTCAAACTCTCAAAGATAAATTGAGCTAAACTCCAATTCTTATTCTTCCTAATTTTGAGAAGGCCTTTGAGATAGAATGTGATGCAAGTGGGTTGGGAATAGGTGCGGTCTTAACCCAAGATAGAAAACCCATTGCATACTTTAGTAAGAAATTGTCCGGAGCGGCCCTCAATTACTCTACCTATGACAAAGAGCTTTTTGCTTTGGTGAGGACCTTAGAATATTGGCAACACTACTTTTTGTCAAGAGAGTTTGTCATCCATGCCGATCATGAGACCCTTAAACACCTCAAGAGCCAACAAAATTTGAACAAGAGACATGCAAGGTGGATAGAGTTTATTGGGACATTTTCATATCATTTAATACAAAAAGGGTAAAGAAAATGTGGTAGCAGATGCACTATCTCGAAGGTATACACTACTAAACTTTTTGGATGCTAAACTTCTTAGTTTTGAGCTTGTGAAAGATTTGTATATTGATGATGAGGAGTTTGGGGATATTTTCCATGCTTGTGAGAAAGTGCATTTGCTAAATATTATAGGCATGATGGTTTCTTGTTTAGGGAGGCAAGGCTTTGTGTGCCAAAGGGATCTATTAGGGTGTTGCTAGTTAGGGAGGCCCATAGTGGGGGACTAATGGGGCATTTTGATACTGCAAAAACCTTATGCATTCTTAAAGAACATTTCGTTTGGCCAAAAATGAGAAAGGATATGGAGAGACATTGTTCTCAATGCATTATTTGTAGGCAAGCCAAGTCTAGATCTCTTCCACATGGTCTTTATACTCCTTTGCCCACACCTAATGTTCCTTGAGTTGATATTTCAATGGACTTCATCGTAGGATTGCCTAGGTCCAAGGGGGTAAAGATTCTATATTTGTGATTGTTGATCGATTTTCCAAAATGGCTCATTTTGTGGCTTGTTCCAAGACTAATGATGTGTCCTATATTGCAGATTTATTCTTTTAGGAAGTGGTGCGAATGCACGGGATTCCAAGGACTATTGTCTCGAATAGGGACACTAAATTCCTTAGCCACTTTTGGAAAGTTTTATGGAACAAACTTGGTACTAATCTCTTATTTTTCACATCTTATCATCCTCAAATGGACGAACAAACGGAGGTAGTCAACCGAACACTCACCGAACTCTTGCGGTCCATAATCAAGAAGAACTTCAAAAATTAGGAAAAGTGCTTACCACACATTGAGTTTGCTTACAATAGGGCTATTTACTCTACCACTTCTTATTCTCCTTTTGAAATTGTATATGGTTTTAATCTTCTAACTCTTTTAGATTTGGTTCCTTTGCCTATAGGTGAACGCTTGAACCTCGATGGAGCTAAAAAGGCGGAAATGGTGAAGGTACTCTATGAGAAGGTGAAAGCAACCATTGCAAAATGTAATGAAGAGATCCCCCATACGCGTAATTAAGGAAGGAAAAATGTGTCATTTGAGTCGGGTGATTGGGTATAGGTGCACCTTTGCAAGGAGAGATTCCCCACACAACGACGGAACAAACTAGATTCAAGGGGGGATAGTCCATTTCAAGTTTTCGCCAAAGTTAGAGATAATGCTTATAAGATAAATTTACCCAGTAAGTATCATGCTAGTGCCACTTTCAATATTAATGACCTCTCTCCTTTTGATGTAGATGATGGCAATAATTCGAAGATAAATCCTTTCCAATGAGGGAGAGATGATGATACTCCGCTTCATCATGTTCATCATGGAGGTCAAGATCAAGAAGGGGGAGGTGTAACCATGCAAGGACAAGGACCGATGACAAGATCTAGGTCCAAGAAGCTTCAAAAGGATTTTCAACTGCTCATCAAACCATGCTTGAGGATGGAAGATGGTTGAAAAATTGAAGAAGCTAGCCAAGAGTTCATTTTAATGACTATCCAAGAAGGACCCAATAAGATTTCAAGCCGGTAACAAAGACAGACGAAATTAGACCAAAAGGGGGCCTTCCAGTGTACGGCCAGCACCGGCCCCAAGCAGCAGAACCAGTACCGGCTTTAATCTGTCCAACAACCCCCGGAGTAGATCATAACTGGTGCCGGTTCCAAGGACCCTAGCCGGTGCCGGCTCCGTTGGTTGCCCCGCGTTTTTTATGTTTTCTCCGATTTTCTCCACTTTTAATTGTTTGAAAGGACTTATTATGACCCTAAACTGTAATAGAACCTCATGGATTACTTAGCTAGGGTTAGGGTAGTATAAATAGAACCTTTTATGATTTGACAACACAACACACACACTTTAATTCAAATTTGAGAGAGAATCTTAAGATGCCCTAGCCTCCTTGTTCATCTTGTTCAAGACCATGCTTAAGGGTTAGTCCTCCTTATGAATGAGTCTATAAATCTTTTGGATAATCCAATGTGATTTCTCTGAATGGGTCTTAGTTGTTTTATTCTTCTAAGGTTTGTTTGAATTCCATTACTTGGGTATCTATTTTCTCTAGTCTATTTGTTCTTGTTTGCCTTTGTTACTTCAAGGATATTGGGGTGAGATTATAGTAGAACTTTCTACTATTCTTGAGGGTCTTTGAAGCTTAGTTCTTCAAAGGTTTGATAGAGGGTAGGTGGTTATTTCATTTTCTCCTTTTTGACTCAAGAAGAATCTCTGTTTTGGTCCCATTGTTTGAGCTGAACACATAACCAACTAATCCATCCACAACACCAAGAAAAAGCCACATAAGATCATATCACTTAGGCTTCTAGTCCAATGATCTATGACTTCTTAGAATATTTTCACTTTCCAAGGAACCTACCCTAAAGCAAATATCAAAGTCATGTTCCCCAGGACCCTAGATAATTAGATCATTTGAACAACCACAAGGGGTGATATAGTATAGAAACTATCTTGTACAAATCTGTTTTAATTATATATACCTAATATACAAGTATATTGGTCATTCTAAAGAACCTCAACTATAGTATATAAAAACATACGCTTCCAGCTTCGTCAAATCACTAACTCATACTCAAGCTATAAAGTTCAAGTCCATGCTGTAACAGTAGTAATCTAGGTTTCTATCATATAGTACTTTTAGAAACTACTACTACAAGTCTTATTCTATGTATTTGAAATACACTTGTGTTATAAGATGAAAAGACTACTCATTGGCTAAAGGTAGACCATTCCCTATTTAGAACTCATAACACAATAATCTTACTATTATAAGATCCCCATTCTCAACATTCAGTAAAGAACAATAATTTATGTGTTAAGTATCCCATGGTCCATACCTTACTATGAAAGACCTCCATTTATATGAACCATTTACTTAAACACAATAGGTCTTTTCCAATGAAAATTGTGCACAAATATAAAGAAGATTTCACAAACAATTTCTGAGAAAAATACTTTTATTAATATAAGTCAAAATTATATCAGAAACCTAGTTTAAAATGGTACACATCCCAACAATCTCCCACTTGCACTCTAAGATTAAGTAAGTCCTTAGGTGCCCACCCCTATGGCGTCTAAGTGTCTTCTAAAGATTCTTTCTACTAAAGGCTTGGTGAAAGGATCTGCTAGATTGTTCTCCGAGATAATCTGCTCCACCACGACTTTCCGTCTCTGGATGAAATCCCAGATAAGGTGGTACTTCCTCTCTATGTGCTTCCGCTTTTTGTGATTCATGGGTTCTTTAGATTGTGAGACTGCGTCAGTGTTGTCGCAATACACACAACCGATTTGTCCATCTGTGGCACGACTCCAAGTTTTAAAAGAAACTTTCGGAGTCAAACTACTTCTTTGGATGCCTGCGAAGCTACCATAAACTCAACTTTTATGATTGAATTAGTAATGCAAGATTGCTTGATACTCCTCCATGAAATAGCTTCTCTAGATAAGGTGAAGACATATTGATAGCAGCTAAAATCACTATTATATTCCTAGTTATTTGAGATTGTTTTTTGATACATTTGTTGTAATAACTAGGTATATTCTTTTCTATTTCATATTGTGCTTGTAAAAAGTATTTTTGACAAATTTGTACAGATTTAAGTTGATTTCGAGTGAAAAGTGAACAATTTCATAACAGACCTAGCGCCAGGCCCAGCCAAGGGACTAGGCACCGGGTCCATTCTAGTTAAGCAATAAAAACATAGCTAAATTTTGGAGAAAAATAGATTGGGCTTGGCGCCAGGTCCTCTTTGCCCAGAAGCAGTTGTGCTCGAGTTTGGTATTTTCTAAATTCTACTCGGACTAGACTTCTCAAGCAACGAATTTTGTTATCAAAAAGGCTTATAAATACAAGAAAAATACAAGAGAAATGTGTGATTTTGAAGGATCCAAGCTAGCTACTCAATCACCACTCAAAGGAGTATTATTCAAAAGAGATTTTCAAGAGAAGAAGACAGGCATGTCTATGAGTTTTATCTTTTATCCTTTGTTTACTTTTCTAGAACAATGATGTGCTTAATAGTTTGATTGTAATTGGATACTATTTTGGAGATTATGATTTTGAGTTAATTGGAACTTTTTATCAATTGATTGTTGTTCTTGGTATTTGATTACTTGTTTTTCTTTGGTTGATTGATTTTTATTATTGACTTACTTGAAAAAGAGGTTGATAATGAATTCAACTAATTGATTTAATATTTGTTATCTCTTAACTTACTTGAAAAATGGGTTAATTGTTTAGAACGTTGGTAATCAAATGTTGGTTAATGATTGCTAGAATATAGATTCATTGACTAATTTTATGTTTTAAATCACCTAGAATATAGGGGTTTATATGAGGATTGATTTTAATGTATCTTTTGGATAAGTTAATCGAGACAGAATATGTTCACTAATTTAACTAAAAGATAGTGATTCCATAGATTGCAAATGAAGTGGGTTTATATTAAATACTTCATATTGCTAAGACGACAATTGATTCTTGTGAATGCTAATTAATTCAATCTTGTGTTTTCAAGATAATTGTCTAGTTGCAAGAAGTTGCGTCCTTGAGTTATATCTATGTTTATCTTTATTTATTTTCTTTTTAGTCTCTTCTTATTTTATTGGCTAAACAATAAAGATTTAGGTAAAGTAAGGTGGGAGCCTAAGTTCTCGTGGATTCAATACTTGCTATTCCCTATACTATGCAATGGGTATACTCACCCGTATGTGTGGTTTTAGTGGTTAGCATTTTAATTAAAACTTGATTAATTATGTAATTTATTGGTAATATTTTCTACACTAAAAAATACGCATCAAGTTTTTAGCGTCGTTGCTGGGGACAGGCATTATTGAAAACACTCGAGTCTTGTTGTTTTAGTCTTTGTTGTATTTTGTAAATATTGCTAACTTTTGTATTTAGGTCGTTTGTGAATATTTCTAATTTATGTATTTTTTTTCTTCATTTGTTTTTATTTTTATTTTCGATTTTATTTTTGTTTTTCTTTGAGTGTGAGGTTCAAACCATCATCATGGACAATTATTCATGGGCACAATATCAAAAAAGCTACAATGATGATAGATTGGCAAGGTTACAAGCTTGGATTAATGCTTTTTGTGAGACATTACTAGAAGCTTGAATCAAATCCTTTGTTGCCAACACAAACATGTCTATTAAGGTGTACGAATAATTTTCCCAATGAATGAGCCATCAAAGAACACAACTAGCTAAGTTGATTGACGATGCTATAAAGGCCCATACATACACTTGCACAAAAGGACCTCCAAAGAGAAGAGAGAGGATATGAGGAACAATTGCCCAATGTAATGGGGAAAATTTTTATTCTATTCTATGCTTTCATATTTCTCAATTTTCTTTGTAACATGAATTTTTAGGTACCTCTCAACTCACGAAGCCTAATGATGCCATTGATGATGTGTTGAATTTATCATGCCTCAAGGAGTTGAATCTTTCAACGCTACATCATAAGAAATCCTTAGAGGATTGTGGTAATTTCTACCCTTCACCCCATCCAAAGGGAGGTAACTAGGTATTTGTATATGTATTGAAAAGTAAGGATTTCTTGATCCCATCTTTAAGAACACAAATGCTAAGTTTAAAGGGGAACTTTAATTCTGATAATTATTTTGAAGGGAAAAATGGCGATTTTAAGTTTGATGCATTCTTTAGATGCCATTTGCACTTATATGTTGTAAAAGTTATTTGTGGGTGTTAGTGTTGTGCCCTAGAGGCAATCACTTGTACATTATATATGACACATTTTATTTTAATAAAAGGCATTATTTATCTTACAGTTTCTTTTATTTACTTTAAGTAATATAACTGTTCGATAAAGTCCCTAGTACAACACTGTGTTAAGGAAATTATGATAGAGATCATGATCTGAGATTCCTACTACACTAGATGATGTTAGTACTTAAATAGTCCCTAGTCATAGTATTAATGAAACAGGACATCATTAATGCGTTAAGACTAGCATGTGTTAGACTTCCTGATTTGATCAGGCGGTGGTTCTCATAACCGTGAGTATTGAGATACTCAAAGTTAACACATAAATGCTTGTTAATGGAACAAGTTCATTGGATGACCTAGCTTTGAGGTAATCACATGGATAACTATTTAGTGCCAGTGATATAATCTCAATATAGTAAATGTGCAAGTATCCTTAGAATTGAGATCTCCAAGGTACTTTGTTTGCTGAGCCTTGTACTTTGATTCCAATCTCTGGAGCTCGATCGAGGGCTGCCTATGTGATGGATATTGGGTACATAGTGAGGTAAACGAAAGTAGTTGAGAGGGTCAATAAATGATTCACCACTCCTACTAATAGGGGTGAATATCTCACAGCCACTTGTAGGAATTACTACTCAAAAGTCCTTGGCCAAGGCAATTGTGTATTGGAAACAGTTCCAATTGATACACATCTAGAGTAGTGGGTTCCTGGTACAAGTACTATTGTATTCGGGCCAGAATAAATTCTTAAGGGAGTTGGCACTAATTCCGTACACCAAACCGAATGAGATATTGTATGGTGAAAGGAGTTGATTGCACTGAAGTTTGTTATTGAAGGGTTCATGTCAAGCCACTTGACTTCCTGGACTCTTGGGTGGTCATGATGTGTTGCTAGATACCGCTCATGATCTGGGAATATGGGTTTATTAATTGATGAATTAATAAACCAATCCTGATTAGAATTAATAGGATTAATTCTAATTAATTATGGATTATTAATCTCAAAGACATTTGGATTAATTCATGTTCTCCACCAATTGACTGGGAAACCTAATAGGTCACACACAATAGAGGATTATATACTCAAGATGTTATTTGATAACAATGTGGGGTTAATTGAGAGAAAGAAAAGTTGTTGTGGATAAATTATAATTAGTTATAATTTGTGGTACAAGTTATAATTATGAGAACTTGATATTTTCAATTACAATTAGGGAATTCTAATATGATTAGAATTATCAGTTTTGGGAAGGGAATTTCGTGTGATATATAGTAGCTAATAACACACGAAAAACCCTAGCCAATAACTGAAACACAATACACGATTCTCTCTTCCTTTGATCTCTCTTTCTCTCGTTTTTCTTCTTGAAAGAAAAACCCTAGCCGCCAATAATTTTTGCTAGCACAGAAATTTTGGTGCTTGAGTATTCCTCTGTGTGGATTACTATTATAGATAATCACACACTGTGATTATAGTGGGTAGACGTTCAACTCACGTGGAGGTTGATCACGAGGATTGCTGGATCACGCCTCAACTTGAAGAAAAAAATTTTGTTCTTCATACGATCACCTAAAGGTAAAATCTGTTGCCTTTATTGTCGTTATGTCTTATTTTCTACACATAGAAGAGTCTTGGGAGGGTATCACGATTTATTTTCCACTGTGCCGTATAGGATACGAGCCTGAAATACCCAACAGTGGTATCAGAGCCATGCTATGTATGGTCACGGATATTGTTTAGGCATGAAAAACTGTTTTCGTGTTTGTCTTTGTTTGGTGTGAAAATCGTTTTCACTCGAGTCAAAATCATTTCAATTTTTATGAGTTGGGTCCGTAGCACAATATGATTGTGTTATAGTCACAGAGTATTTCAAAAAGATACTTTCTTTGGTGCTGAAAAATTTCTACAGAAAAACATTTTCTTGCAACATGGATGTTACCTTCCGTTTCATCTTAATTTTCCATTTTGATTTTGTTTAAACTAATAAATTGTTTGTTGTTTATAGCTTCAAAATAGAAAATACAGCTGAGAATTGTTCTCACTAAAAATTTGCAGAAGAAGAAAGCATCAGAAATTGTTTCTGGAATTTTTTGAAAATCGCCGTCATTGTTGCAGAATACAGGCGGCACCGACTCTGACCTCCAAGCCGGCGCCGATTCAATTCTGTTCGCGATGTTCGAAAATCGTTTTAGAGGAGAAAATTTTTTGGAAACCAGAACAGAGCTGACGCCGGCTCCGGCCTCCGAACCGGCGCTGGTTCTACTCTGTTTGTGACTTCCAAGTATTTTTTTTAAAAAAAATTGGGAACAGAATTATGGAAGGGAAAAATCTCAGTTGATGAGAACGGGACCCAAAAACTATTTTCTCAAAATTAGTTTTGAGACAAACAATTTTATTTTTCAAAATGATGATTTTGAAAATCTAAAATTAGTGTATCTTTCTAAAATGGTGATTTTAGAATTTGTTTTGTCTTTCCAAAATAGTGATTTTGGAAACATAAAAGTATATGTTTATTTTGTTTAAGCATAGTTAATGGCATGGTGGATGGTTATGGACTAAAACCAATTATATCTGTTCATGCATTTTACAGTTTTGGTTTTATGAAATAGGGCCTGCGAGTCCTGCCTTCTCTAGAATTCTTTTGTAATTCTCTTCTCATCTAACTCCCCTCGAATGTAACTCGAGGTTTTCTCTCTTTAGGAAATTATGTAATTAGCTTACACAGGTTAGATAGGAGTAGAATTATTTTATTCTAGAGATGGCAACCAAAACAAGGCGAGAAGGTAAGACCTTCTACTTAAATCATGCATAAACACATAGGGTTGACTATATTAATTTCTTTTATGGCTCAAAGAAATTAATTTAGGGCAAAGTCCATAACCATACCACGTAATCGCTTTATTACCATGATTATCAATTATGTGATTATTGATTATTATGCATGTCATTCAATGAAATCACTAAAAAAAACAAATCCCTCAATTAATATTAAACCTAATTCCTTCCGTTAATATAGTAAGAACGAGAGTCCTTTTTTGAGACCAGGTTGTTGGGCAAACCCAAGCCTACTTGACATTGGGCATGTTCAAGCTATGGAATTAAATTCCTGATTAATGGGTCACGTGTAACTAAATTCTTTATCCCGGTTGGGTTAAACTCAAGCATAAAGAAATTTAGAGGAAAAGTTGGGGTAGCCCAAAAAGCTTTAAGTTTAAAAGCTATTAATCACCCAATGATCCGGTAATTACATACGATGTAATTGGTTTTCGATACCTACCAATGAACTTAAGGGTGGCTTGTTGGGCAAACCCAAGGTTATTCTTAAAGAATTTGGATATCGGTCCACTAGGAAAGCTTCCAACGGGCTTTCCAGAATCAGTAGTGGGAGCTATTGGTTTAAGTAAAATAGTGGAGTAAAAATGCGTTTAATTAAAGTCTTAATTATTTGCATATCATGTGCATATACAAGTAGCTAATGCTCTCTATCTTTACATCTAGGTCACTTGCATCATGTCAACGAACTTGAACTTATGTAGTATTTTGGAAACCAACAAGTTAATCGAATCAAACTATCTTGACTGGTATAGAAATTTGAGAATCGTTCTCAAATCGAAAAAGTTGCTCTATGTGCTATATGCTCCTATTCCACCACCACCAGCCCAAGATGCTTATGCTGATGAGCATGCTGTCCACAAGAGGCACAAGGAGGATAGCAATACAGCATCATGTATTATGCTGGCATCCATGACTCCTGAGTTGCAAAAACAGCACGAGTATATGGATGCTCAATTGATCATTTTACATCTTTGAAAGCTGTTTAATGCCTAAGCCAAAACTGAGAGATATGAGATATCGAAACAACTATTTCGTTGTAAAATGACAGAGGGTCCTTCTGTGGCCACTCATGGGCTGAAGATGCTGAGCTTGATAGAAAAGCTTGGATCTCTCGGGTTTGCAATGGATCATGACTTAAGTGTTGACTTAATTCTACAATCTTTGCCTAATAGTTTCTCACAATTTGTGATTAACTATCAAATGAACAAGATTGAGTCCACCATTCCTGAATTGATCAATCTTCTCAAAACTGCGGAGTCCTCTATGAAGAAGGATTCCAATGCAATTTTAATGGTAGAATCTTCCTCTTCTAAGAAGAAAGTTCAAAAGAAGAAGAAGAAGGCTGCCATAAAGCCCAAAGGTGGTGTGAACAAGAAGGATGCGGCTACCAAGGGCCCATGCTATCATTGTGGGAAGATGGGCCACTAGAGGCGCAACTGCAAAGCCTACTTGGAGACCATCAAGGACAAGAAGTAGAAGGAAAAGCTTACAAGCACTTCTACTTCTTCTCCAGGTATGTTTATGATTGAGATAAATACTGTCTTTAGAAATGAGATGTGGGTATTAGATACCAGATGTGGATCTCATTTGTGTAATAACTTGCAGGGACTAAAGAGCAGTAGAAGGCTAGAGAAAGGCGACGTGGACCTACGTACTGCAAATGGGGTAAAGGTTGCTGCACTTGCTATGGGGACATACGAGCTGAACCTGCCTTCGGGATTGATTCTAGAATTGGAAAAATGTTATTATATACCAGTTTTAATGAAAAACGTTATCTCAGTTGCGTGTTTAGACTTATGTGGATTTCATTTAATATTTAAGAATAAATATTATTCTTTCTCATTGAATGATATTCATTATGGTTCAACAACTTTGGTTAATAGTTTATATGTTCTAGACTTGGACAATCCAATTCTCAATATAAACAATAAGAAACCTAAAATAGATAATTCTAACACCTCTTACTTATGGCATTGTCGTTTGGGCCTTGTAAACGAAAATCATGTTTCTAAGTTACACAAGCTAGGTGACTTAAGGTCATTTGATTATGAATCATATGGCACATGTGAGTCTTGTTTACTAGGTAAAATGACTAGAACTCCTTTTCTAAGAAAAGAAGAACGGGCCAAGGAGTTATTAGAACTCATACATTCTGATGTATGGGACCCAATGTCAATACAAGCAAGAGGAGGTTATAACTATTTCATAACGTTTATCGATGATTTCTCACAATACGGGTATTTGTATTTAATGAAATATAAATCTGAGGCCTTTGAAAGGTTCAAAGACTTCAAGAATGAAATAGAGAAATAACTTGGCAAAGTATTAAGACACTAAGATCTGATCGAGGAGGAGAATACTTGAGTCAAGAGTTTCTGAGTTATCTTAGAGATAATGGGATATTATCTCAATGGACTCCGCCACATACACCTCAACATAACGGTGTATCTGAGAGAAGGAATCGAACCCTTCTAGACATGGTACGAACCATGATGGCTTCTGCAGACCTACCACAATCATTTTGGGGGTATGCACTAGAGACTACTGTTTATATACTAAACAGAGTTCCGACAAAATCGGTTGATACTACCCTATTTGAGATGTTCTTTGGTAAGAGACCAAAATTATCTCACTTGCGAGTATGGGGTTGTCCTACCTTTGTTAAAAGGCCACAGCCGAACAAACTTGATAGTAAGTCTGACAAGTGTTTGTTTATGGGATATCCGAAAACAAACTGTTTGTTTCGAAGCATGCCGTCTTCTTAGAGAATGAGCACATGCTCAAGGGGGACAGTGGGAATAAGATTGAACTTAGTGAAGTTTATGAAGATCAAACAAACGAGGATCAACTGTCTAACCCCACATCTATTGAGAGAATAGATGAACCTTCTAATACACAAGAACCTCGTAGATCTAGTAGGATGCGCATGGCACCTGAGAGATATGGATTTCTCATTAGTGACCACAATGACGTATTGCTCTAGATGAATATGAGCCTACTACCTACAAGGATGTTCTGAATAGTTCAAAATCTGACAAATGGCTTGAGGCCATGAAGTCAGAGATGGATTCCATGTACGACAACTAAGTATGGACTTTGGTTGATCCACCCAAAGGAATTAAACCTATTGGGTGCAAGTGGGTTTTCAAGAAGAAAATGGACATGGATGGTAACTTAGTTACCTATAAAGCACGACTAGTGGCGAAGGGTTATTGTCAACAACATAGTATTGGCTATGATGAAACCTTCTCGCCAGTAGCCATGTTGAAATCCATTAGGATGCTCCTAGCCATTGCTGCTCATTATGATTATGAGATTTGGCAAATGGATATGAAAACAGCTTTCCTAAATGGAAATCTAACTGAGAAAGTGTATATGACACAACCCGAGGGTTTCACATCCAGTGATGGCACAAAAGTGTGTAAGCTGCAAAGGTCTATTTATGGACTTAAGTAAGCTTCTAGGAGTTGGAATATCCGTTTTGATGAAATAATCAAATAGTTTAGTTTCATTCAAAACATGGATGAGCCTTGTGTATACAAGAAGGTTAATGGGAGTGCAATCATTTTCTTATTGCTTTATGTAGAAGACATATTGTAATAGGAAACGATATACCTGTCTTGCAAACGGTTAAAGTTTGATTGTCCAAATAATTCACCATGAAAGACTTTGGTGAAGCAACCTATATTCTTGGAATAAGGATCTATAGAGATAGATCCAAAAGGTTGCTTAGTCTTTCACAGTCTACATATATAGATAAAATGCTAAAGAGGTTTAGCATGGATCAATCCAAAAAGGGATTCTTGCCCATGTCATATGGTGTAAGCCTTTCAAAGTCGATGTCTCCCAAGACATAAGTTGAAAGGGATCACATGAGTAAGATTCCATATGCCTTGACAGTTGGGTCTATCATATAGTTTATGATATGTACTAAGCACGAAGTATCTTGTGCTCTCAGTTTGACAAGCAAATACCAATCCGACCCTGGTGAGGGTCATTGGGCGGCTGTAAAAAACATCCTTAAGTACTTACGAAGGATTAAGAATATGTTCTTAGTATATGGAGAAGGTGATTTGAAAATAAACGGGTATACTAATGCCAGTTTTCAATCTGAAAAAGATGATTTTAAATCACAATCCGACTACGTATTTACATTGTGCGAAGGGGCAATAAGTTGAAAAAGTTTCAAAAAAGAGACTATTGCCGATTCTACGATAGAAGCTGAGTACATAGCTGCTTTTGAAGCAGCTAAGGAGACTGTTTGGATCAAGAAGTTCGTGACGGAACTGGGTGTGGTTCTTAGTGTTGTTGGTCCAATAACTTTGTATTGTGACATTGCACAAGTAAAGGAGATATTATATGGTGAAAGGAGTTGATTGCACTGAAGTTTGTTATTGAAGGGTTCATGTCAAGCCACTTGACTTCCTGGACTCTTGGGTGGTCTTAATGTGTTGCTAGATACCGCTCATGATCTGCGAATATGGGTTTATTAATTGAGGAATTAATAAACCAATCCTGATTAGAATTAATTCTAATTAATTATGGATTATTAATCTCAAAGATGTTTGGATTAATTCATATTCTCTACCAATTGACTGGGAAATCTAATAGGTCACACACAATAGAGGATTATATACTCAAGATGTTATTTGATAACAATGTGGGGTTAATTGAGAGAAAAAAAAAAGTTATTGTGGACAAATTATAATTAGTTATAATTTGTGGTACAAGTTGTAATTGCGAGAACTTGATATTTCCAATTACAATTAGAGAATTCTAATAGGATTAGAATTCTCAGTTTTGGGAATGGAATTTCGTGTGATATATAGTAGCTAATAACACACGAAAAACCCTAGACAATAGCTGAATCACAACACACGATTCCCTCTTCATTTGATCACTTTTTCTCTCGTTTTTCTTCTTGAAAGAAAAACCCTAGCCGCCATTAATTTTTGCTAGCACAGAAATTTTGGTGCTTGAGTATTCCTCTGTGTGGATTACTATTAGAGATAATCACACACTGTGATTATAGTGGGTAGACGTTCAACTCACGTGGAGGTTGATCACGAGGATTGTTGGATCGCGCCTCAACTTGAAGAAGAAAATTTTGTTCTTCGTATGATCACCTAAAGGTAAAAACTGTTGCCTTTATTATCGTTATGTCTTGTTTTCCACACATAGAAAAGTCCTGGGAGGGAATCTCGATTTATTTTCCACTACGTCGTATAGGATACGACCCTGAGATACCCAACAGTGGGTCTAAAGGAATGTTAAAGAATGAGGTTCATGTATTTTGTTTTACTGAGAAAAATTATTTTCATGAACATAGCCATTTTTAAAAATCTCCCTTCTTTCTCCATTCATCTTACCTATTTTCTCATTTAAGCTTAAACATCCTTGACAAGGGTTTGATAAGGAAGTATGATGAGTGGAAAGAGTTTGTATCTTTGTTTGATGTTAGTAGTTGTTAGGTGTTATTTCCCCTAGTAATAAGGAAAATATTTTCCATCTTAAGTGTGGGGAGTGAGGCGTGTCTTTATTTGCATTTTTAGGATTTCTAGTTTGTTTTCCTTTATTTAGGTGTGTCTTTATTTAATTTCCCTTGTGCTTTTAGTTGTGTTTTCTTTTGTCGATTTGAATAAAGTCTTTTTGACCAAGCCCTTTTCTCTATTTTCAGTTTTGATATTTATTGGAGCTCTATTACACTTAGGGAGTATTGCTTAACCTTCTACCTCCCTTATTATTTTTTGTCCCTTTAGAGATACCTTCTTGTGTTAATTTTTTGCCAATAAGGGCATGCCCAGTTTAAGTGTGGAGGAGTGGTTTAGTAATATTCTTTGTCTAAGTTTTTATCAATGATCTTGGTGTTTTCTTAGTACCAAACAATTTTGTTGAAAATTTGAAAGTGTGGAGATTTTGGAGCTAAATTGAGCTTATTTGTCTATAATGGAATTATGATTTTCTTTTTAACTTTGGATATAGATTTGTCATCCATTATGGTTTGATTTTTATTTAAAAATTAAACTTGTGTATTAAGTTGGATTTTGCTATGTCTTGAGAATTTAAGTTAACCTTAGTTATATTTGGTATTTAAGGTTTGTTTATTCTTTGAGTTTGAATATGGATGATGTGATAAAGTATGAGAAGCGTTGTTGATTAATTCTTGTATTATAGATTTAATGTTTGCTTGACTTTAAGTTGGGAATAAGGAATGTGAGGAAATAAAAATAATTTTTTGAGTGAAAGGAAAGAATATGAGTTGAAAAAATTTTACTTTCATTTGTTGAGAAAAAAAAAAAAAGAAACCTTTTGCTGAAAATGGGGTCAATATGGTGAGTGGAAGAGAAGAAACAAATAAGCATCACACTCTCTTGAGGCTATCCCAAAGGCAAGAAGGTAACGAAAGAAAGAAGAAAGAAAAAGAAAATTGCTAAAAAAAAATGATTGTAACACCCCCACTAAATACAGCAACAGAAGCATATCAACACCGGGTGTCGCCCCGTCCAGTTTCCTAGACCAGGGGTCTTTATAACAAAAACGACAGAGTAAATACATATATAAGGTCTAGACTCAACAATATCTCACCCTGATGGCCACACGCATACATATATTAGAAAATCTCATACATGACATCTCTATTTATAACAGAATACAATACATGATCAAAGACGAAGTTGTCCAGACCAAAACCGCCAACTCTGTGGTATCGTCCGTCTATCTGTAAGTCCATTCGGCTCTGGGTCCTACAAAAGGTAAGATAAAAGACACGTGTGAGTATCGAATCACCCAGTGAGTCCTGTGTGTGCTAGTCCTTTATGAAAATACAGGGTACATAAAACTTTTGTGGAATAGCATATCATTTGTTCATTGGATTTAATTCTAAAACTTTCTAAAAAAGAGTTTATTCAGAACTCAATCATTTTTGAAAAACTTTATTTCAGATTTCAAATCATTGCCCTAATTTTCAAATCATAGGCACTTCTCCAATAGAAGGTCGGTCTGTATGCAAGTCCTGCAGTCATTGCCTTCGGCGCCACGTATCATTGTACTGAGACCACAGCCTCCAGAACTCAACCGTGCGTCGCCAAAATAAGTACATCGCAATGTACTTTTACTCAAGTATACCGCAGCATACCTAGTGTACCGCAGCATACAATCTTTTATTTGCCACCATAAGTCAGGGGTCCCAATCCTGACGTCAATCACCATCGAGGCGGCAAGGAGTCAAACACACCGAGTGTCCCCGCCCGGCATCCAGTGAATGACTCAAAAATTAGAAGCACCGCAGATGCGGCAATTGCCAAGTGTTAAACGGCTAGCCAGGACAACTATTTCATTATCTTGTCACCCCGGTCGGAGCAAGACAATCCCTAGAACTAGGCCAAGTTGCTAGCATCATCAAGATAATCCCTAGAACTAGGCTAAGTTGCTAGCATCATCTAACCCTAACGTAGGCTAGTACAAAGATTAAAATCGTTGCTGAGTACTCAACGTTAACAATACCAACCCCGTCTGACTAATCAGACCAAAGGATTATCTGATCCCGTAGGATTTTCAAATCAAAATATTTTTAGGGCAAAACAACATTTTTCAGAATTTGATCCCACTGACTCACAAGTCAGATCATCATTCACGTAGACTCCGTAGATCTAATCAATTCATTCCATGGCACATCAGGCTAATAAAATAATTTCAAGGATCAAAAGGTCGTTTTCCAAAAGTCAATCTAATCACAAGAGATTATTTTCCAAAATCATATTGAAATAGGATAAAGAGTTCTGTTTACACATAAAAACATATTTCCAAGAGTATTCAGGTCATTTTCTCGTACTCAATCAACCAAAGTCATTTTCCAAGAGTATTCGGGTCATTTTATCCATTCCCGATTCCAAAAAACTTTTCGAGGATATTTGGGTCATTTTATCCTTACCGGATTTAAAAAGTATTCACAAGAGTTCCAATAAAGATATTTCGGTCATTTACCGAATACACAAGTTCTAAATATTTTTATAAAACATTCCAATAAGAACATTTGGATAATTTTTTAAATACCCGATTCCAAAAAGAAACTCGTTTCGAGAAATCCAAAATTCTAATCCCAAAAGTGGATTAAATTCAAAGTTTCCAAACATATTTTCATAAAATGTTCCAATAAGGGCATTCCAGTTAATTTATGGATACCCGATTCTAAAATTTACCATTTCCTAAAAATCCCAAATATTTCATCCAAAAGATCTAAATTCACAAAATTCATGCTTTAATCATTCACTAAGGTTTCCAAGCCGAATATGAAGTTCATTTGAGCCCAAAGTGGCATAAAAATAATTCTTGCTCAAATAAACCTTAAGCATATTCAGGAATTTCCAAAATGGTATAAAACATAGCATTTTATGGAAAAACAAAGCATACTAGCTTTCAGAAAGGTTTTAGAAATCCAAGAAACTCACCTCGTATCCTAAGCAACTTTTTCCGTTCATGGCTATTTAACCTTCGTTTCTACCGTTTTCAACGTTCCGTTGGCCGTTTTTCGTTAAACCTACACCAAACATCGTTTTCAGGTCAATTCGTATTTGGCCAAAAAATAGCCGACGGGTAGCCGACGTTCAACCAACGGTTAGCCGATAAGGCCGTCTGTTAGCCGACGGTCAAGGAAACCGTTCAATTTCCGTTCTCGTCATTTTTTCGATTCTTTCGTTTTTCTTTTTCCACATCCTTTCTCCCTTCAAAAACAAGGGATTCACTTCATGTTTTAGCAATTATTTTATCCAAAATCATACAATTAATCAATCCTAAATTCGTCTATGTTCTAAACAAAATTTTGCTGTTTTGACACATGATTTTGTTTTAGACATAACTTTCAATCCACAACTATGATTTGGCTGTATGATATACTAAAATGACCGTAAGACTCTTATCTTTAATTCTGAGTTATCCCTTTTTAGGGTTCTAGTCCTTGTGACTCTCTACTGGTCAAAAACAGACCCAGTAGCTTTCTGATTTTTAGTCCATTTCCACAAAACAACTTCACCTACTTGTGCTTCTTGATTCATAACACCTATTTAACCCTTAATACACTTCATTTCCCTTCAAACAACCTTAATCCTTCAGATTTTTGGGTTCAAGAAAGCCACTAAGTTCTTATGCAAATAACATATAACTAACATCAACATTCAAAAACAAATCATAATCAATTTTCTTTAACATTTAACCCATTTTTATCCCAACTCTACCATCTTTCTTCTCAATCATGAACAACCCTTTAAATCACCATTCAAATACTCTTATTTACCATACAAAACATAGCCTATGAATCCTTTATCCAACCAGTACACACACTTGCACTCACAAAGTCTCACATAGTACACAATAATCATTTTAATCATCACAAATCTCACGTTTTCATGTTAAATTTCATATCAAAACAATCACCGTAATGAAATATACAACTTTAATTCTTGAAGTATAGGACTTTACCTTGTGTATAAGGTGTTCTAGCTTGAATTTGCTCCAAAAATCTCCAACTTTTTCAAGAACAATATTTTCTCTCTTTTTTTCCAATTTTTCTTGATTTTTCCTTTCCTTTTCTTCCTTATTTCTTCCTTCCTTCTTCATTTAAGCCCTTGGCCAGTTTTCCCAGCCTTCTCACCGCCATTCTTGGTCAAAATAATGACCAATAAGATTTTGCTCAATTAAATGAATGGTGGCTACTTTACACGTGTCGCGATCTCGCCTTTTTTCTATTTTTCTTAATTTTTTTGCAAAACTTATTTAAGAAGCCTTGCATGCATGAATATTTCATGCATCCTCCTATTATTTGACACTTGTCCTTGGCTACCAATCACAAGAAGCCACACGTCCCATTTTTCAACCGCATTTTTCTATTTTCTTCAGAAATGACCAAAATCGGGTCCGTAACGGAAAAATATTTTATTTCGACATTCAACTCCAAAAATTCCACTGACTCCATTGGTAACACTTAAATTCTTCAATTGATTCTCTACTTGGTCAAATTTATGGTCAAAGTCGCGAGTGCGATCAAAATGATGAAAATACCCCCGATATCCCGGGTAGCATAATTCGCACCAAAACGTGCATTTCATTGCACTGATCAATTTCTCTTTCTAGAGTACCCTAAAATTTTTATTTTATTAATAATAATAGCCTTTCAAAATTTATGGTATAGGTAGAACAAATTCAATAATTACATCCAAGTCCCGATAAAATTTTATTTCACCAAAGTATTTGTCTCAATACACTAATAAACTTTTGTTGTGAACATCAATACAAATTCTGATCCTATTACAAATAGTAGCCAATCGAAAATAAAGGTGGGGTGTTACAATGATGATGATTATAAGAGGGCCAATACGGTATGTGAAGAGAAATCCATGCACTTGAGGCTATCAATTTCCTAAGCCATTGGAAAAAAAAAAGTGAAGTGTTTTCCTTGTTTCACTAACTCAAGTTTTGTAAATTTGAGTTTAGAATGCTGAAATTGGTTAAATGGCTTAACTTGTATGATTTATGTTATCTATATTTTTGTTTGACGAGTATAATGATTTTCTTGTACTAGATATAAGTTTGTTTAACTTAACTTTGATGGCCATAGGATTGTTTGATTTAATACATGAATTTATAAGGTTTTAAAAGGGTTGAATGAATGACGAATTTATATTTAAGGTTGGAAGAAGGTTATGTCTTCATTATGACTGAATTTGCTAAGGAAAAATTTGCTAAATTGTTTTATCTTGTTCTAAATGCTTAGTATCTTGTTCTTGTTTGCTTGAGAATAAGCAAAAGTTCAAGTGTGAGAGTATGTGATAAGGGCTAAAATTACCATTATTTTTCTAGTTATTTGAGGTTGTTTTGTGATACATTTGATGTAATAACTAGACATATTTCTTCCTATTTGATAATTTACTTGTAAAAAATGTTTTTGACAAATTTGTGCAGATTTAAGTTGATTTCTAGCGAAAAGTAAACAATTCCATAACAAACCTAGCGCCAGGCCTAGCCAAGAGACCAAGCGCTGGGTCCATTCTGGTTAAGCAGCAAAAATAGAGCAAATTTGAGGAGAAAAAAAAAATTGGACCGGGCGCCAGTAGGGCCGACCAGACCCGAGGCCAGGTCCACTCTGCCTAGAGGTGGCTGTGCCCAAATTTAGTATTTTTCAAAGGATTTTGATATTTTCTGAATTCAACTCAGACTAGACTTCTCAAGTAACGAATTTCAGTATCAAGGAGACCTATAAATACAAGAAAAACACAAGACAAATGTGTGATTTTGAAGGATCCAAACTAGCTATTCAATCACCACTCAAAGGAGCATTATTCAAATGAGGTTTTCAAGAGAAGCAAAAGGGCTTGTCTATGAGTTTTATCTTTTATCATTTGTTTACTTTTCTAGAACAAAGATGTGCTTAATGTTTTGATTGTAATTGGATATTATTTTGGATATTATGATTTTGAGTTAATTGAAACTTTTTATCAATTGATTGTTGTTCTTGGTATTTGATTACTTATTTTTCTTACGGAGTTGGTTGATTGATTTTTGTTATTAACTTGCTTGAAAAAGAGGTTGGTAATGACTTCAATTAATTAATTTCATATTTGTTATCTCTTAACTTGCTTGAAAAATGGGTTAGTTATATAGAACATTGGTAATCATAGTTTGGTTAATGATTGTTAGAATATGGATTCATTGACAAATTTCATATTTTAAATCATAGAATATAGAGGTTTATATAAGGATTGGTTTTAATACATCTTTTGAATAAATTAGTCGAGGCAGAATATGTTCACTAATTTAACTAGAAGATAGTGATTCCATGGATTGCAAACGAAGTGGGTCTATATTAAATCCTTCATGATACCAATACGACAATTGATTATGATGAATGCTAATTGATTCAATCTTGTGTTTTCAAGATAATTGTCAAGCGACATGAAGTTGCATCCTTGGGTCATATCTATTTTTATATTTATTTATTTTTCTTTTTTGTCTCTTCTTATTTTCTTGGCTAAACAATAAAGATTTGGATAAAGTAAGGTGGGAGCCTAAGTTCTCATAAATTCGATACTTGCTATTCCATATACTATGCGATGGGTATACTTGCCCATATGTATAGTTTTAGTGGTTGTCATTTTAATTAAAACTTGATTAATTGTGTAATTTGTTGGTAATATTTTCTACAAAAAAAAAAACATGCATCACATATCCACTTGTAGATTTTCTCTCATCCTTATCTGCCTAGAAGTCTGAGTTTGTGTATCCTGTAAGAACCAAGTTATTAGCCATGTAAACCAACATATAATCTCGTATACCTTTAACATACTTGAGAATATGCTTTACAGCCTACCAAAGAACCTCCCCGGGGTTTGATTGATATCTACTAACTAAGCTTATGGCAAAGCAGATATCTGGCTTAGTACACAGCATGGCGTACATGAGACTTCCCACAACTGAAGCATAAGAAATCCTACTCATTCTATCTTTTTCTTCTTGAGACTTTGGACAGTCTTTTGAGGAAAAAGGCAACCTATGTCTGCAAGGGATCAACGCCCCCTTGCATGAGTCTATGTTGAACTTGGCCAGCATCTTGTCAATGTATGTAGCTTGGGATAAACTTAACATTCTCTACTTCCTATTTCTAAGAAGCTTTATTCCGAGAATATAACTGGCTTCACCCAAGTCCTTCATACTAAATTGACTATATAGCTAAACCTTAATAAATGACAGTGTCCTTACATCATTTCCAATTAGTAGAATGTCATCCACATACAGTACAAGAAAAACCACGGTTATGGCTTTCAGTTTCCTATACACACATAATTTATCCTCATTTTGAATGAAACCATAAGATTTTGTAATGTCATTGAAATGAATGTTCCATACTCTGGATGCCTGCTTAAGTACATAAATGGATTTCGTAAGCTACAGACCATATGCTCTTAGCTTTCAGCAATAAAGCTTTCTGGTTGGGACATATAGATGTCTTCACTAAGGTGGCCATTTAAAAATGCCGTCTTGATATCCATTTGTCATATCTCGTAGTCATAATGACATGTGATGGCAAGGAGGATGCGGATAGACTTAAGCATGGCTACCAGAAAAAAAGTTTCCTCATAATTGATTCCTTCTTTCTGAGTATACCCGTTCATCATAAGCTTTGCTTTGAAGGTTTCTACCTTTCTATCCGCTCTCCTCTTCCTCTTGTACACCCAATTACACCTAATGGATTTTATCCCTTTAAGAGAAGCTACAAGATCCCAAACCTAATTGAAGTTCATAGACTTAATCTCAGCTTTTATTGCTTCATGTCATAGGTTTGCATCGGCATCAGCAATAGCCTCCTCGTATCTAATGAGATCTTGTTCCTGATAGTCGAAGACTAGGCCAAAAGCTTCTTCAGTCCATCTTTCTGTAACCCTAGATATCCTCCCACTACATCGAGGATCCATTTATACAGGTTCCTGAAGCTGTGCCTCTTTTTGTTCTATAATAGGATTAGAAGAAGTTGATTTAGAAGATAACCCCTCTTCGAGTTCCAACCTTGTCGAACATTTAGTGGATGTACTTTGATATCCTCCAAGTATCTAATATTAGTACTCACAAGTACTTTTTGCTTCTTAGGATGATAAAAGCAACCATCATTTGTACCTTTTGGATACCTAACAAAATACATAATTCTAATCTTAATTCTAACTTGTCTCCTTTGATTAGTACATAAGTTGGACAACCTCATATCTTGAGGTGATTTAGACTTGGCTTACGCCCAATCCACATCTCACAGGATGTCCTAGGTACTGACTTGGAAGGCACTAGATTTAAAATACATTCCATTGTTTCTAAGGCATATCCCTAAAAAAACACTGAAAAAGTAGCATAAGACATCATGCTTCGGACTATTTCCATCAATGTCCTATTCCTTCTCTCAGCTACTCTATTCTGCTGGGGTATTCCCAATGCAGAGAGTTGGGATACTATCCCATAATGTACCATGTAGTCCTTGAATTCACCAATGAAGTATTCTCTACCACGATCCGATCGTAAGGTCTTGATTAGTTTACCTGTTCGACGCTCCACTTCAGCCTTAAACTCTTTGAATTTGTCAAAAAAGTCAGACTTGTGTCTCATCAGGTAAATATAACCATATCTTGTATAATCATCTGTAAAAATGATGAAGTACTTAAATTCCCTATTGCTAGTGTAGACAAAGGACTACACACATCAGTATGAACAAGACTTATTGCTTTATTGGCTCTATCCGCCTTTTGGGTAAAGGATTCTTTGGTTATTTTTCCCATAAGACATGATTCACACTGAAGCTAACTTTCTAATCTTAATGAGCCTAAAGGCCATCATGGATTAATCTCTGAATCGTGGTTGAGTTAATATGACCCAACCTTAAATGCCAAATATATGAGTCTTTAACATTGGTCTTTCTCTTCCTATTTAAAGGTTCAGATTGAGCGTTATTTAATTGATTATTAATACGATTAATAAAGAATAGATTTCCATACATGTTCCCAATACAAATAACTTCTCCATTTCTATTGATAGTTATACCAAAATAGAAAGAAACAGAATGTCCTTGATTTATTAGTTTTGCAACCAAAACAAAATATTATCTAAAACTAGGAACAAATAAAGCATCTTTCAAAATAATTATTCTATTACAATCAAAAGTGAGTTCTAGTTCTCCTACTGCAAGGGCCCAAACTTATGCTCCATTTCCCACGCTAGCCTATGTTCGCCCTTCTGGAGTCTTCTAATCTTTCTAAACTCCTGTAAGGAGTTACAGATATGATCAGTGACTCTTGAATCAACAATCCAAGTGGAAGTTAATCCAACCATTGATATAGACTTTAGATTAAAAACATTACCTGTGGAGGTTTTTCATAGCCTGAAGATCTAGACACTCCTTTTTCCAGTGTCCCTTCATCCTACATTTGAAGCATTTGCCCTAGGATTTGTCCTTGAGCTGGGACTTAGACTGGTGCGCTGTATTCCCCTTCTTCTTCTTAAACTTTCTGAGCTTAGGCCTAGTTCTTAAAGAAGAAGCCATCATAACTATAGCTTGTGGCTTCACGACCCTCTTTACCACTTGGAGCTCCTTCATCAACTCTATTAAACTCATGTTTAACTTATCATGTTATAATTCAACTTGAACTAAGTAAAGAAGCCCAATAAAGATTCGAGAACTATGTCCACTTAGCTCCAGGGTCAATAACGGCGCCCAAGACTTCTGCTTCCTCGAAAGCAGGAATCATCTTGATCATATGCTTTCTGACTGATACTCCCTCAGCCATCTTGGTGTTAATTATTGTTCGAAGAACCTCTTGCCTTGCGGGCCAGCTTGTCCACAAACATTGTGGCTAATAACGTACTTATGTGGTATGCAGTTGCCATGTGCTCATGTTTGGATTGGAACACATTTGACATAGAGGCTAGCATATAACGTCATGCCACCTTATCAACCTTTTTCCATGCTTTTCCAGCCTCACACTCCTCAGTGGTGGAACCTTTCCCGATCACAGGGCTGGTC
Source organism: Voacanga thouarsii (assembly GCA_026120185.1). Lineage (NCBI taxonomy): Eukaryota > Viridiplantae > Streptophyta > Magnoliopsida > Gentianales > Apocynaceae > Voacanga > Voacanga thouarsii. Next base: position 3,153,604 of record JANUWF010001641.1, on the reverse strand, counting down.
TCGTAAAGGACATACTTATACTCCTCGACTATGAGTATTATGTCCAGATTCCTTTTTCAATCTACATAATTTGGACACATTAGCATATTCTCGTGGAGAATAATGGCTAAGAGACTGAAAGAACCTCCACCAATCATTTTTACATTTGAAAAATAAAAAAAATCTCAAAATTGTGAAAACAAAAAAAAAAATGCACTTTATCCTCATATTAAACTGATAATAACTAATCCCATCACTATTATCTTTAACATGAATAATTTAACTCTTAGAAAAACTGACATAGCTTTTTGGGAAGATTAACAGTTTCTTAAGCTAAGTGTATTAACCACCACAAATTAATTTCTCTTCTAGGTAATGATCTAGAAGATAACTTCATCGAGGGGATAGTCGTTTCTTCTCATTTCCTATGGACATACCTCATACTATTATTTTTAACATGGGTTGGCCGATTATAGTACGTGTCTCAGGTTATTAATTACATCATTCTATTAGTTATAAATCCTTGTGATATCTTCATCCTATACGGGTTTACTTTCAGGGTGACATGAGAGGACCCACGATCTCTAATGAGGATTGTTGTAACACCCCACTATCTAGGCCCATCAGGGCCAGGGATGTCGCCCCATCCAGAGGACAAGGGGTCTTTATAACTAGGTTACATAAAAATAAAATAAAATAAAGACTTTAAAATTAAACTTATTACAACCCAAAAGATAAGTACTGGAACAAAACCAAATAAACTGTTTGCAACAATCTCTCCAAAACATCACATAAAGTAAATAACATGAGTCTTCAAAGCATAGGCAACATCTAGCTAATGACCTCCACAACAGGATCTTCCTGAAAACATGGTATAAAAGGTGGTGAGATAAAAATCTCAGTAAGCCCGTGTGTGCTTTGAGTGTTTCAGGTAAAACAACTCATGTATGCAAGTTGTAAAAGTTTCATAAGGAAAAGTACTGGCAAACATTAAATAAGTATTGAAAATTAAGAGTGGTGTTTTGCTTTTCAAACTATACACGTGCACAATAAATACAACCACTCAAATGGGTAGCCATGGGTTACCACATGTTGGGCCCCAAGACTAAATAATGGTCAGAATGCCACACTTTGTGTAGACTGACAAGAGGTAGTTGTACGGCCTACCGGGTGAAATACTCCTACATCTCTACACCCAAACTTACCGGTTGTCCACTCCGAAAATACACAGTCCACATGACTGAAACTTGCTAGCTCGGACCAGTATGACCTACCGGACTGGCATCCTATCCAGGAAGGACTCACCCCTCAGAGGTGGCCACCTACTGAGAGACTTACCCTAACCCTTCAAAGACTAGTCATGGTAGTCTACCCTTATTGAGTACTCAACGTTGATTGTTCCACTTGGGAGAAAATTGATCATACTTTGCTTTATTTGGAAATAGCAATTAAGGGTTTCTAAAAGTCTTGTCAAAGTTGGGTTTTAGGAAAAGTTTAGCATTTTGTGTAAAACTGCTTGTTTAATTTCCAAATGATTTGCTTGACTGAAATAAAAAGGGAAAACAGTCCTTAATTACCTTTACAAAATAAATGTCCATATACATCGCATTTGCTTGCCACAATAACTTTTGGTCTTCACAAAACTCCATGCAGGAGCTTACCTGATTCTTTGCTTGCTCAACTCAAAAGTCTTCCAAGGCTGACCTAACCCCGCTTGGGGTAAACACAAAACATAAGGTCACATTCAAGCTATACCTGCCTTTCATAAATAATCCTTAGCTCAACTAGTTACAACCATGTCTAACCATGACCTTAATGTCCTAAGCTTTTAGGCTAGATGCTAAAGAATTTTATAAAATATGGCTATTTTGATAAGTTAAAATAACTAGGGGTTCTAAAATAATTGCTAATAAATTATAGACTCAAATAATAATTCTTGAGTGTTATTAATAATAAATAAACTAAGATTTGAATTTTAAATAATATTAAGTCCTAAATAATTTTAATAAATGATAATTTAAAAATAGCTTTATTATAAATAAATAATTAATTAATTAATTTTTTAATAGATAATAATTAATCAGTAATAAATAAAATTAATAATAAATGAATTTTATTAAATTTTTGTTTAATAAAAATATTAATAGTCTAATTAAATATTCCAATCCAAATCCCCTAGTGCTTCGAATTTTTGAAGGAAAATATAGTAGTAATTCTAATTTTTTTTGTAATAAATTTTGTTAATGAATATAACCTAGAATTAATAAGAAAATAATCTTTTATCATGATTTTCCTAGTGCTAGAAAAGATTCATGATCACATTCTCCATCATCAAATAATAAACCATTCCATTCATGAACATACACTTGAACTATCGCATACCATCACATGGCCAAAATCCTACTAAGCATAATCATCAATTATGGTTTCCATGGAAAAATAAGAACATAAAAGCCTAATCACCTTTGGTGTCATAATATCTAATCATGCTTCAAACCTCCATAAAATTCATTAAGCATGAAGCACATACATTGATTCGAAAGGAAAACACATACATCCTAGTCATATACAACAATCATCATATCCTAACTCCATCCCCTTAATCCACATGCATATACTCAATCCCTTATCTATATTTCATTCTTCCTATCAATATCTAAGAGACACGAATACTGAATTAAAAGAAGGATTAAAGGAAAAATACTTGATTTGATGAACACTTCGATGAAGAATTAAGAAGGTCCACGCGATTGAGAGCCTTGAATGATCCAATGGAAAAACGGCCATGGTTGATGGTTGATCAACCATTTCGGTTGGAAGAGAGAGAGAGAGAGAGAGAGAGAGAGAGAGAGAGAGAGAGAGAGAGCATTAGAACAGTACAATCGAATGGAAGAAGATGAACAAGAAGGTTGTTCTTGCCTTACCTTGTTGATGTTCTTGAGACCTTCAAAGAAAAGTTAATTTTGATCCGCTCGAGAATTCTTGTTTGCGAGGTTTTGTGTTATAAATATCAGAAATGAGGTTTAGAGATTAAATGGAAGTGATTTGGAGTATTTGAGAGTGATTGGAGGTGTTTAGAGTAGGATTAGGCTTGAAGAAAGTTAGTGTGTGTTCTTGGTGTTCTAGGTGAAAATGGAGAGAATTTGGAAGAAGTGCTGCATGAATTTTGGTAGAAGGCTGGCCGAATGGTATGAAATGAATGAGGGTTTCGGTTTTCAGCAAGAAGGAGAGAGAATGATCAGATTTTTTTTTGAAATTTAAATGGAGGAAATGGTGGAGATGTTTAAGGTAAGAGGTTAGCTATGGTGTTTTGATCAAGAGAATTTTCTATGTTTTTCAATGGTGCCGGCTGAACAAGGGGTTTTTGCTGGAATGATTAAAGGTTAATGTTGCTCAAGGCTGGCCGAAATTCAGTCTTAAATGGCAGAAGAAATTCTGGTTTATTAGCCTAATACAAGAGTGACTTTAATGGATTAAAATGCTGAAATTATTTGAAGTTCAAAAAGAGTTTGAATGAAATGATCTTAGGAGTGTTTTGTGGTGTGGCTATGGAGTCCTTATGCTTAAGGTGAGTGTAGGGTTAATGGTGTTCAGTCTACAGCTGAGCAAGGTTCAATTTCACAGAGGTTGAAGGTGATTTTCGGCCTAGGCTAGAAGGGAGCAAAGCTGGGAAAAAAATCTGGTTTCATGGTTGTTCTTAGTTTCGAAGATTGCATATTTTTTTTGTGCAGAATTTCTGCACTCACTTAGCTCGATTTTCAGAGGTTCTTCTGGGGTGTTTGAGGGTCTTCCAAGGTTGGTTTTTCAGCCTTATTTCTGGACAAATACAGGGAAGTTTTGCTGGCTTGAAGATGAGCTAAAAACAACTTCATTTCCTTGATTGGAAGTGGCGAAATGCCCAGAATTTTTCCTGGCTTGGTGCTGTTTTGTGCAGTCTGAAAATTGCACAGTTTTTTCCAGCTTTCAAGCCACATGAAATGACCATTTTCTTGGCAGAAAATGAGTGCTTTTACTGGCTGAATTTGCGAAGAGAAGGTCAGCAAAATATCTAGAAAATTTCCAGATTTTTCCTTCACTAAGCTATGGACAACATGAAGGTGGAGTTGAAGGTTCTTTCATGGTGATTGATTTTCTCTTGGAAACCCTTCCTATTTCTCTTCCTACTTTTAGCCAACTTCCCAACCACCAAAGCTGATTTTCGACAAGCTAGTGGTAATAAAAAGGACAAAAATTCCTCTAGAATTCTTTTTAGGACATGAGGATAAGATTAGGACATTCTTTTCATGTCTCCTCAAAGACAACATTCCTATTTCTATGAAATGCAAGAAAACAAAAATTCAAACTTAGTTAGGATAATCATGATAAAAGCTTAAATGATGGGATTTGAACTCATGACCTTAGAAATTAATTCACCAAGCTCTAACCACTAAACCACACTAATTCTTGTTCTTATTTTCTCACCCACATTTCCTTCTTATTTAATCCTCAAGCTTTCTTCCTATTTTGACATCAAGCAAAATTACCATTTTACCCTTCCTACTCGATAAACATAACTAAGCTTTTTAACCTATAATCCACAACTCTAAAGCACATAAAATCATTCAAAAATATATATATATTCATGCAAAATAATATGATATGCATCCCGACCCCCTTACTCTAAGGTTGGCTTTAGGTGGGGTTTCACAATTGTGATGGAAGCTATGGGGCAATTGGAACCCCTCCCCCACTTAGTTTTTTAAATAAGGGTTTTCTTGGAAAAATATCATTTGAAAATTTTCAATTAAATTCTCTTTTAACTTAAAATAAAATATCTAAATCCATAAAAATTTATATGTCATGGTTTATATCCTTTGAGAAATTTTTCCTCATGGATTAATTTTATATAAGTTAAGAACTTAATAATTTCAAAATTTTTCCATTTAAAATTTCTTAGAGATTTTGATCTCCAGATTTTATTTGACAAAAATATTTTTTCCTTTGGTAAAATGAATTAAAATGGTTTTCCATTTTAACTTACAAAAATTTCTAAATCCAAAATATTTTCTATGTTAAAGATAAAAAATCTTTAAGAAAATAACCAAGGATTAATTTTTGTTTAAGTTAAAATAACCATTTAATTAAAGAAAAATATTTTTCCTTGTCAAATAAAATTTTTCAAAGACTTTGGTCTTTGAGAAAACGTGCACATAGGAATTAAAGTAAATAGTATACTAGAACACTGTAAACATTTTCATATTTTTCTATTTTTAATCCTAAGTACTCAAATAATAGAATTAAATACATTAATTAAATTAATTAATGATCTTATTTAATCCTAAAAATCCTTTACTATTATTTTTCATGGAAAGTATTCAAAAAATATTAACTAATGCAAAATAATAATTTCGCCTAGTATAGGACCAAAAACTATATATATATATATATATATATATATATATATATTCCTTGGTCTTGTGCATCCACCACATTGGATCATGGCCCATGGGAAGACCCATGGACCATGATCCACAGGCACCCCATGCCAACTCGTGACCATGATCTGATCACCATCCTAGGCATGATGCAATTGCATCCTACCTAGGATGCTCTCAGCATTTGCCGAGCCGAGGTGTACTTGGGCCCAATTGTGGCTTGAAGCCGCAGCTGGCCTGGGCGCCTACCTCAGCTCCAGGCAAACCGAGCCACAGCTCGTCTTGGCTCATTTTCTTCCTTTTTTTGTCGCTATTTCGTCTGCAAATTTTTCCAGAACACTGCAACTTCTTCGCGATCAATCCAAGGCGGCTTCTTGTTACATTTTTCATCAAAAATAAACATCACGCCTGTCAATACCCTTTCAAATCGAGTTAACACAATTGCAAAACAAAGCAATAAAAATTTACAGAATGTCCTAAACCTCAATCGTGAGGTGTACAGTGCAATCCACCCATACTAAAACAGCAAAGGATCACAAGCATTCATCAAAAATAGTTTTGCCAATTTTAATAACTAGCATGCATCAATCCTAAGCCATTCAAAGCATCACACTCTGATACCACTTGTAGCTGTTGAAGCTTACAGAAGCCATGCATGCAGCAAATAAAACCAGAAAAAAAACAACACTGCACAGCAGAAGCATTAAAAGTATTTGGCCATGAAGAAGATGATGAGTGAACCACTGGAACGGTTTCTTCACTTGACGATGATTCCAGTTAAAATCCCACGATCTGTCTACTTCTTCGTGGCATGAACGCCAAACCCTCTTGAGAACTCAACATATTCCACCGCCTATTACTTGTTGGTGAAATAATTTAGGCGAGGAAAATCTTATCTCACAACAATTCTTGAACCTTTGTTATTGATTAGCAAAATCAAGAAAAACAAAGAAGGAAAGAAACGCACAAGAGAGAGATGAGAAGAAGGCTTCTTGTTTTTTTCCTATTCGTGTGTTCTTTGTTTGTTTTTTTCAAAACCAAAACCCACGACTATCCACAATATCTAATAACCAAAACTCTGGGATTCTGATATGTCAAAACTCCCAGAAGCTATCAACAAAAGAGGTATGACTTAGCCTAAACTCTTCTATTTCGTGAATCAAAAAACTCATTTAGTTCAGGCTATTGGACCAATAATAATTTATTATTTTTCTTAGACCTAATGAACCCAAAATAATAACTATTAATTATTTATTTCTTGGGCCTATTAAAATAATCTAATAAATAATTAATGAGTGCCTTTTTATTAACTAGTTTAGCCATAAGTTAATTTTCTAATTATTCAATCTGGGTTTATGCCCTGAATAATTAATTAATCAACTAAACTAAATAATAAATTTAACTTCTCTCGTTCCTTTATTTTATTCTAGTTCAAAATAAATTAGACTTTCTGAATAAATAAAATCCTTTTTTTATTGAGACCATTTCCTCGACCTAAAATTAATTAAGACTTACGGGTTATTCCGAGGACCAAAAAGACACATCGCCTTGGCTACTAAAATGACCAAAATACCCTTGTTATATAAATAGCTATATTTTATATTTTAAATATTTTCGAATATCACCATAAGAAAATATTGACCCTAAGGGCAATGCTGCGTTAGCTATGTCTTTGACCTACAAGTGAAATGACTAAAATACCCCTCTACACACCGCCGTGCATTTAGAGAGGGAAGAGTATACTAACACCTCTCTAAAAAACATCTACCATCCTTAGGCTTCTAGTCTAATGATCCACGACTTCTTGGAATATTTTCGCTTCCCAAGGGAGCTACCCTAAAGCAAATATCCAAGTCATGTTCCCTAGGGCCCTAAATAATTAGATCATTCGAACAACCATAAGGGGCGATGTAGTGTAGAAGATATCTTGTACAAGTCTATCTTAAATAACTAGTTATCTGTACCCAACATACAAGTATATTGGTCCTTCTAAAGAATCTCAACTATAGTATATAAAAGCATACACTTTCAGCTTTGTCAGACCACCAACTTATACTCAAGTTGTAGAGTACAAGTACACGCTATAACAGTAGTAATCTAGATTTCTATCATATAGTACTTTTAGAAACTACTATTATAGGTCATGTTCTACGTATTCAAAATACAATTGTGTTATGAGATGAGAAGACTACTCATTGGCTAAAGATAAGCCATTCCTTATTTAGAACTCATAACATAATAACTTTACTATAATAAAATCCCTATTCTCATCATTCGATTAAGAACAATAGTTTATGTATTAAGTATCCCATGGTCCATACCTTACTCTGAAAGACCTCCATTCATATGAACCATTTACTTAAATACAATAGGTCTTTTCTAATGAAAATTGTGCACAAATATAAAAAAGATTTCATAAATAATTTCTGAAAAAAAATAATTTTATTAATACAAGTCAAAATTACATCAGAAACCTAATCTAAGAGGGTATACATCCCAACAGTAGAATGTAACCTAAAAAATCTTTGGTTTTCCTGAATGAAATTTCTTCTGTAATTATATTTTTAGTAAGCAACAAGACAATAGGGAAGGTAAAGGTCTTAATGCAGTTCAATTGAATAACACCATCTTTTTTTTTCTGAAGGTTGATTTTTCTATATGGTTATCTTCTCATTATAACTTGTTGAAGTTTAAGCTTGAAGATGTTTGTCACCTCTAAGATTGCCTTCTAATATTCAATTTTATTATCTGACATTTTGAGCAAGCAAAAGCTATACTAGTATTCAGCAAAAGGTACATAAAGTATTCATCAATTCCAAATAATGCCAAATTTTCCATCGAGGAGGCCAATCTTTTTCTAAAGTAGCCCATACCCAAGGAGGATAAGCTCTATTAGACACTTATGGATATCCACTATAAATTTGTTGTTCAGCAAATGCTAATGGCTGGAAATAATCTAACCTTCCCTTCTAAATTGTCCAAGAGGGGAAGCTTTGGTTCTCAATCCTGATATCAAGATGATGATTTACTTCTATTTGCAATTTACAATTCTCCAAGTGAGGAGCTTTTGGTACACTTGATCCCTCTAGTCTGATGTTTCCTGTTAAGGAATCTTCCTCGTTCATTCTTGTACTTAGCAAGTTACTCTAAATTGAATAAAAATGTGACTCTTTCATTAATTCCAAGAATAGTGGTTTGTTGTGCATACTTGATGCTTTTTGTTATCTTTTGTTCGGGATTGCACTCTCCACGTATAGCAGCATCTGTCAGAACAACCATTTCCCACAAGATTTATAAGCATGCACATCAATGGCTTATACCACCAACTCTACAACCTACAACCCTCATATGCATGCAACAGGAAGTGATTCAATATCTTTTGATACAAAGTTAGATCATCATTTATTTATTTATTTTTTAAAAAAAAACCTATTTTCTTCTAAAAATCCACAAAATCGGGTAGTGTGATTCAGAAAAACAAGGAAAATATTGGACAAACTAAGTTTTGACATGAATAAGTGATTGAGAAATATCTACAGGTAAGCGTCAGGTACCAACCTCTTTATCTTGATGCCACACTACCATTAGCCATGTAAGGATACACTGACAACCTCTCACTTGGAATAGCATAGTGACCAATCAATCTAAGCAAATTTATATGAACTGCTAAGTTAATCAAACGATACAATTCTAGTTACATCTTTCAAATGCTTCACAGCAACTAATGTGCTATCCCCTAATCTCTCCCCCTATAAACATTACCAAATCCTCCAAATCCAAGTACATTCTTAGAGCTGAAACTATGATCTATTGCATATTGAAGCTCTTTGAATGTAAAGCTTCTCAAGTTTCCCAATCCTATCAAATCTTATTCTTGCACATCTGCAATGTAATTCTAAGTTCAAGATTATACACAAACACATCAAGAGATAAGTTAGGGATTACTTACTTTTAATGTTGAGGATGAACTACTTGTTCTTTTAGAGGGAGACGAAACAGGGGAGCATGCCCTGGTTACAGAAAAAAAAACAAAGAAAAATAAAACTTCCTGGGCTAGGTCCAGTATGAATAATAAATTAATACTTCATGGGCTAAGTTAACCAATTAAACTAGATAATTAATTTCTCTCAACTATTATTTTAATTTATTTTTTTTATTTCAGTCCAATAATAAATTAAACTTTCTGAATAAAATAAAATAAAATAAAATAAAATAAAATAAAATAAAATCCTCTTGAACTGAGACCAATTCCTCAACCCAAAATTAGTTAGGACTTACGGGCTATTCCGAAGAACAAAAAGACACATCGCCTTGGCTGCTAAAATGACCAAAATACCCCTGCTATATAAATAGCTGTATTTTGCATTTTAAATATTTTCTAATATCACTATAAGGAAATATTTACCCCAAGGACAATGCTGCATTAGCAAAGTCTCCGACCTACAGGTGAAATGACTAAAATACCCCTCTACACATCGCCGTACATTTAGAGAGGAAGAAGTGTACTAACACCCCTCTAAATGACATCTACCATCCTTAGGCTTCTAGTCTAATGATCAACGACTTCCTGGAGTGTTTCCGCTTTCCAAGGGAGCTATCCTAAAGCAAACATTCAAGTCATGTTTCCCAGGGCCCTGGACATTTTAGATCATTCGGACAACCACAAAGGGCGATATAGTGCAGAAACTATCTTGTACAAGTCTGTCTTAACTAACTAGTCACACATACCCAACATGCAAGTATATTAACCCTACGATAGAACATCAACTATAGCAAATCAAAGTATATGCTTCCAGCTTCGCCAGACCACCAACTCATACTCAAGTCGTAGAGTACTAGTCCACGCTGTAGCGGTAGTAGTCTAGGTTTCTATCATATAGTACTTTTAGAAACCACTACTACAGGTTCTGTCCTACGTATTCGAAATATGCTTATGTCATGAAGTGAGTGGACTACTCACTGGCTAAAGGTAAGTCATTCCCCATTTGGAATTCATAACATAATAACCTAAATATGATGAGGTTCTCAGTCTCATCAATAGGTTAAGAACAAATGTTTATATGTTAAATAACCCGTAATCCATACCTTTCTGTGAAATACCACCATTCACATGGATCACTTATTTAAACACAATGGGTCTGTTCCAAACGAAAATCGTGCACAAACAAAAAGTAAATTCACAAACAATTTCTGAAAATAAATTCTTTTATTAAAATATTCGATTTTACATCAGAAACCTAGTCTAAGGGGCATACAATCCAACACTTTTTTGCTCTTCTCCTAATGAAAGTTCCAATTGTTAAGAGTATAAGAACTACAAAGCTAAGACTCACCCTAAGTGTAGTGGTTGCTTTTTTAGATTTGTATTTTCCTAGATAATAGTTAGGAGAAGAGATTAAGACATTGATTGTAATATGTAGAACCATTATAAAAACAACATAACAATCACGATTGTATGACATGTACCGTTTGATAAATCTATCGAGAATGCAAAAAGACCAGGGTTGATATATCCAAAACAACTCTGACTAGAGTGGCTTTCACAAATCAAGGAATTGCCCACAATACTACAAAATTAACTCAACATTATTTAGAAAGACGTAAAAGTAAAACAACAGTAAAAATGATAATAACAATTATAATAATAATGACAATAAACATACAAACACAAATATGGAGCTCATGCATTAGGCAAATGACAGAGCACTCATGCATGATACGTAATTTTAGCAGAGAAGCCACACTTGAATGCTCTAGAAGGAAACTTAGGAATAGGTCCATATGATGACAATAGACACACAAACACATATACGGAGTTCATGCATTAGACAAATGAAAAAGTACTCATACATGTTAGCCTTTCCAATTTTCAATTATATTTTAGGAGCTTGAAAAGTAAAAATCAAAATTTGGCCACAAAAAAAAAAAAACACACACACACACACACATTCTCTTTGCTATGGACATATGAGATCTCATAACTATTCCCGAAAGAGAATTTTACAAGAAATTAACAGCTATCTGACTTCCAAAAGAACAAAAGGCATGGTTTTTTTTCTATAAAATAATTTTTTCTCACAAGTAAACACCAATGGCACAAAGACATAAACAGGCCGCACAAATACATGAACAGACTATAGAAATACATGAATACTATACACAATCACATGAACACAAGTCTTAAGCATATGGACTATGATTAACCTCTACTAGTTACTGCATGACACATAGACACACGAACCCGTGACAAAAAATACATTAATGCTATACACAATCATATGAACACACGAGCTACTATCAACCTGCACTTGCTACTATATGAATAGGCCACATAAACACATGAATACGCGACACAAATACATTAACTCTATACTTAACCACATGAACACTTAGGCTACTATCAACCAATACTAGTTACTACATAAACAAGCTACTATGAACCTATACTTTAGTTGAAATGAAAATATTACGATGAAATATCTTTGTTGTTCTATATACAACATGTATTGACATTAGAAGTATTTTCTTCAAAAAAAAAAATACATATTGCTCCTAGAAGACAATGAGAGTGATAGAAAAAAATCAAAGAAAAAATCTTACCTGCAAATCTTCAAGAAAAGCTTTAATTTTTCAATACTGTGAATGCTTCGTCCTCTTTCTGACCCATTTTGCTTCAACAACACTATGCTCTTTAGATTTCTCAAGAGTTCACTACTGCTTCTGGTATTGTGAGAAAATGTTTCTCTTTTTTGAAGAAACTACAAAGAAAGGAGAAGATGGAAGCATACACGAATGGCTTTTCTTTTTGTTTATGTTGATTTGGATGGGCATTTGAAAATTCGAGAATTTAGAAATGTGAAGAAAAGTACAAGCCATTGGAGGGCGCGTCACGACTGGCTTAGAGCTGAGCTGTTTGCTCGGCTAATCTTGGACCAAAATAACGTCATTTTGGCCTTATTTTTGGACTTGCAATATAGCTTCTTCTCTACCGCACGATTCAACCAACAATTAATCTTGGCCATGAACTTGCCGCGTAACATGCCGAAATTGCGTGGCCCTGAATCCTCAATTTCCTTGGTTAAGCCACAAGAATTGTCAAGAAGCTAAAATGAATACCACAAGCTATGAAGTTGATGAAGATCCTTGGAATTTTGTGAAGGATTGGTGAATGCAAAAGCCTTTTTATAGGTATTATGTGATATCTCTTGTAAATCTTATATGACTTCTAATTCTTACTTTGAAGATCTTGATTTGGATTTGGATTTAAATCCAAAAATTTTGATCGGTGGTTTCAAGAAGTATGATACCTCCCCAAGTTTGGAGTTCAAGGTTTTTTGCTAATTCTAATTCCTAATAGAAGCACAAAGTGAAAATAAAAAAGAATTCTACTTTATCAAGGATTCGGAATACTCTTATGTTAATTTCCAATTAAATTGGAGAATTAATATGTTTTTCATATAAGGGATACTTCAAGCCTTATTTTCAAAATCTTTTGACAAAATATTTTCCTAAAGCCTTAAAGTGGGGGCATCTATTAAGGCATTTGTAGACAAGAAAATTGGAAGAATATATATATATATATATATATATATATATATATATTATTTTGATCAAGACTAAAAGAAAATTAAATATTTTAATCTTAGTTAATAATAAAATAAATTTATAAATAAATCTAATTATTCTTGAATCAATACAATTGGGTCATTATTTAAAATTCATTAAATCTAATATATTGTGGAATTGAGTTATTAAGATTGGATTATTGTTAAGAGCCCATTTCAAATCTAATATGTTATAGATTAAATAGAATTAGGTTGAGCCATTAAAGTTGGACTTTGTTGATAATTTTAACCAAGTATGATCTAAGTTAAATAAGTCTGGGCTAAATTTAAATTAAGTCCAAGTCACCTCAAACCCAAATCCATTAGAGTTTATTGTGAGTTTTTTAAAGTTTCCTATTTATTGATATCTCATATCGACTATTTATACTAAAATCAAGGGATCTTCAATCTATAAATAGGGTATTCCTTCAAAAGTTTAAAGTTTAGGCTTCAAGAGCATTCAAATATAGGAATACTCTTCAAGTTTTAGGGCATTCATCTTGTTCTTTGTCAAATAAGTCTCAAAATTAAGTGTTTATTATCAAATCTTCTTTGATCTGAGATCAAACTCTTCAACCTCAAATTAATGTTACCCGCTATACTTGCGGTGATCAGCTCGCTAATTCACAGCGAGATAAACAAAAACAAATTTTATGTAACAACCTAATTGAAACCATACGGCGCTGGCAGCCATTCGTCCACTAACATATCAATAGGCTTCCCATTTCCAACCCTTAACACCCAGTAAGAATCCCTCTAACCTTCACAGTGGCATGGATAACCATATATATTGTGGCGAACCCCTACTTCTAATGGATCACCGTATATAGCATACCTAATGGATCCCCACATTCAATATCAAGAAGAACGTTTTTCTAAATCTTTTTTTATTGATCCATGGATGAATGTTTTTCTAAATCTTTTTTTATTGATCTGTGGCTTTTATAATTTTTTTTTCAGCCTCTATTTAATATTTTTGGTATATCCTATAAATTCTTTTAAAATTTTAGTTTGTATATGATTGATTTTTTTTTTTTTTTTGGTTTTTTTTACTTCTTTCGGGAAGGGTCAAGGAAGGAGGAGAGATATTGTATATAAAATCACCATGTATTATACTGAAAGATGATATTTCTTTTTCTCCCTTAACAAAATAAACTTTTTTATTTTAGCTTTGTAGACATAAAATATTAGCTTTGGGAACATTTGTATATGAGTTTGGGCCCTTTTTTTTAAGGCAAAACATATATGAGTTGATGGCTGATTTGTTTTTTATTCTTTTCCTATTTTTTGCGGAGCTTTTCAAGATCTATTTTTGTTTTATGAAGTTTGATGTTTGTTATATTGATTCTTTCTGATAGCTTTTTTCCCCCTTCTTTTTGGGAGTTAGAGATAAGATGCAAAAGAGATGAGTACTGCTTCCCCCTAAAAAAAAATGATAATAATAATAATAATAATAATAATAATAATAATAATAATAATAATAATAATAATAATAATAATAATAATAATAATAATAATAATAATAATAATAATAATAATAATAATAATAATAATAATAATAATAATAATAATAATAATAATAATAATAATAATATCATCTATTCTTCTCCATCTCCGGCTGATATATGCATATGTGCATGTATTTGTGCAGAATCTAAAAGTTGGAATTACTCCTCATATAATCCATATTCTTTGTAATTTTCCATGAAACTTTTCTTTTTTGTGGAGGAAAAAAAGAACACCGCAACGTGAGCCATATTTTTTTACTCATTTCCGGAAGCAATTAAGTACAAAATCATAGTAAATAAGCCTACTTTCCCTTTATCTTTTGGAGTAAAACAGAAGTTTTGTATATCAACTTTAATTCCGCCAAACTTGATATGATGGAACTTTTAACTTTTATGTGCAATTTTAGAACATCCATTTCAATGTGTCTCGAATATTGTAAATTTTTTTTTTGTTTTTTGGTCCAGGCATCCCCTTAAGATCTAGTTTTAACATTTTTATCTGTATTTCCATGAATACATGTTTTTAATTTCATTGTTATTTTTCTTATATGCTAGGTTAATACATGTCCGTTACATGAGTTGTCATTTGTGATGAGGAATTCCTTTGCTGCCTTGACCAACCTTAGCATGGAGGAAAAGGATGGTTATGCCTATTTTAGAGCTTATGTTACACTGACAGTTGCACCCAGTCACGGTTTTCTTGACTAAGCAAAAATTCCGGAAAATGGTGCTATTTTTGCACCAAATTCTGGCAGAGGGGTGGTTGGGGTAGGAATTCGATTTATAGTGAGGTCGCATTCTAATTAAAAGAGGTCGCATTTAGAAAATGCGATCTCACTGCGATTTCCTTTTTTTTTTTTTTTAAATATGCGATTCTGAGGTCGTATTCAGTTCTGGTCGCATGTATGAAATGCGACCTCTAGGTCGCATTAAACAAACCTCCCTTACCCGCGTAGTTGTTCCTGTGCAAAACTTCAGCAACTTCAGTGCAGTCGCCCCGCCCGTCCCCTCTTCGCCAGAAAGTAGCCAACTCGAGCCATCCCCGCCAATAGCCCAACCTCTATTTGTTTCTCGGTTGGAGGTGAGCTAGCCATTGACACTTTTCCAAGTTCCTGAATGTTATGTTTATCTGGTACTTTATCCTCTTATTATGTAATGTTGATGAATTTTTCCCAAATTTTTGCATTTTTGTTTCCCATTCTTCCTGAATTTTTGCATTTTTTGTTTCCCATTCACAGAAAAGAAACACAAAGGTGAATATATTCTATTGAGGATAATAGGAACATTACATTAACATTCTTTTGTGAAATAAAGCTTTAAATCTGGTCTTGTTTGAGAATTGATAATATTCTTTTGTCTTATTTATATATTTATGTATCTTTTCTTGTACATATTACTCCATAGTTCTTGTTTTTCCTTATCTCCTAGATTTTATTTTGTAAGGCAGAAAATATATATTTGCTTGGATGCTAGTTCTTCTACATTTTCACTGTTCAATCTTTATTTTATTGGAATTGATAACTGGCCCAGTCCCCTGCTTGTGTCTGAATTTGATAGATTTTGGATAGGCATTTGAATATAAGGAAGACTAGGGAGCTATTTTGGCAGGATTTACATGAACTCCCAAAGTCAGTATAGTAATTCATTTACCTATGAAACATATCTGAGCTATCTATACAGTGCATGTCTGCTACAACGAAGTGAAGTAAAAGATAATAATTAAAAATAAAATAAATATAAATATAAATAAAACTTAAAATAATAAAAATATAAGAGAATAATAAAACTGTTAAAGTTTCACAAATAAAATTCATTTGCTTTAGGTCTATTTTTTTTAGTCAAAACAAGCAGTAACTATATTAAGTAATTGTAGCAGGTGGAGGTTGTAGTAGGTTGAGGTTGCATTGCAAGTTGTTTGAATAAGGTTGGAGTTGTAGCAGAAGATTGCAGGTCAGAAAATTACAGGTTCAGGTCGCATTCAAGGAATGCGACCTTGTACAGGAAGGTCGCATTCAATGAATGCGACCTCAAACTAAGCCATTATAAAAATTAAAAAAAGAAATCGGGTTAAGGTCGCATATATGGAATGCGACCTCAACTTAGTTGGCTGCATTCTGGGAATGCGACCTCACTACAATAGGAAAACCAAATCCCGCTGCCCCTCTGTCGGAATTCTGTGAAAAAACGCCACCTTCCGGGAAATGGTGCTGTTTTCGCACCAAATTTCGGCAGAGGGGCAGCGAGAATTGGGATTCCATTTTTAGTGAGAATGCGACCAATTAAGTTTAGGTCGCATTCCATGAATGCGACCTACTTCATCAAGGTCGCATTCAAGGAATGAGACCTCAACCTGCAATTTTCCCAACCTGTAACTCCAACCTTATTCATACAACCTTATAGATCAGTTTATAAGTTTCCATTCAGGAAACACACACACACAAAAAGAGAAAAAATAGTGTAATTTAGCATGGTTGTTGAAAATGCATATCTGAATCTGTCTCATTTGTTATTGATGTTTTGATTAAATGTAGTAATTCCTTAGTATAGGATAGGTTCTTTAAATAGGCAACTGTTGAATAGTATGTCTTCTCAGCTTGCTGTGAAAGAATTGCCAACTCAACTAGAACTGGGCTATGTAATATTCTCTTATTTCTCTCTGGATAGAAATGATTCCATTCTGAACTTGGCCCTATACTCTTCTATTTGTGTCCACTGTGGCATTCATGTTTTGAGGTTAAAGGCGATGAAGGAATGGGCTTCTGTAGTTAGATTTGCATTATAGTTCTAGTTTTTGGTCCTTCATAGTCATTAATGTCAGTCATTTGAGTGTGCACTTCTATTTTAGCAGTTTTCCTTGAAATTGCCTTCTTTTTAATTTGGCTGGAATTTTCATTTTATTGAATAATTAGACAACAAGGCCTTAAGGGTTGTTTATTCTTGATTTATCTGTAACAGCAATTTGTTATACGGTGATAGTAATCACAGCCTAGGAATAAGAACCATTATACTTTTCTGCTAAGTGTCTTGTTTTGTCCTTGTTGCATTTGAGTGGATGACTTCTAAGCCTGGTTACTATCAATTGAACAATCTTTATTGTTAGCCTGACTGGTTGAAATTGCTAGCATATAATAATCTTGATGCTAACCTGTCCATCTGTAACAGTTTACCAATTTGGCAACTCACTGTTCACTATGATGACTATGGTTATTGACATATATTCAGCATTTACAAATGCTTTCTTGAAACAAGCAGGCTCTTTGGAGGACTTCAATAATGTTGTATTTTCATTGCTGTTCTAATTAATTGAGATAAACTGGTTTCATCTTCCTACTGGAAGTACATAAATCCACCCTCTCCTGCTTTTGAGATAGTTGAGAAACCAAAAACACGGAAAAGTTACCTTAAGGTCGTATTCATAGAATGCGACCTTGCTACCACCAAAAAGAAAAAAGAAAAAAGCGCGCTGAGGTCACATTACTGGAATGCGATCATATTTTACTAGGTCGCATTCCCAGAATGCGATCTCACTATAAACCGAATTCCAAATCCAGCTGCCCCTCTGCCAGAATTTGGTGCGAAAACAGCACCATTTTCCGGAATTTCCGGACTTGCTCCTAGTGAGACATTCCTGAATGATATTTGAACATTGTAACTCAGAACCTAATCAATATACAGATTTTCCTAGGAGAACATCAATGAACAACGCAACAGCTTGTGATTAAAATTTCTCTGTGTTTCTCATCTCCACAAATCAAAAAAAAAAATTTAAAAAAATCTTTCTTCAATTTCGTAATCTTGAACTTCCAAGCAGTCTGCAACATTAATTTAAACCAAAATTTAACAACAAATCCCGAAACTTAATTGTTCAAAAGATAAATAAGTAAACGAATCTTCATGTATTCTAATAAGATAAAGCTTCCATGAAAAATGGCATTACAGCAACCGCTTTCAAAATTTTTTTGATAAAAGATTGATTTTTTAACTAAAGAAGAAAAAAGAGAATGGGTAAGGAAGTGGAACCGTAATGAGAGTAGAGATAGCAATGTCTCCATGAATATATTTGAGTTCCAGGCTTTAGTTCATCCCTTTGAATCTTATTTTATTGAAGAGAACTCCTACCATTTCTTCTCCACCTCGCTTAACTCCTCACCCGGTGAAACGCAAAGCGGAAGGATTCAGAACTGATATTGACTGACGCGTCTTATGTTTTTGCTTAGTACGATAACAGATTACTGCTTTAGATTTTGGCTACCCACAAATTTATGCCCTCTCCAATCGGGATCCTTGTAGCATTAAACTTCTGGCTACTTGGATGACGATTTGGGTAATGTAACCTTGGATATCGAATGGCTTGAGGAGGACCCCTTTACATAATATCTCCCCAAAAATTTTCTGCTTTTTTATTTTTTTATTTTTAATTACCGTAATGAAATTGAAATTTTGCCAACGGATTCCATAAGCAACATAAAAATCCTTTTCTTCAATTTTGGGTTCATGTTATAAGAAACCACCACTATATTCTATTTTATATTTTTGAGCGCTATTAATGTCATTAATTTATCTCTCTCAGCAAAACGACATTCTAATAACTAACAAAGAACAATAACTCCTAAGTCAAATAAGTATTAATACAGAATTCTCAATGTTCAAAAAAGAATTAATTTATATAAATGACACTACAAGAAAAAACGGTATTAGTGACAACCATTAGCAACGGCTAAAATACCGTCGCTAATTAGTAAGAGGTTTGCGAGAACAAGTAAGGTGAGGGATAGTTTACCGAGAAGTTGACCAAACATAGCAAAACTCTCGCAAATAGAGATGGCTTAATGAGGAATTGTAAACCCTCTCTAATTAGTTATGGTTGTAAATTTTTCTCAAAATTTTTTTGTAAAAATTTTAGGATAAAATTTCTGTAGCTAAGCCCTTGCTAATTAGAGAGGATTCAGCTACAGCAAAAAAAAAAAAAATTCTCCAAAAAAATATTTGGAATAATTAGATATAATAGTTGTAGCCAAACTCTCTCTAATTAGCGAGGGCTTAGCTACGACCATAAGTTTTTTTCTCAAAAAGATTTTTTTTAAGAATTTTAAGATAAAGGGTCGTAGCTAGGCCCTCACAAAAAATCTTTTTGAGAAAAAATTTATGGTCGTAGCTAGGCCCTTGCTAACTCTACCTGTGAGCTCTGCAGGCTTTGTCGGCGGTGTTCATTACCGGTCTCAAGCCTGGATAAAGGAGGAGAGTTACGGTAAAGCTTATGACGGCCACCATAAAATATAGTCACATCTATGACATGAGGTGTAGGTTTCGTAGTGGTTGTACGGATTGTAAAGTTATTTCGGGCGAAAGTATAGTTACGCAATATAGGTTGTTAGTCCTCGATTTTAATTTTAGGGAAAAGAGTAAGCAACGGGATCTTCGGGTTAACCCTAGGATTAAGCGGTGGAAGCTTCAGGGAGATGAAAGAATAGCCTTTGTCGATAAGGTAGTTAAGGCAGATGACTGGTCTTTTGATATGGATTCGGATTCAGATACTATGTGGAGAAAGATGGCTCAATGTATTAGGATAGTAGCTAAGGAAGTACTTGGTAAATCTAAAGGAAAAGTACATCTAAACAAGGACATGTCGTGGTGGAACAACAAAGTGAAAGAAGTCATAAGGAGTAAAACAGAGTGCTATAGAAACTTAGTGAAGTGTAGGAGTGATGAGAATTTTGAGAAAAATACAAGATCGCGCGAAGAAAAGCTAAAGAAGCTGTTAGAAAAGCAAGATCCATAATTTATAAGGATTTATATGAAAAGTTGGATACCAAAGACGGAGAGAAGAATATAAATAGACTAGAGTGTTATAGGAAAAAGAAAACGAGAGATATTGGTGTGGTGAAATGTGTAAAGGACGACAACTACAGAGTTTTGGTTAAGGACGAAGAAATAAAGGAAAGATGGAGGTCGTATTTTGATAAGTTATTTAACGGGAGTCAAGTCCAAGTTCCGAGTATAGGTAGTCTGGCGATTTCAAACAAAGAGGTTAATCGTGCGTGTATTCGTCGTATTCAAAAGCATGAAATCCAATATGCCCTTAAAAGAATGAGACTAAAAAAAGCAGTAGGACCGGATGGTATACTGATCGAGGTTTGGAAATGTTTAGGAGAGATAGGTATTACGTGGCTGACAAGTCTATTCAACAAGATATATAGAGTTAATAAGATACCTATAGAGTGGAATAAGAGTACACTAATTCCTCTATATAAGAATAAAATGGATGTTCAAGATTGTGCCAATTACTGTAGGATTAAACTCATGAGTCATACTATAAAGCTTTGGGAGAGAGTGATTGAACAGAGGTTATGGGGCATTATACAAATTTCAAATAATTAGTTTGGTTTTATGTCTGGGCATTCCACTACGGAGGCAATTCATTTATTACGGCAGATGATTGAATATTATAGGGAAAGAAAAAAAGATTTATATATGGTATTTATTAACTTGGAGAAAGCCTATGGCAAGGTGCCTAGAGAAGTGGTTTGGTGGGTGCTAGCCAAGAAAGATGTTTCGCTAAAGTATATTATTCTCATTAAAGACATATATGAGGGAGCATGTACAAGTGTAAGGACTCATGCTGGAGTGACTGCAGAGTTCCCTATTACTATCGGGGTGCATTAAGGATCAACGCTTAGCCCTTTCCTCTTTACGGCCGTTATGGATGAGTTGACCTACACTATACAGAAGGCTGTGCCATGGTGTATGCCGTTTGCAAATGATATTATGTTTATTAATGAGACTAGCGTCAGTGAAAATACTAAATTGGAGTTTTGGCGACAAATATTGAAATCCAAAAATTTCAGAATTAGTAGGAATAAAATAGAGTATATGGAAAGTAAGTTCAATGGTAGTAGAAATATAGCCCATAGTATAATTTTGGAAGGTAGAGATATACCGATAACTGATTGCTTCCGATATCTAGGATCTATAATTCAAAAAGACGGAGAGTTCGATGGCAACGTTGCACACCGAGTTAAGTCGGGTTGGCTGAAATGGAGGACTGCGACTGCTATTCTATGTGATCGTAATATACCATTAAATTTAAAGGAAAAGTTTTACATGACAGCCGTAAGGCTTGCTTTGTTATATAGTACGGAATGTTGGGCAGTTAAAATGTGTCGTATTCAAAAAATAAAAGTAGCTGAAATGCGTATGTTACAGTGGATATGTGGATATACTAAAAAGAATAGAGTCAGAAATGAGACCATTAGGGAAAAGGTGAGCGCGGTATCTGTTGAGGAAAAGATAAGAGAAAGTCACCTAGGTTGATTTGGACATGTTCAGAGAAGATCGAGGGATACTCCTGTTAAGATGATTGAGAGAGGGAGGCAGGATAGGTTAGACAAAGGTAGAGGCAAGCCTAAAATGACATAGATAGCAGTGATTAGAAGAGATGTGTCTTTGTTAGATTTGGATAAGAGTATGACGTTCGATAAAAAAAAGTGGTGAGAAATGATTCATGTAGATGACCACACGTTATCTGACGTTGGTTCATTTAGCCGACCCCAAGTTACTTGGGATTAAGGTTTAATTTGTTGTTGTTGTTGTAGTTAGGCCCTCGCTAATTAGAGAGGGTTTAGCTACGACATAACATTGTTCTCCAGAAAATATTTTTTTAATATTAGGATATAAAAGCCGTAGCTAAACTGTCACTAATTAATGATGTTTTAGCTACGACCATAAATTTTTTTCGCAAAAAAGAATTAATTGGCATTTTAAGATAAAGCGCCATAGTTAAGCCCTCACTAATTAGCGAGAGTTTGGAAATGGACATTTTATCCTAATATTCCAAAATATTTTTTGACATAACATTTATGACTGTAGCTAAACCCTCGCTAATTAGCGAGGGAGTAGTTACATATATTAGGGTAAGGTCGCTAAGAAATGACGGTATAGCTACGGTACCCTTACCGTTGCTGAACCATCCCTATTCCATCGGTAATTAGATACAATACCCTAGACCCTCGCAAAGTCGTCGCTAAATTATTTAAGCAAAGCACTTCAAAATTTAATTTCATTTATATGTGGATATGTGTATAGTTATACTTTGTGATTTTGATGTCATATACGTTGCAAATTTTAACTATTAAATATTTTATATATATATATATATATATATATATATATATGATACATTATTAATTATAGTATATAATGTATACTATATTATATACAACAAACTATAACATATGATAACTAGTTTTATATTACTTGTACAATATATATATTACATGTATATAGATACATACTATATATAATTTATTTATTATTCTAGGCAACTTGAATAATTTTTACTCATAAATTATGTTTTATAAGCGGTAAATATTATTTTCAATATTATGTGTATTGTATTTTTGTTAAATTAGAATATATTGTGAAATGGTCATAGCAAATCCTTTCTAATTGTTAGGGTTGAGCTACGGCCATTAAAATTTTTGGCTTTGAATTAAATACCATAGGTAACCCTAGCAAATAGCAAAGGTTTGGCTACGGACATTAAAATTTTTTGTTTTGAATTCAATGCCATAGCTAAACCCTAACAATTATTAGCAACGGTTTAGATACAGTATTTTGTCATAGCTAAATCCATATAAATCAACAACAATTTAGCTAGGCATGTTAAATTTTTTCTTTTGAATTTTTCCCATTGCCATCAGCAAGAGATTAGCAACGGCAAACTGCTCTAGCAAAAATTTTGACTAAATCTGACACTTCCTCTTTTTCATTCATCTTCCTTCTTCCCTCTTGGTTTTCCAGTTTCCCCCCTCACTGCAAAATCCACGCCCAAAGTCGCCATTCCTCCTCCAATTGAGACTTTTCCTCCTCCTTGATATTATCTTCGTCTGCACTACATTTCATCTCTGGCACCTCACCTCTACTTAACTTTTCCTCGAAAGACAACGGTGTTCTACCCGAGGTTCCCGTGGAGAACAACCAATGGTAGAACAGTAGCTACGACCGCCATTTGGTAATTGAGTTTGTAATCCCTCTTTTTGACATTTTATTGCAACCCCTGATTTGCACCCAATGTTGTTCGATTGCCGATTGTGGAGACTGGGCCATTTTTTTTACTCACAGAACAATATATCTAAAGGATGCCTGTGATTTGTTTGATTGTATTCCCACATGTTATAACAGTAAGCTTCATACGTCAATGAGATAAAAATTTTCTATGTTAGGTTTATTCAAATTTAGAATTTTGTAGAACTTGAGGGCATATACTAATTAAAAAGGTTTGCTTTCTCACTTGGTTAATTGTGTGAAGCCATGGCATTATTAGATTGTCGTTCTTAGCTAGTGAAATTTAGTTTCTTGATGATGGGTTTTTGTTAATTTGTAGGAAATTCTACTGTTTCCCTATTTCTTTTCCTCCATTGAGTTAATTCTCTTTGTTTTGCACAATTCTTCTAGTTGAATGTTGAATTGAAGCTCATGTGGTTGATTTTGCGAACCTGGAAGATTATGTTAGTCTCTTTTATGTCAACTGAATTGTTCAACAAATCGTTTCTAAACTGTTCGTTGAATTTGAATAGTGTGAAGCAGTAATTCTTATAGCTACAACTTTATTACCCATTTAATATCGCTGGCTTTTAACTTTGAGACTTGATTAGGCTAAGAACCTGAAAAACTGTCTGGTTTCCTCACTTTTAATGAAAATGAAAACCCCTTGTCAACTAAATTGATCCTTTAGTCAATCTTGATTTAGTCAAATGAAGACCCAATTCAGGACTTTCATTGAAACCTAGTCTTGGCAAACATACTCCCATTTTTCCCTCACAGTCGATAGCTTCTATTTCCCTCTTCCCCTTCGATAATTCTGCAATATTCTTGAGAAATCTTGGCCAAAATCAAAGAAAGAAGGATTGAATCTTTAGGTTCCTAGGCTACCCAACCCTCTGTTCTCCTTAAAAAAGTATGGAACAAACTCTTTTCTCTCTCTCTCTCTCTCTCTCTCTCTCTCTCTCTCTAGTGCTGGCTGACATTCTTGCTATCTTGCTGTTGAAATTTTTGCTTTGCATTTACATGATGTTTTGTTGAAGAACTTGTTGAAATCATGTTTATATGGGTTCATTCTAGCTTTATAAAGCTCTAAGGTGCATTACATCTACATGGAATTTGAGAAATTCTCCTTTCTAGTAGCTAACCAATGTTGTCCTGAATTGTTGGACACTAGAGTAGGAAATGTGGGTGTTTTGGGTATATTTGAACCTAACATAAAAAATGGAGTGTTCTATATGATCAAGGGAAGATTTTTGAAGTTATAAATCAGTCAAACCAACTTTGGTGTTTGCTGGATAGCCTGAGGAACTCAATCTCCACACTGCTCTTATAAATGTCCCCATTGTTATCTTTTGAGAAGAAAAAATTTCTACAGTTTTCCTAGCTATATTTTGAGTGAGGCTTGTGTGAGATTTGGTATATATGTCTAACGAAGGTCTATGAAGTATTAGTTTGATAAGAAAGTCATAAAAATAAGGAAAAATTTCCCCATGAATAAGATGTTAATGCCGGACAGATTTCCTACTCATTTTGTGTCATTTATGTGGTTGTTTTAGATGAATTAATGAATGAAACTTGTTTAGACAATATTAATAATAACTTGGATTTGATTTAATTTCATTTGGATGGCTTAAAAAATGAATGAATCAGCTTCAAAGACCGTTGTCATGTTCTTTTGTTTTGATGGAAAAAAAAATTGGCCTAAAATGTTGTTGAATTTTTGGGAAGTTTAACTTACTAAAGCGGTGTTTTGAATTGAAGCAGCCTGTTTGTGCCTTTTTCTCAAATTTTCAAGGGAAATCTAAAGTGTTTTTACAGTATTTTTTACTTAGCTTTACTTTACTTGTTAAATTTTAGGACTCTTAATTAGTTTGGATAGGCTAATTTTCATTTGAATTCATTTGGCATATGCTAAGTAGAGTTTAATTGAGAAATTTCAAGCTCTCTTGTTTTGAGAATATATGGAGTTGTTATGACATTTGGTGGGTGAGACTGTGAAATTGACCACATTGTGTGTTAGCAGTGGTTTTCCTTTGATATTAGGGACTGTTGAATATTCCCATACTTTATTAGTCACAAGGATAGATTGCATTATATTACTTGTTTGGTTTGAAATGTGAAACTAATATAGATCCATCTTTTTTCCTTCATTTCTAAGTCCTCTTTGTTTTCACATTGTAGCGACAGACTTTAAACATGAATCCTATTCAAAGGTCTCTGCCAGGTTACTGAATTTCTGTTTGGTTCTCGTTATACCAAATTTTTGTCCATTGTTGAAAATTTTGTAGATTCATGGTGTAGTCTCCAGTGGTCATTAAAGGCCTTAACTGGTATTGCTACTATTTTTTTCTTTTGATATATTTACACACATTCCTCAATTTATAATCATTATTATTGTCTAAAATGTAGCGAGGTTCTTTTTCTTGACCTTTGGTTAGTCTACAAAAGGTACGTGAGTCTCTACATTATAATTTAAAATATTGTATGTTTAATTTATATGTTTGGATCCTCGTGAGTTATGAGAGATCATTCTCCGTGAGTGACAGGTGATCATTCCCTATGGGTAATGGGTGATTACCCTTTAGTTAGTTTTATTAAGTAATTACTATGAGATTTTATGTGTTATGTTGTTTTACTTTGAATGTCTGTTGAATTGAGGTGGCTTATTACCTGAAAAATGTCCAATTTATAGGGAAAATTTTATCAAAATTTTTTCAAAAATTGAGAATACATAAACTGTTTGGAAGAAACATTACAAAAGCTTTCTTTCTCAATTCTCCCTCAAGCTTCTTCCTAGTGAAGGCCTAACCATGCATAATAATAGTCTAATTAGCATGGACACACAGAAGGAGGGGGCTTATGCTTTTATAATAAATCTATAGGATTAAAATCTAGACTTAACTTTAACTTGTCAATGCTGGAATTTTGGTTTCTTCATGTGTAAGTGCCTTAAATGGAGTTTGTTATTATGATTGATTAGTGAAAACGTACAGTGCTTCAAAATTAACACAAAATGTTTGAAGAGTTGAAATAGATTAATGATAACTAAAATATGTTATATATGTTGGGTTTTGTGACAGCAATAATGTATTTCCTCCAAGCTATAATTGGCACACATATTTTGCAAATACAATAAATTTGCATCAACAATGCATATTTAACTTAATAATAGCTAATAATTATTCTTACACTAATGAAATTATTTTATGAAGGAGAAAATTATTCAAAAAGTACTTTTAACCTTCATTCTTTTCGAAGTGTACCACTCTGTATTGAGGAAGCCTTACAAATTTAATTTTATCATCAATAATAAGAAACTCCGTTTTACTATGCCTTTGGTTAGTGAAATGACAATCATCAACTAAAGGACTTGGTATGAGTCAGCCATTCTTCTTATTAGATTGCAATCACTTATTGTTTGTCACATATCATATATATAAGGAGCAAATAAGATTTACCATCTTTTTTAGTTAATTCATATTTCATCCTTGTTTTTAACTAATTTTAGATTAGATTAAAATTATTGTTTTTATTCTATACTTTGTAATCTCTTTCCCTAGGATTTTGTTGTTAGGTTATTGGACATTTACTCTTTTAAATTTGATGTTCAAAGGACATAACCTCTAATCAAAGATTAAAAACCATTGCTTAGAAGAAAAGATTAGAACATTAGCTCAAATCAAGAAAATATTTTCTATTATTCTTCTTGTGTTAATTACATCACACTTTGTCATAAGATTAATTTGGCTGCTTCTAAATTAGAGAGAACACCACACAAAGTTCATTACAACTAAGTAGTCTTTATTTATTCTTTTACTTATTGATGTCTATCAATGATATTTTTTTACTTGTACATATATTTACACACATTCCACAATTTTTAACCACTACTATGGTCTAAAATATAGTGCTTGACATTATAGGAGAATGTTTTACTGAGGTGCTTTGTCTTGTAGCTTTGCTCATCAAGTCAAAGCACTACATTTGTTTATATGTTTCAACTTAAAATTTCATATGTTTAACTTATATGAATAGATCCCTGTGAGTGATGGGTGATCATTCCCTGTGAGTGATAGGTGATCATTTCTCGTGGTAATGGGTGATTACCCTTAGGTTAGTTTATTGAATAATTGTTGTGACATTTTTTTTATTTTTTGTTAAGTGTTGGTTGATTTTTTGGTGGTTTAGTGCCTAGAAAACATCTAGTTTATATTGAAAACTCTGCCAAAATTTTCATTGGTCATTTTGAACCTCCAAATAAATAGTCATAACCTTTACTCAAGCAGCTTTAAATGTCTTGTAAATTGGTTTAATACTAAACTTGAGGGTTATCTCCCTAATCCACCCTATTTCACACTAACGACTCTTAATTATGATCATGCCTAATTTTTCTACAAAATTCTCCCCCATATATATCGATAACTCCTCGCTTATCGATCTACCAACCAATCTCCTAATCTTTCAACCGAAAGCTAGAAAGATCTTGTATGCGTGTACGACTTAACCAACCCTTACAAACAAATAGGACTTGGGGAAGAAGCTGTGTAAAGACAAATTGAACTACAAGCATGGATTGCTACTGTTTTTAGGAATTCTATGGAGTTTGGAATCGTGAGATAGGTTTTTGTTGCTGAGGGAGAAGGGGCATGGATTCATTGTGGAAGCAATAATTGAGAAGGTTGCCCAAGGTTATTGTGCCTTTAATATTGTTTGTATTGTAAATTAACCAATTCCCCATTTCTTCTCTCATATCTCTTCGAGATATCTAGCTCTTGAATGGTGATTGTTAAAAAAAACAAAAGTTTAGATCATATCAAAAAGTAAAAGCTTTTAGATTATGTAGAACTATTTCTTTCTTACTCTTTCATGTACCCTTCATATATTTCTGATCCCTGTTATCTGGTAATTAGTCTATCCACTTCTTTAGGCAGTTTTCCATCTAGTGGCCAACCTTTTTTCATCATTCACGAAGTCTCGAAGATAATATGACTATTATTCTTTACACCATCAGACTATCCCTACTAGATTTGCAAAGGATAAATGTGAGTTCATGCTTCAAGTCTCTAGACAGACAAGAAAATGGCCAAAATTGTGACTTTCTAGCATAAGAAAAACTATTCTTATGCCAGAGAGCCAAAAATTAACTGGCCATTTTCTTATCTTTTTGGAGACTTGAATCATGGACTCACATCCATCCTTCATAGTGAAGTAGTCCTTCGCAAATCTTAGAGGGAATAGTCTGATGGTGTAAAGAGCAATAGCCATGTTGTCTTTGAGACTTCGTGACGAAAAGAAGCTGGCCACTAGATGGAAAACTGCCTAAAAAAGAGGATAGACTAATTACCAGATAACAGGGATCAGAAATATATGAATAGTACATAAAAGAGTAAGGAAGAAACGGTTCTAGATAATCTAAAAGCTTTTACTTTTTGATATGATTTGAATTTTTTTTTTTTTAACAATCACCGTTCAAGAGCCAGATATCTCAAAGGTCAAACCTTCTATACCTATTTTCTCAAAGTTTATATTCTAACTCAGGACCATTGAGACTTATACTTTGTCCCTGAATTTGCATGTGACTGATCAACATGTGATTGATGTTGTTGATTTTAGATGGACGATCGAAACTAGATGTATAAAAGGCATGTTTTTTGTATCAATGGTGTTACTATTAAATTTGAACGGGGGGTTGGAGAATTTCTTTCATTCGCTATTTCGAATTTGGTATCGTCCAAGATAAGATGTCCTTGCTCAAAGTGTCAAAACAAGAAGTATCGGTCCCCACTTGAAGTTGAAATTCATTTATACCAAAATGGATTCTCACTTCTTATAATCTTCCCCTGTGAAAGTGCATGAAGGATCTAATAACGTTCTTAATTGTTATTATTCCAGGGCCAAAGAATCCTAAATATAAGGTTGATGTATATTTACAACCAATGATTGATGAACTATGAGGATTATGGTCTAATAGTGTCTGCACATATGACATATCAAAGAGAAATTTTCAATTGCAAGCTATGCTTTTGTGGACAATTAATGACTTTTCAGCCTATAAAATGCTTAGTGGGTGGAATGGTAGGTGTGTAACACCCCACGACTACGTGCCCTAAAAGGGCGGGGATGTCTCCCCGTCCCGTAGGACAAAGGGTCTTTAGAACGAGGTATAAAATATAAAGGCAATCTCCAAAAGAATCAACTTAAATAAATAAAGAAATACTCTTATTACATCAGGCTCAACTTGGAGCAAAACGAAATAAAACAAATATTGTTCAGAAGTATAAACGACAAAAGTCTCCTAGAACAGCATAGGGAAAATAGCCAAAGCCTCTACTATTAAAGCCCCGCTGACTCAGCACAATCTATCTCCTGAAAACATGATGTAAAACAGTGTGAGAATAAATCTCAATAAGTCATGTGTGTGCACATGGTGTTTTGAATAGTACGTGTATGTAAAGTGCAAAACATTTGTAGAAATAAGTTGGCAAGTTATAAACAATCTCTTTTCGCAAGGAGTGGGTTTTTCTCATTGTCACACTTTGTACAAAATAAATCCTCCACTCGAATAAACAGTCATGTCACCACACGTTGGGCTCCATGAGAACAAAATGGCCAAGGCACCACACTTTGTGCACCTTGTCCGGACCAGATTACCACACGTTGGGCGTTCTGATCAAGGTGAGTGTATAGCTCACCGGGTGAGATACTCCTCCATCTTTACACCCAACAAAACCATCCGAGTGTCCATGCCGGGAATATAAATAATACCATATCAAGTACAAATGTTAGCTCGGACTGGCCTGACCAACCAACACTGTCGCCTCTTCAAGCAGAGTTCATCTTCTGGAAGTGGCCTCCTGCCAGAAGACTTACGCTAGCCCTCCAAGACTAGTATTGTTAGTCTACCCTTTATTGAGTACTCAACGAACATATCCATTAATTCCTGATTCAAAATATCTCCACACCTTGGCTTTGTACAACATGATTTTTCTCTAAAAGAGTTTTCTAAAAATTTAGGAAAGAATAGTTTTCTTGATAAAATCATTCGTTTGACAAAACCGTTTAAAGAATAATCATCCACGTTTACAACCCAAATAATTATAGTTCAACAATAGCTTTACAAAGCTTCACAATAAGGACTTGCCATCACAACATTTAACAAAAGAGTTTATATAAGGACTTACCATCACAACATTTAACAAAAGAGTTTATGCAAGGACTTACTTGATGTGCCTCAGATAAATGTGATAAATTCATAGCTTGCTTTCCTCAATTATCCTCCTGATCTAAACCATATAATATCATGATCAGGGTCTCAATTAATTCAAACATGCTCTAATCTCATTTATTTCCACAACAATTCACAATCCCCTATTTAATTCCAAGTAAACTATCCAATCCCCAAAGATCATATACCATGACCACATGTTCATCCCACTAATAGACATCATTAAACTTTACTTTCAGCATCAAGGGCAAGTATTCCCTTACCTTGCAACAACCGGGTAATGAGGTCTCGATGCTCCTATGGTGGTCGTCCCGAGTTCGCTTGAGAAGAAGAGAAAAGCTACCTCATTTGCTCCTCTTGACAAAAAATTAAAGAAGAAGATGAAATCAGCCTCTATATGGCGTGATTTAAGGGAAGAAGAAGGAGAAAAGAATCATTAGAGAAAACGGCATCAAGAGGTTGGGAGGATTTTTGCTTACCTTAAGGTGCGTTCGATTTTGCTAGGTATTGCTCTTAAGATTTTCAAAAATTGCTGTGGAGTTCTTGCTAGAATTTTTAGTGTAGAATAGAAAGGGTAATCAGCTACTATGATTTAGAGTTAGAGAAGATTGGTTTAGGGTTAGATGATGGTGTTTAGAAAGACTACTAATGGCTTTAGGTTTCTTGGACAGCAAGGCCGAAAATTGCAGCTTGTGGTGTCTCTCCTTGCTGCTGAATTTAGGTGAGTTTAAGGGGAGAAAATAATCTGCAATTTGCTCCCTTGTGCTGGCCAAAATATTGGTCCAGAGAAGGGCTAATTGTGTTCAGAATTTTGGGCCAAACAAAGAAGAGTTTGAGAAGGCTTTGGAGACTAAAATTCTGTGCAAGTGCTGTGTGAAAATTCTGTGCAAGAGTGACGAATTTTGGATTGTTTTGGCTGCTGTAGTTCTACTAAAATTTCCAGAGAAACAATGAGGGTTTTAGGCGTAGAAATTGGCTTGATCAGCTGGGGTTTTTCGGTGGGTTGTGTGTGCAAAATTTCGGTTGGAATAGGAGTACAAGGCTGGCCGAAATTTCCTGCACAAAGCTGTCGAAAATCCTGTGCATAAGCTGGATGAATTTTTGTAGTTTTGTGAGAATAAAATTCTGGTTTTGTGCAGCTAAGGTAATCTGAATTGATGAGGAGTATTTAGGTGTTTTGAGCTAGGGTTTGAAGGGTTGGATTGCACTTAAGGAGTGCTGGAATTTCGGACAGCTTGTGTTGACACAAAGCTGCTGAAATTATGCTAGGATAAGGAAGGAAATCCTAGTTGAATTAGGGTTGAAATAAAAGTCTGATTTTCTAGGGATTTAGGATAAGATTTCCTAGCTTTGGAAGAGTTTGAGTTGAGCTAAAGTTCCTCCAAGAAGTGGTGACACTTGCTGGAAATTTTTCCAAATTTTTAGCTAACATTCTAGGGTTAAAATCAACAAGGTTTCCTACTAAAAAAATGACTCTTTAATTCCAACTATCCATGGTAACATCCATTAAGCTAAAATCAAGCTGGAATTTTATTTATTAGCTAGGGTTTCTTCTTTTTTTTTTTTTTCCTTTTTCGAAAATCCTAAGGAATAAAAGATGAAAATTAAAAGTGAACTTTATTCACATCAAGGTCCTTAAATTTAGGGAATGAATATAGAGACTTATTTTCTTGGAATAATGACACTAAAATTTCTCTAGGTCTGCTAGATCTTTTTCAGCCAAGACATGGAAACTCTAAGGAAAGGAATTTTCAAGAAGAGGAACTAACTTCACAAAAAGTAGGATTCGAACTCGGGTCACCAAAGGAAATCACCAACCTCCCCACTATTCCAAAACAACTCCAATACTAATTTTTCTACAAGAAGTTCTTACCACCCCAATACTCATCCTTCCAAATCTTCGACCAAACCTCCCTTATCCAAACCTTTAACAACACAACTATTTCACATCAATTAGTTCAAATGCAAGAGCAACGGAAAAATTCACATGCATCCATGCAAATAAAATAATTCTAAGCTACCACATAAAATGCAAAATGCTATGCAATGCATGACTTTTCCCCATAGTCAAAGGTGGTTTTGGGCGGGGTATTACAAGGTGGATTTGCTTGTCCATGTTGCAAGGAGCACACAAATTCTTTCCATCTTCAATGTGGTGGCAAAACATCTTGGTTCAATTATCATCGTCGGTTCTTGCCACTTGATCATTCATTTAGGAGGGACACACATTCATTCAAAAAGGATAAAGGACGCGAAACTTCATCACCTATAGCCCATCTAACAAGAGAGCAAATGTGGGTCAGGGTGTGCCATTTTCCCAAAATTACGAATTCAGGACATGAACTTTAGAGGAGCACAGTAGAGGTGTGAATCACAACTAGGTTAAAAGAAGCATCTTTTGGGACTTGCCTTACTGGCAAACTTTATTAGTGTCACATAACATAGATATCATGCATAATGAAAAAAAAATGTGTTTGATAATGTTTTTAACACTGTTATGGATATGAAGGGAAAAGTAAAAGACAATTTAAAGGTGAGACGCGATGTCGAGACGTATTCTGATAGGCTTGAATTACAAGTTACTAATGCAGAGTAAGGAAATGTTACCATACCGAAAGCATGCTATTCATTGACTAGCACCGGTAAGCAAGCACTGCTTGAGTGGGTAAAAGTGTTGGGATTCGTGGACTCCTAAACGCGGAAAATATCTACGAATCCCTCCTGAGGATCCAAGTAAACGATTAAGAAGATCTAAGTTTTAAGAATTACCTCTGGTTGCTGTAATCAAAATCCTTCGATTCTGGTTGCGCTATTGTACGTTCAACCCGAACAATCACCAGACGCTGCAGTATGCGAACGTCCTCTATCGGATACACACCGCAAACTCACTCGATACCCGGGGAGTGCTAGCGCCTAGGGTTTGAGAGGTTTTTTTCTTTCTGGTAGAGAATGGCACGAATGTTCTCAACCGAAAAATTGGACTATTGAAAGACGGCTAGGGTTTTCTTAAAAAACCCTCGAACCTCTTAAAGTCCAACCCTAATAATATCTTATCATATTCTAATTTAAATTCAAATTAAATTAAAACTGATATGATAAGATTCTGCCATTATCTCGGTAATTTAACTAATTATTTTACCGAGTCAGATTCTTATAATCTGGATATCATCCAGATTCATCGAACCTGGTCACCGGAAAAATAACCTAACAAGTTCGCTTATTGTGTGACCCTATAGGTTCATTTAACACCGGCAGTGTGCCTAAATCATATTTAAATGGCCCACAAGTTATAAGCGGTTTCTAGCAAAACATTATAACTATCCAGGTTAAATGAAGATCGGTGATCTCTTTGAACCAAACCATAATTTTATATTTAGTCCTTTTGTCACACGATATCCAGATTAAGCATAAGGCACTGAGCATGTCATCCTTATTAAGCTTAATCAATTATTTCTTGATTTCATAGTAGACTGTTCAAACAAATGATATCAATATCTTAGATTGATATATTTGAGCACGGCTATACATTTTTAACAGTCTAACTTATCAAGGGGCCCATGGATATCTCTCCCATAACTGAGAGGGACAAATTCCTTCACAACCAATCATATTCCTCTCCCTGATTTATTCTATATCCAATATTAGTCTAATTTATTATCTGGTTAAAGACAACTTTAGACAATGTCAAAATATAGAATTTATCAAGTAAGAAACTATGACGAATTTAGGTCGAAGGACTTTCAATATTATTATGGCTAGAAAGTACTTATGACATATTCCATGAAGTACTCTCACAGTGGGTCATGTCCAATACAATGTTCTCTAACATTTATTTATGTCTTGACTTGATATCACAAATATCCATGGCCAGTAAAACATAGCCATCAAGTCACAAACATACTAATCTTAATTTATTATTATTCCAATAATAATAATCGATCAGGGACAGTTTTAGAATAGTCATTGTATTCATTGTAGGGTTTTACTATCAAGTCACGTACTCGATGACCAACAAAACAAAACTCACTATTCATGGAAAGGAAAGCCCCATATTATTATACAAAATATAATGACAATTGTATAAGTACAAATTGACTCTAGGGCATATCCCCAACAAAAAGAACTCCAACTCCCGGATAGATATACTTCAAACTTATCACGATGTGTTGATCTGAAGGAGTTGAAGATGTCTAAAATGAAAAGTCATAATTATCATGTGTTCATGAAACGATTACTGCCAACTACTCTAAGGGAATTTCTTCTACTTAACGTGTGGAACGTGTTAATTGAATTGAGTCTTTTTCATAGGGATTGATGTTCACCAAAATTAGGCATCAGTCACATGACAAAACTGGAGTTTGAAATTCCAATACTCTTATGTAAGCTTGAAAAAATATTCCCCCCAAATTTCTTCGATGTAATGGAGCACCTAGTGGTTCACTTGCCTTATGAAGCTCATGTTTGTAGTCCAGCTCAATACAGATGGATGTATCCATTTGAAAGGTAGACACTCAGAAATAATTTAATTTGTACTATAGTACATGATAATGATAAGAATTCAAAAGTGTAACAAAATTATAGCTGTGACGAATTACAGATTACTTAAAAATTAAGGTAAAAAATAAGGTAAGGGTTGAAGGATCAATTTGTAATGCTTACCTAATTGAAGAAGCCTCAACGTTCTTTTCCTATTACTTTGAAGAACGTGTTCAAACAATGCATACACAAATGCCTCGTAATGCAGATGTTGCATTTTAGCACAATCTGGAAGACCTTTTTGCTGTCAATTTGCAAAGTTCCAGGGAGGACATTGGAGAAGATCCCAACTCGATTCCTGACATCTGAGGAATTTAAAAGCTGCCACAAACTATATCTTACTAAACTGTGAAGAGGTACAACCTTATATAAGATATTTCTCAGCTATTTACGATCCCAACATACATGTATCACAGAGTTGGAAGTCGAGAGAATGATAGAGAATGAGTTTGCTAGATGGTTAAAAATTTATGTAAGTTATCTAAATAATATTTGAATAAGTGTATAGTAAATATCTTGAATACAAACTTAGGTGTTCGCAAATTTCTTGTAGGTGCGCGATCCTATCAATGGGGTAACAAA
The DNA here is from genome assembly GCA_026120185.1 of Voacanga thouarsii. Classification (NCBI taxonomy): domain Eukaryota; kingdom Viridiplantae; phylum Streptophyta; class Magnoliopsida; order Gentianales; family Apocynaceae; genus Voacanga; species Voacanga thouarsii. The sequence goes on along the minus strand of JANUWF010001641.1, from coordinate 3,117,714 downwards.
CAAATGTTTGCAAAACCTCTCGTGGGAACCATTGAAACAAGTGAAATCATCTCAAGGGTATTTAATTAATGGTTATCGATTTTACACGAGTGAGCATGTAGAAGGTAGGAAATGCGTTAACTACAGAGTTTGTATAAAGGTGACCAGAATAATATGGTAGTGTTGATTATTACGGGGTGTTAAATGAGGTTATTGAAGTTCAATTTCCTGGTCATCCGATACAGATAGTTATGCTTTTTAAGTATGATTGGTTTGACCCTACACTGAATCAAGGAATGAGAGTACACCATTAATATAAGTTGGTAGACATCAACAATAAGAGGGGTCATACTAAATATGATCTTTTTGTATTAGCCTAACAAGCACATCAAGCTTACTTTATGACATATCCAGGAACTAAAATGCCAAAATCTGATTAGATAGCAGTATGCAAAATAAAAGCGCGGCATATGGTTGATGCACCCATTGTTGATAAGGCTTACCAACAAGAAGTTTATGACAATGATTCAATGAGTATATCTTTGGTTGTTGATCTTGGTCCCTTAACACATGTAGAAGGCATAAATGAGTTAATAAATGTTCAGGAGGAAGTATTAGATCAGGACCAAGATTTGAACTATAATGTATCTAATGATGAGGGTGATTGGAAACAGATTCTCAGACAGAAGTTAATTCTAAGGAATACATTTTAGAGAATGACTCAAGCGAATAGTGTATTTAAATTAGTTGATTAGTTCTTCATAGGTCCATCTTGATATCGATCCACAAAGTACGAGTTACAATTTACTTTTATGTATATATATTAGTGAGAATATGTGACATTTTTCCTTTCACTTACATTTTTTTAACTATGTTTTTCCCTCTTAAATATATCTATTAGAGAGCAACAGCCTTCTGTTGATGCAGAGCGTACCCATACACGGGATCGTACGCCCTCACTTGGCCATGCTCCATAGATCCCAGTGCCTGATCAATATCCGGGGGATACACTACTTGGGCAAGACAGTGAGTCTCCTACTGCTCCATCCTCCACAGCATCTTTTCAACCTAGATCTCAGGACTAGGATTCACGACCTTTGATTACACCACGAGCAAACGGGTATTATTTTGTATATTTTACTGTATTTTATAAAGAGATTATAATTAGTTAAGTATATTTCACTCACTTTAATTTTTATAATATGTTTAGCTTTACAAACAAGATTTGCGAGATCCCATTGTTAGGATTCATAAACCCCTAAACGCTGAAAACATTCATGAATCCCTTCAAATGACCCAAGCTAAACAATTTAGATCGATCAAGTGTTTATAGAATTACCTCTGTATTGCCAGAAGCAAGCCTTTTGCCTTCAGATTTCCAGGCGTATGTGCACTTCGGACTATCACCAAATGCTGCAATATGCGAATGTCATCTATCGGATACACATAGCAAACTTAGTTCCTTACCCGAGAGTGCTAACTCCTAGGGTTTTGAGAGGCTAACTTTTCTAGTTATAGATGTACGAAAATTTTATGAGTAGTCTATCACAAGAAGACGACTAGGGTTTTCTTTTAAAATCACACAAACTTCTTGGAGTCCAACCCTCATCATATCTTATTTTAAATTCAAATTAAAATTTAAAAGATATGATAAGATTCTATCATTATCTCAGTAATTTAACTAATTAATTTACCGAGTCAGATTCTTATAATCTGGACATCCTCCAGATACATCGAAGATATATTTCTATATTTATTGTATCTGGCCATTTTCTAGGTTCAATGAACCTAGACACATTTCCAGATACATTGAACTTGGTCACCAAAAAAATAACCTAACGTGTTTACTTAATGTGTAACCCTATAGGTTCATTTAACACTGGTAGTGTGCTTAAATCACATTTAAATGGCCCACAAGTTATTAGCAGTTTCTAGCAAAACATTATAACTATCCAGGTTAAATGAAGATCTGATCTTTTTGAACCAAACCATAACTTTATATTTAGTCCTTTTTTTACACGATATTCAAATTAAGCATAAGGCGCGGAACATATCATCCTTATTAAGCTTAATCAACTATTTATTGATCTCATAATAGACTGTTCAAACAAATGATATCAATATCTCAAATTGATATATTTGAGCATGGTCATGCATTTTAACTATCTAACTTATCAAGGGGTCCATAGACATCACTCCCAAGAATGAGAGAGACAAATTCCTTCACTTTCAATCATATTCCTCTCTCTGGTTTATTCTATATCTAACTGTGGTCTAATTTTATTATCTAATTAAAGACAACTTTAAACAACGTCAAGATATAGAATTTATCAAGTAGGAAACCATGATGAATTTAGGTCGAATGACTTCTAATATCATTATAGGTAGAAAGCACTTATGGCATGTCCCAAGAAGTACTCTCACAATGGGTCATGTCCAATACAATGTTCTCTAATATTTATTTATACTCTGACTTGATATCACATATATCCATGACTAGTAAAACGTAGCCATCAAGTCACAAACATACTAATCTTAATTTATTATTATTCCACTAATAATAATCGATCAGGGATAATTTAAGAATAGTCATTCTATTTGTTATAGGGCTTTACTATCAAGTCACATACTTGATAACCATAAAACTAAACGCACTATTCATAAAAAGAAATGTCTCATATTATTACAAAATATATAACGACAATAGTTAAGTACAAATTATTTTAGGGCGTATCCTTAACACCCATCGCTGTATACGGGAGATCACATCAATATTCCACAAGTACTTTGACGGGCCATACACCACATTTGCAGATATCCCGATGCACATGAAGAATATCTGATTCAAAGAGTTTGGAGTAAGTTACTAATTATTGTATAAATGCATAATATTAATGGATTTTGTATTTCATACATATGTTTTTTATCATTTATTATATACTAACAACTTCGAATATAACGTAATTTTTTGCAAAAGCTATTTTGTTAGGCCGATGATCATAGTGCTCAGATTCGGTCTAACTGGGAGCACAAGTGCATGACTCACTTTTCGGACACCTTATCAAAGGTCCCGAGGGCGACCCCAGTTGGTCAGTCCCCTTCTTAGATTGACCCTCAAATCTGGGAGCAGATGAGGCAGCACTAGAGCACACAGGAGTTTCAGCGGATCTCCTCCACTGCTCAAAGGAACAGGGGTCAGACCACCGGCACTCATACTGGGGGCTTGGTCTCGTTCATTGTCCATGAGGATCGTATGGTAATTTTCTTCAAGTATTCGCATGTTTTGTAATTTTACTTCGTGTAAATTATTTTCAGTCAATATTCTAAAAAGTTATTATTGTAATTGCAGTAGGAGAAGATGAGAACTAACTCTAGTCATATTAAGTGGTATAAGAGGCTGCATACTTTTTCAAGTAGGGATAGACAGGGGCAGTACGTCAATGAGCATTCTTGCAAGACATTGGTAAAGAATTAAAATTTGTAATTATAAAATACTTTACACTTGGTTACATTTCACTTAAAAAAATATTGATTTCGCAATAAATTTTAGGATGGCATGATAGCTACCAAGGAGCTCCTTACTCAGGCTTCTTCTATTAGATCTGCGAGCGTCACCTCTTCTACTATCCCAGATGAGCGAGCTCTATTTATTGAGGCAGCTAGTGAGCTCAATAGAGGTCGCATTTTTTGGACTTGGTTCAGAGGCAACTGAGCCAAGCAGTAGCTTCATGGGAGTTCCTTGCGATCCACAGAGACCTTTGCACCTATAGATATAGAGCAGATAGTCGAGAGGAGGGTGCACATAGTGAGAGAAGAGCTTAGGAAGGATTTTGATCAGAGAGTGCATCATCTGCAGAGTTAGATGACACTGATGTCAGAGAGGTTTGGATTTCTCATACCATTGTTACTGTCAACTTGGGTAGCCGATAGGAAGGGTGACACTAGTGGCAGCTTTATCGCCCTTGGATCCTCATCCTTCAACCCATTCACGCCCTCGAACTTCGCCCCCACCTCCTTCAGCTGGTGCCACTGCTCCTGTAGTTTAGGGATTTTATTGTACATTTTATCATTTATCTCCCATTTATAATAGATATTTCGTTTAACATTATTATTTTCTATTCACATTACATTTATCCTATATATTTATTTTATATTATTGAGATGATTATTTTCATTTCCAATTTAATGAAATAGGTTTACGCATTTTTCTGAATTTAGGTTTTGTGTGTTGTATATTGTTTTAATGTGTAATACATTACAAGGGGTTCGAAATAATTATAAAATATGTCTCATTAGTTTAAAAAAATAAAATAACTACGGATTAGCTACGGACCGTCGCTAATCCGTAGCAACTTCCTAGGGTTTAGCGACGACATAGGTTATTCCGTCACTAATCTATAGCTAATTTATCTACAGATTTGTGACAGAACAATTTTTTTTTTCATAAATAAAAACTAGCCGTCACTAATCCCTTACTAATTTAGCTACGGATGTGTGACGGTGGAAATTATTTCCAAAATTAAAAACGTAAAATTAGATAGCCGTCGCTACTCCCTCGCTAATATAGCTACGGGTTTTTTTACGGTAGTTATATTATATGCATAAAATAAATTTACACGGCTATTGCTAATCCATCGTAGATATGGCTAGGTTTTTTACGCCATTGCTAATCCCTCACTAAATTTGCTACGGTTTAGTTATAGGTTGAATTTAATTTCTTAAAATTCCATATGTAGAAAAAAATAAGGCTGTCGGCATTCCATCGCTAAACCGAAGCAAATTTGACCCCTGCAAGTTTGTTGACTCGATTATTAACTCTCACTAAACCCTCACTATTAGCGACGATTGAGGTCTTCTGTTGCAAAATTTTCATTTAGCGACTAAGTTTTAGTTACGGCCTTTTCCATCACTATGCTGTCACTTTTTACAACTAGCGATGGCATTAGCCCTCACAAATGCTGTGATTTCTTGTAGTGTGATATATTAACTGTAAAAAATAAAAGTCTCAATGTTCACAAAAGAAATTATAACTTTTAGGTATTTCTAATTTGGTTGAGCCTTTTAACTTAATTCTACATCATAACTCAATTATGACACTCCCTTCCCATATACTCTTTTTGTCCCAAATTATTTGTCTTATTAGGAAATTAAGATTTAACATACTAAATTTGCCCCCATTTAATAACACTCTATTTCCTAAACATATTAAATAATTTCTTTCCTAACAAGATGATCTTATGCAAATAACATGAGGGAGAAGTAATTTGTAGCACATCAAAACTTTGGAATTTGAGTACTTCTTAATAAATAGAAAGAGAATGGGTTAAATTTTAAGGGTAAAAATGGAAGTAAATGTTTAATTAACTAAAAAGCATAAAAATGGAAATAAATGTTTAATTAACTAAAAAGCCTACTTATCTTAATACTCGCATAATCACTTAAACAGGACAGATAATTTGGGACGGATGGAGTACATAGCCTTCATTAGTAACTTCTCTTTATACACCCTTCGGTTCAAAATAGATATTTATATAACTTTTTTTATTTTGTTTTAAAATAAATATTCATTTATATTTTTTAAGGTATTAATCATTAATATTTCTCTACTTTACCTATCATTTAATATAATATAAGTAGGAGATAATGAGAGAAATAGAGATAAAAGTGATTAATTGGGAGAGAGAAAAGAATATTTATTAAAGTTATAATTAGAATTTTATATAAAAAATATTATTTTTTTCATAATTCTTAATATGTGTGCATATAGCTATATGAATATCTGTTTAGAGTATTTTTTATTTTATTTTTTCTTTTTAATATCACTTCAAATTTCATTTGGTTTGAAGAGCTGTACTAATTACTTTTTCTAGGTATTTTCTTTCGTCTATTCTTTTGGGTTCTGCTTTGAAAATTTTCATTTTTTTTAAAATATACTTATTTAACAAGAAAATTGTTAAAAGGGGGGGGGTGAAGTTAAAATGCGATCCCTTCTTAGCTCACAAAATCCTTATAATGAAAATGCTGCTTTTTGTTTATTATTTTTATTTCTATTTTTATTATGCTTTGTTTTCTAAGAAAAAATTTGTACTAATATTCAATATATATAAAAAATATTTATTTATTATTAGACTAGCCTATAAATGAATACTAGAAGAAAAGGGGTAATATGGTAAGTACGAAAAGTTGGAGGAAAAGAGGGCTCCCATATTTTGACTTAAATACCCATCTTTCTTGAGATTGTGCCTCTCTGGAATTCCCATCTCAACCCTCCCAACACCCTCTTCTGCCCCTCTATTTTGGCTGCAGCCATCTCTTCAGTCCATAGTACCTCCCTTGCCCTTACTCTCTTTTCCGATTTTCCCCTCTCTCCCTCTCTCTCCTTCAACCAACTTACGCGCCATTTTCAAATTCTCCTTTGCACTTTTGCTCACTCTTCCTTGTTTTCTTGCTCCGTTCGTTCCCAATTTACAGCCCTAGGTCAAACCCTAATTGGGTTTTCACTCTTCCTTTGTGTATTGAAAGGAGTATAGGCAAATCAGTAATTGAAAATTTGAAAAAAAAAAATGAATCTTTTTTGTTTTGTTTTTCTTCCTGGGTTTTTGCTTTAAAATTGTGACAGATCGTTTGGACTCTGAGCTCGGGCTGGCAGTGTCAAAGAGTTGATTTTATGTGGAACAGAAGGGTTCTCTGGAGCTTTTCAGGTTTGATACTTGTTGTATTTAGTTTTTAATAAGTTTTAATATTTTGTTTCGTACTTCGTTTTTGGGTTTTTAATTTTCTCGGTAACTGGGTTTTTCTTTTTTGTACTGTTGCAGCTGGAAAATTTTACATCTAAAATTAACTGCTTGGCATGTAAATAAGATGTGTTGGAACTTTGCTTTACATGCATTCATTGATCCATAAAGTGTGAAAATATTTGAAGCAGCAATTGAGGTAAGGCTACATTTTTTTAATTTAATTTTTTTTTCAGAAAAATTTTCCTGTGCTAGGCTTTTATCTGGCTAAAATCCAAATTCTTAGAATTATTTTGCTCTTGTGTTTTGGAAGGCAGAATATGTCTACTCTATGATTATATATATATATATATATATATATATATATATATATTGGTTTTGGGGGGTTGTTATATATATATATATATATATATATATATATATTGGTTTTGGGGGGTTGTTAATAACGGAGCAGAAAATCATTATTATTGTTGTACATGTTGGTTATTGCTATTTTTTATGTGAATGACAAGCTGCTTGCTGCTGTATAATTCTTGGTTTTAGGTGAGTAATTGTTCGCATTATCAGTAAAGGTCGCTGAATTTTCTGAGGGAAGAATGGCAAACCATGACCTGATACTTGGAAAGAACCATAGTCTAGGCCTTGGACAGAATCAGCAGTTAGTACTAGGGCCTACCCATAATGTGGCCATGCCTCAAAACCATGGCTTGAAGGTGGGACAGAACCATGAGCATGATCTAGATTTGGGACATGACCAAATGGTTTTAGGTCAGAACCATGATGATGCTGGAGATGGTGGACATGAATATGAGCATGAAAATGGGTTGGCAGCAGAGCAAAAGCCCGAACATGAAGGAGAAGAATTACCTCTACCTACTGACAATAATGACTTAGATGTTTCTGAGAATGATCATTTGGCTGATTCTGAAAATCAAGAACTTGATGAGAATATGGAATTAGCTGTGGTTCAGAGTCAGGAAATGGGTATTGAGCCTGTTGATGACATGGACGTACAGCACAGCCAGCTCATACTTACTTCCACTCCTGTGATTCAGGCACGTACTCTTGCTGTAAGCCCAGATTATGAGCTGCATGTGGGACAAGAGTTTCCTGATGTTAAAAGCTGTCGTAGGGCTTTGAGAGATACAGCTATTGCACTTCACTTTGAAATGCAGACCATAAAATCTGACAAAACCCGTTTTACTGCTAAATGTGCTGCTGAGGAATGCCCTTGGCGAATTCATGCTGCGAAGCTTCCTGGTGTGCCTACTTTCACAATCAGGACCATCCACGACAGTCATACATGTGGAGGAATTGCTCATCTTGGCCATCAGCAAGCCTCAGTTCAATGGGTTGCCAATTCTGTAGAGCAGAGGCTCCGGGAAAACCCAAACTACAAGCCCAAGGAAATATTGGAAGAAATTCACCGAGTTCACGGGATCACTTTGTCGTACAAACAAGCTTGGCGTGGAAAAGAACGTATCATGGCTGCTATGCGTGGTTCTTTTGAAGAAGGTTATCGTCTGCTTCCTCGGTACTGTGAACAAGTTAAACGGACAAACCCAGGAAGTATTGCTACTGTTTATGGGAATGCAACTGATAATTGCTTTCAACGTCTCTTTATATCTTTTCAGGCATCGATCTATGGCTTTCTAAATGCTTGTCGGCCCCTCCTTGGGCTTGACAGAACATTCTTGAAAAGCAAATATCTGGGTACCTTACTTCTAGCTACTGGTTTTGATGGTGATGGGGGTCTTTTTCCTTTGGCATTTGGTGTTGTCGATGAGGAGAATGATGACAATTGGATGTGGTTCCTTTCTGAACTTCACAACTTGCTTGAGGTCAACACAGAAAATATGCCGAGGTTAACTATCCTATCGGACAGGCAGAAGGGCATTGTCGATGGTGTGGAAGCAAACTTCCCAACTGCTTTCCATGGATTTTGCATGCGTCACTTAAGTGAGAGTTTTCGTAAGGAGTTTAACAATACAATGCTTGTCAACCTATTATGGGAAGCTGCTCATGCTCTTACTGTGATTGAATTTGAAGCTAAAATCCTTGAGATTGAAGAGATATCACAAGATGCAGCATATTGGATTCGACGAGTTCCTCCCCGTTTATGGGCTACGGCGTATTTTGAAGGCACAAGATTTGGTCATTTGACTGCTAACATTGTGGAACAACTGAATACTTGGATACTGGAGGCCTCTGGGCTTCCGATAATTCAGATGATGGAATGCATTAGAAGGCAGCTTATGACTTGGTTCAATGAACGCCGAGAGACTAGTATGCAGTGGACATCCATTCTTGTGCCAACTGCTGAGAGGCGTGTAGCAGAGGCACTTGAGCGTGCACGAACTTATCAGGTTCTTCGTGCTAATGAAGCTGAATTTGAAGTAATATCTCATGAAGGGACAAATATTGTTGATATTAGAAACCGCTGCTGCCTTTGTCGTGGCTGGCAGCTGTATGGTTTGCCCTGTGCACATGCAGTGGCAGCACTACTTTCTTGCAGGCAGAATGTGCATCGATTTACTGAGAGCTGTTTCACTGTTGCCACATACCGAAAGACATATTCACAGACCATACATCCAATACCTGATAAAACCCTATGGAAGGAATTATCAGAAGGAGATCCAAATGCCAGCAAAGCTGCTGATGTTGTCATCAACCCACCTAAATCTCTTCGGCCACCTGGCCGCCCTCGGAAGAAACGGGTCCGAGCAGAAGATCGTGGTCGTGTTAAGCGAGTTGTGCATTGTAGTCGGTGCAATCAGACCGGCCATTTCAGGACAACCTGTGCAGCACCTATTTGAGTCTTATTATGTCACTGCCGTACAAGCTCAAATGAATGTTTAGTGTGCAGAATGGAGACCCTCATTTGAATTTATTACCCACGGAGTTCTAGTAGTTAGCTTTGCTAGTTTATACTGTAATTCTTGTAATTGGCGCAAGGAAGTTAAGCTCTTTGATCTTAAAGAAATCTGAATAATGCAGTGTAATGGAGGATGGCAATCCCGGCTTAGTTATCAAATCCATGAATATCTTAAATGTTTATCTCTCCTTGTTTCATTGCTCTTTTTCGATCTATCCAATTTGTTCAAATTGGGGGTGGAAACTTTGCATTACGGCTTTGCCATTGCTATGTGTTCTAAAATGCTGGAAGGTGGGGGGGGGTGGCGGGGGAGTAGGAAACTTGAAATCTCGATGCAATTAATCCTGGATCTTTCCCTGCTACCATAGGAGAATATATATGAGATTTTCTGTTGTGCATGCTGCCTTTAGGAACACGTGAAAATTAGAAGTTGCATGTTTATTTTCTAGTAAACAATGTAATTTTCACTTTCTTGTTGGAAAATTTATGGCTAACAAGAAATCAGGAAACAATAATTATCATCAGTATGGATTACTTAACCAGCAAGTTCATTTTGAGTGTTTATAGATGAACGGTTCGGTTTCATTCCTTCTCAAGGGGTACAGGAAAGAAAAAGGTCTGCTTTTCTTTGAATGACTTGTGTATTCTCAACATTATCAATTCCTCCTGTTTCTTACAAAGTGGATTACGTATGTGATTTATCAAGGCATATTGTGTAACATTTTCAACTTGGTAAGAAAATGTTTAACTTCTGTAAGGTTCTAAGAAGCCATTGGGATAATAGCCTCGTGATGAAATATTCGACAGATTTAAGGTTCAATTTCGTAACTAGTGGCGACTGGCGAAACTTTAATGACATTTCAGATGGATCAAGTTGAATATTAACACACAAAATATTTTTAAATGACTAATACATTTATATTTTTAAATAAAACTTATTTGGAACAACGAATAAAATAAGTTTAAAGAAAAAATAATAAAAAACTTATAAATGAGCCATAAAAAATAGATTATTCTTTATTAAAAATAACTCATACTCTATATTATATTAATTGTAAATCATTCTTCATTTCAACATACATTTTCACATTTAGCTCTTTTCTCTTATTTCTTTTGTTTTCTTTTCCATTCAGAGACCATTTTTGTTTGTGACTTTTTCCATTGAGACTTTACCGCCCAAAAAAGGACTGTAAAAATGAAGAATTATGTTGTAGAAGAAAATAAATGGTAGGCATGTATACTAGACACTTTTTTATTTTGGTTGAAATTTTTATAGTTATATTTTATTCTAACATAATGATTGCAATTGATAAAGGAAAATCAACCAAGTTTTTCTTGGTTCACAACAGCAGTACGATATGGATCTTTACCCCTCCTCGTCCATTCTATTTCCTACCTTTGTTATGTTATAAGTTAGTGAATAATTTAAGATTGAAAGATAAATTATATGAAAAATTATATTAATTATAATTTTTAAAAAATAATAATAAGGTGAAAGAAAAAAATTAAATAAATTTTTATTACACATTAAAAAAAAAAATTTAAGAACGGACGTCACCTCAGTTATCTCCATCTCCAGTAAATAATGAAACCGAGAAGACAAAGAAAACATAAAAGAAATTGCCACCAGGAAGAAAGCCTAGCAGCATCATAATTTCAACTAAGAGTGGAAGTACCCTACATTGCTATCACCATGCTTCAACCAATTCGATCCACATGAAATTCTCCAGAATTCTTCTTGGAGATTTGTAAAATATATATATGATATAGTTTATTCCTAGCCGTCGCAATCTCCTTATGATCCACCTATTTCTTTTCCAAAGCTTTAGTATTTCCTTTTCCGTCATTCACTTGCACCTCGAGCTCTCCAAATCTTCGAGCGCTCCACCTCTAAATCATCCTAGACATGGATTAGGTTATGCCGCCCATTCTCCTACCTCTTGGGACTGCTGTTGCAGTATTCTTGAACAATGTCAACGCAATTTGGTTCTTGAAGCTAGAAGGTCTCAACATGGAATGGTTTGATCATTCATCGTTCGCTAGCCCGCTTATCAAGCCTCTTTGCACACTTTATGTCCACTCTCCTTCCCATTACACCAAGTGAAAATGCTCCTACTAACAAAACCCGGAAATTCCGAAAAATGGTGCTGTTTTTGCACCAAATTCCGACAGAGGGGCAGCGAGAATTGGGATTCGATTTTTAGTGAGGTCGCAAATGCGACTGCGACCAATTAAGTTGAGGTCGTATTCACGGAATGCGACCTCTACTTTTTTTTTTTTTTAATAACAGCTGAGCTTGAGGTCGCATTCTACATACCAAGGTCGCATTCCTTGAATGCGACCTCAACCTGCAAATGCAACCTTATTCAAACAACCTTATTCAAGCAACCTCAACCTACTACAATCTCCACCTGTAACCAACCCTCTACAATTACTTAATGTAGTTTGAGTAAAGACTGATAGTAGACCACGCACTTATCACATGAATAAAATTTAATATAATATCGCAAGTACATAGAGAAGCATCCAAAATAACAAGAACAATATTGCAAGTACATAGAGAAGCTGTATTGAAAATACAATTGAACAAAAAAACGAACTAATAGTCCAGTGTCAATGGCTAGTCCCTCGAAACAGTAAAATTACTATTATTACAATTCCTTCTAGTATGTCCACTCCTATGACAGTTGCTGCATCTTGGAGGAGAGTTGGGTGTCCGATAATCCATATCACAAAGTATCCTCGATGTGCGTGGACGGCCAGGAACTTCATTTCGCATCATTTCTTCCACCGGTGCAAGCGTAAAATTAGAAGGCCTCCAATACTGTTCATCCGCCACAGGAAAGAACTGACCCTCATATGTCAACTCATAATTCCTTCTAGTGTAGAACTCCAAAACAAAGTCAATTGGGTTCCAACCTCTGTGACGACATGCTGCAAACCCATGTGAACAAGGAATACTATATATACTCCATTTTTGGCACGTGCATGATCTCTCTGTTAAATTGACACTGTAAACATTTGGACTTCTACCCACTTGTTGAACAGATGATTTAATCCCATATATACCGGCCTGCGCATTATATTCAGTTACAACATGCCCTCTGGATTTGTCCTCATAATAAGAATACAGCTTCCACATTTCAGATGGTAAAGGGTGTCTCAAATTAGATGCTTAATCTCTATGTTCATTAAAATATTTAACTAACTTCTGAAATGAAGTTTCAACCAAAACCTTCAGCGGAAGAGATCTTGCTTTCTTTAGCACACTATTCATACATTCAGACAAACTAGTAGTCATTGAACCATATCTGTGCCCTTCATCATATGACAAAGTCCATTTCTCCAAACCAATATCCATTAGATACTTAAATGCATCCTCTTTTCGAATCCTGATTTCATCCAAATATGACTGACACTTGGTCCTTTTGCGCTCTAAACCGGCAGCGTACATCAAACTTGTCAAATTAGTGTCCTTAAACTTGGCATGAAAATTTCCCTTTATGTGTCCGAGGCAATATCGATGAAAAGCCAAAGGTTCTTGCCACTCATTCATATGGCGTACAACATTTACAATACCTTTATGTCTATCAGAAATAAGACATATATATCTGTCCAAAATGACATATTAACGTAGGAGTTTTAAGAACCAACTCCAACTCTCCAGTGATTCCTCATCCACGATGGCAAAAGCAAGAGGGAATAGGTGACTATTCGCATCCCAAGTGGATGCTACCAACAGTTTGCCCCGATAAAGTCCCCTTAAATGGGTTCCATCAATTGATACCATTGGACGACAATATTTGAAACCATCAATTGAAGGTTTGAATGACCAGAAAAGGAAACCAAAAGCTTTCAAATCACCCACACTAGTCCAATGGTGTCTCAATCTCACAATAGTCCCAAGATTGGAATCTTGTAAGGCAAGCATGTATTTTGGCAGGGCAATCTACGTTGAGGGCCAATCACCATATACAAGTTCCATAGCAACTTTTCGGGCTTCCCAAGCTTTCTTATAAGAACAACCCGTTCTCCACAGTTTCTGAACTTCAGCAATAACATCACTGACATGGCATTCAGGGTCATTTAATACTAAATGTGTCACATTACGGGCTATGAACCAATGATCCATGTTCCTATGCACATTGTTCACAACTGTAATGACGCATGTGTGTTCTTTGTTCAAGACCGTTATCTGCCACTGTCTATGAGTCTTCTTATGTATAATGCGAATATGCCAAGAATAATGATTGTCAGCACTTAAATGCTTACACTTAGCATACCAGCAATCTTTCTTACTCTCCAAGACTCTGAATTCCCGGCCTGCTTGAATAGACCACTTTCTGACTGCATATATAGCCTCCTTCTTGTTCTAAAATCTCAGGTTTAGATGCAAATCAGTGTCAGTGTCAGACCAACTTCTTGTAACAGCAACTGAGTGCTTATTGAGTGACTCGTTAGCACATGAACCCAAGCCGACATCATCAAATATTGGAAATCTTGCTGATTGAGACAAGGTATTAGAAGGCCCCACTACATCACCTGCTTGTGGAAGTCTTGCTGTTTGAGAAATGCTGTTAGAAAGCACCGCTATGTCATTCATGTCATCTTGCACTTCATATGCGGGAATGTTTGCTGCAATGTCACTTTCTTCACTCTCATCCGTGTCATGCCAATTCATTGGTCCTTCCAAGCCAGTGAAGCAGTCACTGTCAGATGTATGCAACATTGAATCAAGATTTACTACACCTGTGGCCACATGCGACTGAGATGCTATATCTGTTGGGATAGTGCTAGCAGGCAATCGGTTGTCGTCTGCTGGATACGTATCCACCTCCCGTCGACTTTGTGTTTGAACCAGTAGTTGCTCGGGGATGATCAAGTTATTCCTTCTTGCCAAACCTTCAGATGTGTGACCAATATTGACTGTCTCAGCATTACTACCTGTTGAACTAATGTATCCAGTCCCGGCAATGTTGAATGTTGCACCTGTATTTTCCACCGGTTGGTAAAATAATTGGGGGCGTATGTTGTTCAAGTCTTCCATCGTTATGCCCGTGGGGAGTTGGGATAATGAATTCATCATGTGCCCCAAACCCGTGACTTGGTTAAGCATTGCCAAGAATGAACCCGTTGGTGGAGACAATCCGATCAAGTGACCTGTGCGTTGAGATGTCAAGTTTGAATAGCTAACATGAAGTTGGATGCTCTGTAACTTAAACTCATTCGGAAGCATCCATAAAACCTTCATATCATCATCATCACTCAACTCATTCGCAGCATATTGTTGATCAGATCCATACAGGAATGGATGTCGAAGTGTAATCTTGAATATCACGTTTCTCCCTCCCAATCCAAGATAGTTTCAGACCTTTTCAAGTAGTTCATAATACGATATCCGACATCGGAGTATCCAGGTTTTTTTAATGGCTCCATCAAACCATATGCTGCCTCGATAATCTCGCTGTATTTGACAATCCTAAAAAAAACAGAGCACAATAGGGGGATCCAATGCATTCATCGTTACAATGTGGGCACAATCTGATAAATGTGAGGAAATAATGAAAATGAGCAAGTAATGTGAAAGAATGACTTGTAAAATTATAAATAAAATCAACCGGAATGCATTGATTTTACCTTTTTAAGTAGATTGAAGTCCAAAATCAATAAGCCCAATCTGAGCTACCCATCAAACACCCATAACCGCAGCAGCATTACAATGTCGCTGATTCTCCCCCGAAAATGAAAATCTCCAGATCTGGTCGTCGATGCTGGATTGGAGTGTAAAATGCTCGTTGAGGTCGCATTCAATGAATGCAACCTACTTTTTTTTTTTTTTTCCATTTCCTGCCCAAAATTAAAAAATACTACCTGTACACAATAAGCAAAGTTAAAATGTAGAGTGTCAAACGAAATAAAATGCATAACCTGAACAACCGTACTCAAAGTCCAAAAGCATAGTGCCAAACGAAATAAAATGCATAACCCGAACAACCGTACTCAAAGTCCATGACCTGTACACTATAAGCAATGACAACAAAAGTAGAGTATCAAAAAACAAAATCATCCCCTAACAAATGGTATATGAAGTACATAGTGTCTCCTAAGATCAACTACAGCTAATGTGGTGAGAGCACACACGGACGGCGAGGTTTAATCTTTCGCCTTGGTCTCCCACCACCTGCTGGCTCGTGGAGCTAGCCCGGGATCATCGAGATGCGGTGAAACTGCCACGGGATCTGGTAGCTAGTCTACTACCGGCACAGGAGCTGGCTCGGGATCATCGAGATGCTGTCCTACTGCTGGTGCACCGAGTCTGCGCCGCCGGTGACATACTATCTCGCGAAAGGGACGCACGGGAAGCTCCTCAATGCGCGACGTGTCTGTCCCCTGGGCTTGGAAAGATGGGCCCGCATCCCTGCGATCGAACACGCCGGCTGTAGTACGGGGAGAGTGAACGGGAATGACAACGAAGTCATGGTCAAGCAGATCATCCGGTACAATATCAGTCCCAATCTCGAACTACGTGCCATCTCTAGTCTGCTCCTGAACCTCCGGTTGCTGAGGCACCCCCTTCGGGGCAGGATCGTAATGTGACGAATGCGCTCAAACTCGAACCCTCCTGCCCCCACACCTCAGCCCTATGTGCATGCGTCCATCAGGATCCCGGGGCCTCAACGTAGGCTGAGTTACTGGGATGACCGGCGTGCCTGAATCGACCGGTATTGGTCCAGCATACTGCTCGTGATCCTGATGACTAGCTGTGAGTCCTCGGGCGCACATGTCTCGAATATCAATGAATGCTCTCCGGGACACCGAATCGGCACTATGAATGTGGCGTTCAGCCACTGTCATACAGCGTCGCATAATATCAGCCTGAAATCATCATTCGAAAAATTTTGTGAATAATTAAAGGAATTATCAAATTATTAACTCCTACCATTACCAAATGAAATACATACCATGACAACTGTACTGGACCCGGTAGGACGATACCCCGAGATCAACGACGCACGAGTGGTGGGGTTCCCGATGTGTAGACGGGTACGGTCCCTATACCACTGCATGTAATCCACTGTGACCAAAACGCCCATCGTAGTAGTCTGGACAAAGTCTGCTCGAGTATCCCACATTTGAAGATACGGCCAATGATATATCCTGTAATCTCTGGAGGGATTGCTTCGCCTATCAACCAAATGCAGGACAATCATCGTATCACAGTTTATCAGGATAGGCTGAAGCATCCTAAACTGCCGTATCACTCGATCTGGAAAATATAACTCGACGACTTCCCAGCTAATCAACGCTATGCATGACCTCCAGATATCGGGTGCCTCCAAACATACAGGGGGAAGACGGCTGACCAAATCAGTCTGATAAGGCCGCTAGATAAATTGTCACATTATTGTTCGAAATTGTTAATGTCAAATACATAAAGAATATTAAATAAACTATTCATATATACTCATATCATCGTCTGATAGGGCATCTAGCTGGGAGCGATATGTCACGAGAACATGTGCGGACGTCTGATAAAACTGTACTGGAACGTCCCATCAAGCACCGTAGGGTGTAAGGGGTGGGAGATCATCGAGAGGCATACTCCTCTCTGGCCATACAACCCTAACATGCTCCCATGCCCATAGCTACAACATAGTCACAAATGTGTTAAACTCGTGCCACACATGTTTATTAAATGAACATAAAATATAAAAAACATTTGAATTCGTACCTGAAGTAAGACCATCAGTCCACAAATCTCCTGCGCAGACCCGAGAGAGGCTTGGCACAGGCATCTATACAAGAAAGCTAGAACAGCACTACCCCAACTGAGCGCCCCACATGCCTCCAAATCCTCCAGGAGAGGTAGGTATCTCAAGTGGATCAGGTTCCCTGACTTATCAGAGAACAGTAGGCCCCCAATCAATAGGAGGATAAGGCAACGAGCACGTTGCAGGACGATGTCGTCAGCAGCATCATCGGCTAAAGGAAAATCCAAGGCCTCCTCAATAGGACCCTTCTTATTCCTATTTCCCCGTATATCCTCGCCCCGTGGCCTAATGCCAAGAAGTCCCTCGCAAAGGTTAATCTAATCACCTTTGCTGTAGTGATAAGGAGGCCCTATCACCGCATCCCTATCCACTCTAAGGCCCCATAATATCGCAACATCCTCTAGTGTCACTGTAGCCTCTCCTATAGGGAAATGAAATGTATGGGTCTCCTGACGCCATCGCTCTACTAACGCAGTGACGAGAGCATGATCAACCTGGATGTGTCCAGTTCGTCTAACTCCACCAAAACCAGCCCTATCAACTAACTCCACAACTCTATCGGAAAGGGGCATATGCTCCCAAAATGCGGAATCGTATTGTCTATACACTAATGGAATCTCACAGGTGTGCTGATCACCGGACCATACCAAAGACGAACGATGGCTCGACTGAAGAGATAGTAAACCATCGACGAGAGGACCCGGATGAAAATCTATGTGCATGTGATCCATTGTACCTATTTAAATTAGGATCACATAATTCAACTGCGATTGTATATAATAGCCTAAGAAAAATGTATATATAGTTAAAATGTATTTCATCACAAAATTTTCATCATTTCACAAAGAATTACGTTTCACAATATTTTCAAAAGCATAAACATGATTAACTCACTTATCCAGACTAACTCTATGTCATGCCTAATATCTAAGTGTACATAATAATAACTCTCCTAGAAAAGTCTTAAGTAGAATTTCTAAGAAACAAATAAATAATATCTCCACCAAACTCATACATATCAATACATATACCAACAAGTCTTGAAAATTAACCTAAAAATATGAAAAAATTCAAAAAACTTTGGCCCAAATGCAAAAACAATAAATTTTAGACCTAAAATAAGAAATTTGCCAAAATAAATAATACAAAAATCAAACAATATAAGAATTTTTAATAGGAATAGAAGAAAAATGGAGAAGAAATACTCCCCCAAGCAGCTTAAAGTTCAATGTGTCATAGGAGGGAGAGGAAAATGAATGTTGTTCAAAAGAAGAAAATCAACAATCCTACAAGCATAAAGAAAAATGCAGCCGCACGCCAAGACTAAAGAGATTATAATAAAAAGAATACAAAATGATAGATAAAGAATATAATTTAAAAGGTGAATATAAATAGAAAGGATATAATGCGTTGTTACAAAAACTCATCAGTATCAATACCAAGATATATATACAAATATTATGAACAAGCAACAAAATCAAGTAATATAAAAAATACATTAACACCATGAACTAAACTAATACCGATACAACAAAGCCACTAAATAAATGAACAGCCTAATCATTTCACTAAAGCTACACTAAGTCAATATAGATATATCAATACCTCAACATTAATAATTAAACTATGTATACAACATCAGCTAGGCAAACAAGAGAATTCCAACCTTAAGACAATGAGAGATCGATGGGCTATCGACAGCGGTGATTAGGATGACGGCGGCGAAAGCTTTCCGGCGAAGAGGCGACGGGCGCAGTTTGGGAATTTTCGAACTGCTGTATGTTTGCAGAAAAACCCGTTGGGGAAGGAGATGGGTGGTTATAATGCGACCTTGAGGTCGCATTCTATGAATGCGACGTGGTCTTAATAGGTCGCATTCAAGGAATGCGACCTCAAGTTCTATCGCTGAAAAAAAAAAAGAAAATTCACAGGGAGGTCGCATTTACGGAATGCGACCTCATTTTAACAGGTCGCATTCTGAATGCGACCTCACTACAAAAGAAAAATCAGTTGACGCTGCCCCTCTGTCGAAATTTGGTGCAAAAACAGTACCATTTTCCGGAATTTCCGAACAAAACCCGATTACCTCAAACCTACCCTTCTATACGGTTGCTTAAGGCTTTGATTTGAGGTGGGCTCCCCTCATATTCCTATCCCTCTTTTCTTCCACCGAAAGAAATTCATTAAAATAACCTATACACTACTATGTTTTAGTAGTCTTTCCCCATCAAATTCTAGATTTTAGAGTCCATGAGTCCCTCCTTTTCTCTATAATTGGATGATAGTAGAACCCAATATAGAATCGTCCCTCTTAATATTTCCATCTCTTATTTTCACAATGTGGCCTTGTGAATAGGTCTAGAATTCCTCCCTAACGCTTGTTTCCATATGAGGGCCATTACACTCTCCTATCTATCACCACTGAGGGTGCTGATCAAACTGTTCTAATCTTACTCTTTACTAGTTTGGCAAGGCTGAATTCGAATCTTGACCAATACCGCTAGCTTCTGGTAATTATACTTGCCTTTGGTGGTGTTACTTTAACAGATTTTGCGCTACTTATTCAGTTAGCTTGATATGTTTGCTGATGAACACAAAAGCCCAAACATAGAGTAGCGGGGGTATCTTAATCGCCATCACTAGCACCTTCCTTTTTATTCTGAAAAAAATCACCAAAACCCCTTGAAAACCCAAATTTGTCCATTCCTAGAATCATAGCCCATTGCTTTAGTTTCACTAAAGAACATTACCTTGGGATCTTTCAATCAGATGGCTTCTCAAATGCCTAAATTGCTCGCGAGTTCCCTAACCGCTCACTGTAGCTACTGTTGAGAAGTAAAATAACCGAACAACTGGATTGCTGGACAACAGATACCAGAACCATTGGTCAACTTGATTAGTCGACCCACAAGATAACTTGCCGACTGAATTGATAGATCAACTGGCAGACGTAATTAGATTTTCAAGAAGTTGGGTTTAAGTTGTGTTGACACAAAAAATAATTAAGTAACCGGATGACTAGGTAGTAGATAGCCAGGACCATTAGACAGCAGACGGCTAAGGTCAGCCAACCCAAAAAATAGCTTGCCAACTGAATTGGTGGATTAGTTCAAAAATATGGCGAGCATTTTAGGAAGTTAAGTTTGAGTGGGATAGTGCTTAAAATTCAAGGAGTGCTGCACGAGTTTTGACCGATTCAATCATTCACTTTCTCACCATGTTTGCCATGAGCATCAAGGGGAACCAGGCAACCATAGACGGTGGAAATGGTGAACATGAAATTATCAAATCCCTATAAAAATACCAGGAAGGCATTAAAAAAAAAGAAGAATCCAATCCGACATTCAAAGAGTTTACAAGCATTTCTTCCGTTTTACTATCTTTCTGGAGTTTTAGCTTAAATTTTTACTACTTTTAGTCATATTTATATTGCTTCTATTACTGCTTTCCTTGTATTTTCACTATCCCAAAATAACTCCATCAGTTGTAGGAATTTGCTTGTATTCTCAAAAGTATTAATTGGAATTCCAGGTTTATAAAGGATCTCTTTTTACATTAATGCTTAAGTTTCATTCAGTCATACACAAAGAAGATTCAATTCTGTGTTGATCAATCCATCTAAAGTCAAGGCTTCAGCTTGTTCAGCAAGCTATGTCTCAGCCGTCCCAGCCTATTAGAATCTTTCGATGACCAACACTATTTGGTATCAAGAATAAAATAACTTTGAAGTGAGCCCATCTAAATCATTTCATACTATTGTGTTCTAGAAGAATTATCACTAAAATGGTGCCAAACGACAATGGTGTGGCTGGTGATCACAATAAAACTGCTTGTTCTTCAGCTGATGCCGAGTCTATAACTTATTTAACATCTCTTTTAGTAATCTAACAACAATTCAATGAAAGGACTGGAGAATTGCTGCAAAGCTTAGTTCAACAATTTGGTGACATATTTAGGCTAATGCTATAAAACGAATTACAGGCATTGGCCGAATCCAAAGGAAGTGTTCCAGTGGCAACATCTCCACTAGTTAAACCAAACTTAGTTGCCCATCATTTGTAGTACGGTAATATTTCTAATGCACGCAAAGATCCAAGCTCATCATCACATGTAGAATTGAAAACTCTTGTTTCAGTCAATTTTGAAGGTTGCCTAACAGCAATAGTACATTTGGATTTAAGTAGTTCTAATACTATAGTTAATCTCATCTTCCCAGCCATCTGGCCCTCTTGAAGAATATCAATCAACTAGTGCAACTATACTCTTACCAACTTACAGTAGGGGATAAAATGCCCATTTATGCAGGGGGCAATCATTCATTGGAGCACCAGTACCTATATATACATGGGGTAATTATTCATGTCTATTGCAATATAGCCATCAATCTATGCTAGGGAGCAAGCACCTAGATATGTAAGGGAAAATTATTTGTACTTGTTGGAGGATAATCACCAGTCTATGCTGGGGACAAATATTAGTTTGAGCCATTCTAACAAATTTTGAATAGCTAGGCTTGACAGAACATCCAGCTGATAGCACCTCTGTGTACATCCTTGATGTATACTATTAGTCGACTCCCCAATCAAGGAATTCAAGCAGCCAACTAGTAACCATTCAATGAAATGTTGTCCAAACCCAAGTTAGCAATTCCCAGCAATAGGTTCACTCACATGCTATTGAAAATGTTCTGATGAAGCAGTTCGGCTTAAGCATTATTGGATTTGAAAAACTGACTCACAGGAAGCCATACCCTGAATGGATTAATTCAGCCATTTCACTACCCAAAGGATTCAAAGTACCTTATTTAACCACATTTTCTGGAGATGATAATAAAATCAATATGGAACATATAGAGAGGTTTACCACACAATTTGGTGAGTTGGGCAACAATGAATACTATAAACTGCAATTATTTTCATTATTTTTAATAGGTGCAGCATTCACTTGGTAAACAAATTTGTTGCCAAATTCGATACATACATGGGTTGAGAGAGAACAACTACTTTATGAGAGTTTCTACTAGCTAATCTCAGATTTCCCTACAGCTGATCTACTATCAGTTAAACAAAAGCCTGGAGACAATATAACAGAATTCTTAGAATGATTCAAGAGGCTAAAAAGGTAGTGTTCCACTTTATTGCCCGAGTCAGAGTATGCCAGGATCGTAGTCAGCTAGATGCACTCTTAGCTTAAGGAGGCTTTAATTACAAGATTTTTTATTCTTACCTTTCTTTAATTTTACAAGATTTTTCTGACCTTTCTCACTTAGCCTCACAATGCAGTTCAAATTAAGCAGTTCCTAAAAAAAAGAAAATAAGCGAGATACCAAGCTCGAAAAAGGACAAGTCATGCTATCTATTATCGGCAGTCTATTAGAGTCAGAGGAAGACCAACTAGTGACATTATGGCCACCAAAATCATAGCCAAAAAAGCTTATGTATGCCCTATCTTGAAACTGTCCAAAGGCAAAGAAGTCATCAAAACTAAAAGCAAAGATAGTTAGGATGTCTATCTGTTCGATTTTACAAAGGTCGATCACATTTTTTATCATCTACTGAATGATGGACAACTTAAGTTATCTCAAGGCTTGCAGACTTCTTCGACTGAAGATCTCAAGGGAAAAAGATATTGTAAGTGACATAACAAATTCACTCATATAACTAACAATTACCTTGTTTTTAGAAATGTCATTCAAAAGGCCATTCAAAAGGGATGACTTAGGTTTCCAGACTAGGCTACCTCTGAATCGCTTGTTGATTCAAACCCCTTCCCTAAAGCTAATATCAACATGGTAGTAGGCAGCCATCCAAATATGAAAAAGGTATGGGTAGAAAAGATAGATCGAATAGCTAAGCTTAGAGACCAGCTGAATGTGTACAAGAGCCATCCGAGGGTAAAAATTGATTTGCACGAGAAAGGAAACCAACTGACCAATTCTTTAGTTTTCCAGAGATTTGGAACACAACCGGCCAAGCCTAGGCTAGGATAGCAACAGAGAAATGACCAACCAATCATGCTGTCTTGAATCCAGAAGCGGCACTTGCAGAGAAAGAGAGTATATTTGAGGTATAAGTTTCAAAAATAGGAAGGAATGTAGTTAGAGTAAATACAAATTGTGTAGATTAGCTGCAAGCCAGCCGTTAATAGCCAAATAAAAAAAAAGTATAATTGTTTGAAAAAGAACGGCTATAAATTAGCCGATTAATAATAAAAATGGGGTCAGCTATAGTTACCTTTATGAAGAAGAATTCATAATTGAACTTCAACTTCCGAAGACAGTTGTATAGGATTTGAAGATATTTTTTTATTCTCTGAGGCCAACTAGCCTCAAAAAACAAAATGTGGGATAAAGTGATAACAAGCAAAATGACTGGTTGACTGGATAGCTGGACAACAGATAGCCAGGACTATTAGACAGCTCAATTAGCCGACCTAGAAGACACCTTGCCAACTGAATCTACGGATCAATTGATAGATGTAATTAGATTTTCAAAAGTTAAGTTTAAGTGGTCTTGACAAGTAAAATGATTAAACAATTGGATGATTAAGCAGCAGACAGTTAGGACCATTAGACGCGACTAGCCGACCTACCAAACAACAGACGACTAAGGCTAGCCAACCCAAAAATAGCTTGCTGACTAAATTGGCAGATCAGCTAGTGAATGTGGCCAGCATTTTAGGAAGCTGAATTTAAGTGGGATAGTGTTTAAAATCCAAGGAGTGTTGCGCGTACAAGTTTTGATCAATTCAACTGTCCACTTTCTCACCATGTTTGCCATGAGCATCCAGGGGAACAAGACAACCATAAATGGTAAAAGTGGTGAATATGGGGTTATCAAATCTCTACAAAAACACTAGGAAGGCATAAAAAAAATGGAATCCAATCTAACATTTAAAGAGTTTACAAACATTTCTTCCATTTACTATTTTTCTAAAGCTTTAGCTTAGATTTTTATTGCTTTTAATCATATTTTTATCACTTTTATTACTATTTTCCATGTATTTTCACTATCCCAAAACAACTCTCTTAGTAGTGATAATTTGCTTGTACTCTCAAAAGTATCAATTAGAATTCCAAGTTCATAAAGGATATCTTTTTTCATTAATGCTTGAGCATTCATTCATACATAAAAGAGATTCAATTCTATATTAACCAATCCATCTAAGGTCAAGGCTTCAACTTGTTTGGCAGGTTACATCTTAGTCATCCTCGCAAGCTCGAGTTTTTGGAGGGCCAACACCTACAGAGTTTTTCATGCCTCTTATTAGGGCTGATCTACAGCCTCCGGAGGTAATGAATATTAGAAAGTCTTACATCCAATTTTAAAACCCTCAGGAACCGAACACAGTTTGCCACCAGCCCTTTATACAATAGTATGTCAGAAGTTGAAGTTTTTTTTAATAGTATTAAAGGAATTGAGAGTTCCTGGTGGATATTGTTCTAATATTTCTCTACGAGTGAATACTAGGAGAAAGACTTTGGGAGGTTTGAAGAGTCATGATTCTTACATTTTACTCCAACAATTAATCCCATTGGCTGCTCGCACAACGTTGCCCAAGAATGTAGTGTAGCTGTTGATTGAGATTACTTCATGTTTTAGACAGCTATGTTCTAAAGTTAACAAAAAGCGGCATCTTGAGAATCTTCAAAATCGGTTCGCAGTTACAATATGTCTTTTTGAGAAGACATGCATCCTAAGTTTTTTTGATATAATGGAATATTTACCAATACATTTGGCCGATAATGCATTGTTAGTGTTAGAATATATGTCTTCTAGACTAGATTATCTGATGTAATTATTGAATTTATTAATAAAAGAATTTATTCTCAAAATTTATTTGTGAATTTACATTTTATTTGTGTACGATTTTTTGTTTAGAAAGGACCCATTGTATTTAATTAAGTAATCCATGTGAATGGTGGTCTTTCACAGTAAGGTATGGATCACAGGTTACTTAACACATAAATGTTTGTTCTTAACCGATTGATGAGAATATGAATCTCATCATGTATAGGTTATTGTATTATGAATTCCAAATGGGGAATGGCTTACCTTTAACCAGTAAGTAGTCCACTTGCTTCATAGCATGAGCATATTTCGAATACGTAGAACAGGACGTATAATAGTGGTTTCGGAAAGTACTATTTAAAAGAAACCCAAACTGTTATTGCTACAGCGTGGACTAATACTCTACCACTTGAGTATGAATTGGTGGTCTGACGAAGTTAGAAACATATACTTTGATATACTGTAATTGAAGTTCTTTCGTAGAACTAATATACTTGTATATTGGGTGTATGTGACTAGTTAGTTAAGACAGACTTGTACAAGATAGCTTCTACGCTATATCGCCCCTTGTAACTGTTCAAATGATCTAATTATCAGGGCCCTGAGGAACATGACTTGGATGTTTACTTTAGGGTAGCTCCCTTGAAAAGTAGAAATATTCCAGGAGTCGTGGATCATTAGACTAGAGGTCTAAGGATGGTAGATGTCTATTAAAGAGGTGTTAGCACAATATTCGTCTCTAATTGCACGGCGATGCGTAAAGGGAAATTTTAGTCATTACACCTGTAAGTCAAAGACTTTGCTAATGCAGCATTATCCTTAGGGTCAATATTTTCTTATGGTGATATTAGAAAATATTTAAAATGTAAAATATAACTATTGATATAGCAGAGGTATTTTGGTCATTTTAGTAGCCAAGGCGATGTGTCTTTTGGTCTCTGGAATGGCTCTTAAGTCATAAAAGATTTAAGTTAAGGAATTGATCTTGATAATTATGGGTTTTTATTTTATTAGTCTAATTTATTATTAGATTAGAATATAATAAAAGGTCCGAGAGAGAAAATTTATATTATCTAGTTTAAATGGTTAATTAATTATTTAGGGCCTAAGGCCCAGATTGAATAATTAGAAAATTAATCTGGAACTAGATAAAAGGTATGAAATTTTATTTGGTCTATTTGGGCTTGTTATTATTTATAGGGCTATTTAATAAAGACCAAAAAATAAATAATTGAGATTTATTATTTATGGGTGTCCAAACCCAAAAATAAATAATTTTATTTGGCATAATGAATAAGACTAAGGTAAAATAAATTTTATAAAAAAATATATTAAATTTTATTAATTTAATTAATTAATTAAAATTAAAAAATTAAAAAAAAAACACATGATGGAACCCGTGTTGTTTCGCGTGCAGAATAACAGAAAATATGGAAGCTTTCTGTTTGCACGCACAATATCTTCTCTCTCGGGCATCAAATTTGTGTGATTGAAATGTGTCTTCACAGTGTGGTGAGGGTTGACTTTTCGATTGTAATCACAGAACATCACAAACACCATTTCTTGGGGAAGGCTTCGTCTGTGAAAAATTTACAGAAATCAAACTCACACCAAGCCTTCAAAGTTGATCAAAACCCAAACTTCAAATCTTCATCGGTTGTGCTACGGGCACCATTTCAGAAGATCGAAAGCTTCGCATGGATGAGACGTAATAGACATTTGCAAAGATGTGAGCCACTAGTCTCGAATATCATTATACAGACATCTACACCAATCCAAAGAGGGCTACTTCATCACAGAGGTAAAATTTTTGTTTTCCTAACATGCCTTCGTTTTCATTATTTTTGCCATTTTAAGCCTTCAATTGGTATCAGAACTATGGTTTGACAAATGTAGGAAGCATGTTATGCTTAACTAAAACAAGAAAATATTTGTTTTGGTTAAAATCTGTGATCCTTCATGTTTACTGGTATGGATAGTTTTACTGTAAGCTTCTCGAATGGAAGTATAGAAATAATATATTTTGATTGCTTTCATAGATATCGTGTAAGCACAGTATTTTTTAAAGATATAGGCGGTTGTTTAGATTATTTTTGAGTGAAAATGGGAGAAAAATCAAATTCTACATGCAGAGGTGCATTCTGGAGAAGAAGCACTATTCAAGCTGCATGAGCCGAGCCGTGTTCCAGCTGAGCCGACCGCCAATTCCGTGAGAGGAGCCCCAGCCACCAAGCCTGTCTCTATTTTGGCTTAGCGAGGAAAGCTTCCTCGCGGAAAAATGGCTTCCGTGAGGAAGCAATTTCAATTAGCTTCTGCAAATTGATCCGTCGCCGTCAACAATTTTGACCACGGCTGGGGCAAGCGGGAGGGGCGGACCCATGGGCCGGATCCAGGTGGGTGCATGGACCCGCTCGAATTAAAAAAAATATATTAATTTTTGGTGCCATACCAAGTGAAGTTATTTATATTGCAATAGTTAATATTCACTGAATATTTTGCATGAAAAATAATAGTAAAGGAAATTTTAGGATTAAACAAGATCATTAATTAATTAATGTATTTAATTCTATTATTTGGACACTTAGGCTAAAAGAATAGAAAATCATGAAAACATTTACAATTTTCTAGCATGCTTATTTCTTTTTGTACCCTATGTGTGCGTTTTTTCAAAGACCAAAATCTTTAGGAATTTTTTACAAAGAAAAATATTTTTCTTAAAATCAAATGGTTAATTTTAATTCGGACAAAAATTAATTCTTAGATATTTTTTCAAATGATTTTATCCTTGACATAGAAAATATATTGAATTTAGATATTTTTGTGAATTAAAATAGAAAACCATTTTGATTGAATTTTAACAAAAGAAATTGTTTTTGTCAAAAACTTGAGATCAAAATCTCTTGAAAATTATATTGGAAACTTTTGAAATTATTAAGTTTATTAATTTAAATAAAATTAATCCATGAAAAAATTTCTCAAAGGGTATAAACCTTGACATAGAAATTTTTATGAGTTTAGATATTTTATTTTGAGTTAAAGGAAAACTTAATTGAAAATTTCAAAATATATTTTCTGAGAAAAACCCTTATTTTAAAATATTAAGTAGGAGAGGGGTTCCAATGGCTCCACGATTTACATCACGATCCTCAATAGAGATTGTGGGTCCCTTCGCACCACCCTGGGAGTAAACCCATATCGGATGGGGATACCACAAGGATCTAGAACTAATTGATGGATATAATTAATAACCCGGGACACGTGCTATGATCGGTCAGCTCACGTTAGAGGTTATAGTGCGGGGAATGTCCATAGAAAATAAGAAGAAATGGTCATCCCACGATGGAGTTATCTTCTAAATTATTACCTAGAAGGAAAATTAATTTGTGGTGGTTAATACATTTAGTTTAGAAAGCTGTTAATCTTCCCAAGAAGCTATGTCAGTTTTTTTAAGAACCAAATTAATTATATTAAAAATAATAGTGATAGGGTTAACTATTATCAGATTTAATATGAGAATAAAGTCACAAATTATTTTATTTTTTCATAAACTGAATTTTCTTTTATTTTCAATATTTCAGAAGTGGCTGGTGGAGGTTCTTTTAGTTCTTTGGTCGTTATTTTCTGCGAGAATAAGCTAATGGGACCAAACTATGTGGACTGAAAAAGGAACTTGGACATAATACTCACTGCTAAAGAGTATAAATATGTCCTCTTTGAAACCTACCTTGTTATTGGGGAGGATTCCACCATAGAGGAGCGTGAAGCTGAAAAAGCATGGAAGAAGGCCAACGAAATAGCTCGATGCTACAGGTTAGCTTCCATGTCAAATGTGCTTCAGTCAAAATATGAGCACATGGCCACTGCATATGATATTAGCCAATCATTAGCCACGATGTTCGCCAATCAGAGCCGGCCCACAAGGCAGGAGGCTCTTAAGACTATTGTAAACACTAAGATGGCTGAGGAAGTATCAGTCAGGGAACATATGCTCAAAATGTTTACTGGTTTCGAGAAAGAAGAAGTCTTAGGGGCTGTTATTGACCCCGAGAGCCAAGTGAACATAGTTCTCGAATATCTGTTGGGCTCTTTTACTCAGTTCAAGTTGAGCTACAACATGAACAAACTGAACATGACTTTAACTCAGTTGACGAAAGAGCACCAGATGGCAGAAAAGGTCATGAAGCCACAATCCAAAGCTATGATTGCGAGGACTTTTTCTTCTAGAACTGGGCTTAAGCCCAGGAAGTTTAAGAAAAAGAAAGGAAATGCACAGACCCAGCCCAAGAACCAGCCCAACAAGTCCAAAGGCAAATGCTTCAAATGCAGGCAGAAGGGACATTGGAAAAAGGAATGTCCAAAACTTCAGGCTAAGAAAAATTCTATAGGTATTGTTCTCTATCTAGAGTCTATTTTAATGGTTGGATCAACTTCCACTTGGATGTTAGTATTGTGCTCTAGAGGCAATCACTTGTACATTGTATATGACATATTTTATTTTAATAAAAGGCATTATTTATCTTACAGTTTCTGTTGTTTACTTTTAAATAATATAACTGTTCGATAAAGTCCCTAGTACAACACTGTGTTAAGGAGATCATGATATGAGATTCCTACTACACTGTATAGTGTTAGTACTTAAATAGTCCCTAGTCGTAATATTAATGAGATAGGACATCATTAATGTATTAAGACTAGCATGTGTTAGACTTCCTAATTCGATCAAGCGGTGGTTCTCAAATCCATGAGTATTGAGATACTCAAAGTTAACACATGAATGCTTGTTAATGGAATAAGTTCATTGGATGACATAGCTTTGAGATAATCACATGGATAACTATTTAGTACCAGTGATATAATCTCAATATAGCAAATGTACAAGTATTCTTAGACTTGAGATCTTCAAGGTACTTTGTTTACTGAGTATTGTACTTTGATTCCAATCTCCGGAACTCGATCAAGGGCCGCCTATCTCTTGAGCCAAATCGAGGGCCGCCTATGAGAGAGTTATTAGTTACAATGT
Source organism: Voacanga thouarsii (assembly GCA_026120185.1). Lineage (NCBI taxonomy): Eukaryota > Viridiplantae > Streptophyta > Magnoliopsida > Gentianales > Apocynaceae > Voacanga > Voacanga thouarsii. The sequence goes on along the minus strand of JANUWF010001641.1, from coordinate 3,087,544 downwards.
GAGGTAAACGAAAATAGTTGAGATGGTCAATAAAGGATTCACCACTCCTAATAGTAGGGGCGAATATCTCACGGCCACTTGTAGGGATTACTACTCGTGAAATCCTTGGCCAAGGTTATTGTGTATTGGAAAAGTTCTAATTGATACACATATTGAGTAGTGAATTCCTGGTATAAGTACTAATATATTCGGGCCAGAATTAATATATATTCTTCAGAGAATTGGCACTAATTCTGTACTCCAAATTGAATGAGGTATTATATGATAAAAGGAGTTTATTGCATTATAGTTTGTTATTGAAGGGTTCATGTCATAGGCGGCCCTCGATCAAATTCCGGAGATTAGAATCAAAGTACAATACTCAGCAAACAAAGTACCTTGGAGATCTCAAGTCTAAGAATACTTGCACATTTGCTATATTGAGATTATATCACTGGTACTAAATAGTTATCCATGTGATTATCTTAAAGTTAGGTCATTCAATAAACTTATTCAATTAACAAGTATCCATGTGTTAACTTTGAGTATCTCAATACTCACGGATATGAGAACTACCGCCTGATCAAATCAGGGAGTCTAACATATGCTAGTCTTAATGCATTAATGATGTTCTATCTCATTAATATTACGACTATGGACTATTTAAGTACTAACACTATACAGTGTAGTAGGAATTTCACATCATGATCTCTATCATGATTTCCTTAACACAGTGTTGTACTAGGGACTTTATCTAACAGTTATTTTACATAAAATAAATTGAAAGATAAATAAAGCCTTTTATTAGAAAACTAAAGTGTCATATACAATTTACAAGCGATTGCCTCTAGAGTAAAATTCTAACATAAAACCTATGGCCCTAGGGAACATGACTTGGATGTTTACTTTAGGGTAACTCCCTTGAAAAGTAGAAACATTCCAGGAGTCGTGGATCATTGAACTAGAGGTCTAAGAGTGATAGATATCTATTAGAAATGTGTTAGTATACTATTCCTCTCTAATTGCACGGTGATGTGTAGAGGGGTGTTTTAGTTATTACACCTGTAGGTCGAAGACTTTGCTAATGCAATATTATCCTTGGGATCAATATTTTCTTATGGTGATATTAGGAAAATATTTAAAATGTAAAATATAACTATTTATATAGTAGGGGTATTTTGGTCATTTTAATAGCCAAGGCGATGTGTCTTTTGGTCCCCAAAATGGCCCTTAAGTCATGAAGGATTTGGGTTAAGGAATTGGTCTTGATAATTATAGGTTTCTGTTTTATTAGTCTAATTTATTATTGGAATAGAATAAAATAAAATATCCGAGAGAGAGTATTTATTTTATCTAGTCTAAATGGTTAATTAATTATTCAGGACCCAAGGCCCAAATTAAATAATTAAAAAATTAATCTGGAGCTAGATAAAAGGTATGAAATTTTATTTGGTCTATTTGGACTTGTTATTATTTATTAGGTTGTTTAATAAAGTTCAAAAAATAAATAATTGAAATTTATTATTTATGGGTGTCCAAGCCCAAGAAAAAATAATTTTATCTAACCCAATGAATAAGATCAAGGTAAAATAAATTTTATAAAAAAATATTAAATTAATTAATTAAATTAAAAATAAAAATAAAAATAAAAAACAACAATGGATGGAACCCATATTGTTTCGCGTACAGGATAACAGAAAGTATGGAAGCTTTCTATTTGCATGCACAATGTCTTCTCTCTCGGGCATCAAATTTGTGTGATTGAAATGTGTCTTCACGGTGTGGTGAGGGTTGGCTTTTCGATTGTAATCACAAAACATCACAAAAACCAATTCCTGGGGAAGGCTTCGTTTGTGAAAAATCCGCAAAAACCAAACTCACACCAAGCCTTCAAAGTTGATCAAAACCCAAACTTCAAGCCTTCACCGACTGTGCTATAGGCACCGTTTCGGAAGATCGAAAGTTTCGCGTGGATGAGACGCAATAGACGTTTGCAAGGATGTGAGCCACTAATCTCGAATATCATTATACAGACATCTACACCAGTCCGAAGAGGGCCACTTCATTACAGAGGTAAAATTTTCATTTTCCTAACATGCTTTCGTTTTCATTATTTTTTCCATTTTAAGCCTTTAGTTAGCTAGCCCAGTTCAATGTTGATGGATGTTTTCGGTTGAAAGATATTTGAAAACTCTCAAATGTTATGTGCGCAATCGTGCTCGGCTGGAAGGTTCGATTGTTAGTGGGTATTTAATAGAAGAATGTATGACATTAGTCTCAAGATATTTAGATGATGTTGAGAGTAAAGGAAATAGGCCCCCAAGATATGTTGATGATGATATTGAGATAGCTAAACCAGTTGGAAAGGGGACTGATATAATATTTGATCGTGCTACGTTGATGCAAGCACATCGGTGGGTTCTAGTCAATTCCAACCTCCTCAAACCATATAGAGAGTCAGTTTTACTTTGAATCTTTTTATTTTTTTTCTATGCCTCTTTTATTCTTTCTAAATTTTCATATATGTCTACATGCAGTCTTCATATGTCTGTCATAATTAGAGAGTATCCCAGATCTCGGTTGCATGAAAGATAACGTATTCATTCTCAAACGTTTCATACTTGGCTCAGTCATTATATAAGTATAGGATTTTCAATATAACTAATAGTTATTTAGAATATATAAAGAAAATAAAACTTATATTTTTTATAGGTCGATGAGAACAAAGAATGTCCTAATATTCTGATTGATGTTAAAAAGCTTGCAAATGGTCTTTTCAACCAAGGATTGTGTTACAATGCATGCAACGTGAATGAGTTTCGGTTTCGTACAACAACGTATGAGGCTAATAAGTCTACTTAAAATTCTGGTGTTATGTATGGAGCTAATACTACGAGTTATTCTAGTCCTAGAGATAGGAATCCCATAGTAGCTGGTGTCAATTACTGTGGAGTGCTTACTAATATTATAAGGATCTGATATAGTAATCAACTGAAATTTCTATTATTCAAATGTGATTGGGTTGATGTACATCGAGGTGTTAAATTTGACGACCTTAAGTTTACTTTGGTGAATTTAGATCGTTTATTGTACCCGAAAAATAGAGATATGGATGAGCCATTCATCCTAGCAAATCAAGCGGAACAAGTTTGGTATTCTCGTTATCCCAGAGAAAAGGACTGGCATGTTGTAATGCTAATGATGAGAAGAGATAACTATGATGTGTATTTAAGGGACCATGATCTAGAAACTTTTCCTACACAACAGCTAGATTCTCGTCCTATTTTGCATGAAGTAGATGTTGTATAGGTTAGAGATGGAATTTCCGGGGAGGAAGTGGATTTAGTTGGAAGAAAAATACACCCCAGAACTTAATGTAATTAATCACTTTCCAATACAAAGTGTACTAGTATTGTTATATTTTTTTCTAAATTGGTTTTTTGACCAAATTCCTTTGACTTCATTTTTCTATGCTTCTTTGTGTTTTGCAGATGGTTACCAAACGTTTTCGACGTGCATTGATGTAGGATACCATAGCCACTTCAAGATCAGGGGCTAGTTTCTCACAAGGTACAGAGACACAGCCAACAATACAAGAGATTGGCCAGGGATTTGATACAACCATCCAGACGGACTCTCGAGATCAAAGATCCAGTCAAGAGACGGCTGCACTTGTTTCTACTGTAGGTCCCAGTTGCTTGGGACCTTCTTCCTTGGGCTTTAGCGCCTCAGGTTTACTAAGTTGTTAGGAAGTAATTTAGGAGAATTAATTTTTGTGGCTATTAAAATCATATTAATCTTTTGTCTTTCTATTTAATGAAATCATACTTACGTACTGGCCTATTTTGAATTAATTTTTTTATTGATATTTTATATGTTTCATGTCAAGAAGTTCCGAGGGGGGGACGTGGGGCAGAAGGTTACCCTCTAGATAGGGTGAGCCAGGCTTTCAAAAGTACGAAGTTGGTGTGAACCAATACAGAGGTCTTATAAGAATGGGCGTCTCGTTATAGTTCAGTAGTGGGCTGTTTGCACGTATAAGTAGCAGGCTCCTTCTGAATTATAGAGATTGGCATTCAATTCCTCAGAGACTTAAAGATGAGGTATGGGAAGAAATACAGGTAATTAAATTTATTCTATCACATATAAAATTGTTTTCTTCATAAGTTAAAATTTTAAATAATTGTTTATTTGTTTAACGTACTAGGACAACACCACTATGCCCCCAGAAGGACATGGCATCACAATGAAGATGCTATACACTACTTGGAAGGATTATAAGTCTAAGTTGAAGCAGAGCTACTACACTTCTTTCCAAACAAGTACAAAGACTATTCTTTATGGAGATAGGCGAGTTGACGAAAATCAATGGAGGATATTAGTTGATTATTGTCATTTGGAGAATATGCAAGTTATATGTATAAAAGTTGAATAATTTTTCTTGTTAGCAATGTGTGCATAGCCGTGATAATTATTATATACTTGTTTGTTATATTAACTATTTTAGATATTCACAGGCAGAGGCAAAGCAAAATAGACAAAATCGATCACACATTACATATCCACCAGTCATAAGAAGAATGCCACATTCTGTTATATAGGATCAGGTATTCATTTTCTCTTATACACCATTCATTCGAATATTATTTAGTTCGCTTGAAAATTCTCAAAATCTTTATAGATGGCCTCACAAGGCCAACCGATGTGGTAGTATGATATGTTTCTTGCAACATGAAGATGGCATGATCGGGCTAATGGTTTGACTGCAGAGATTATTGTAAGGAATTTTCAAAGATTAATTTTCCTAAAATATTAAAATATGACAAATACAATTCATTTACCTAATTTTAATTTGATCTATTGTTTCATAAATTTGTAGGACCAATTAGAGGAAGAGTGGTAGGCACTGCTTGAGTCTAAGTGCACTGAGGAAGCGAAGGATTAGATCTTCCAATGCTTGTTCGGTCCTGATACAAGAGATCGTGTAAGGTACAAGGGAAAGGGACCAACACCAACCTCAATCAGTCAATCATCCACTTCTGCAAGCAATGTTATGGAGGTCATCAGAGCTCAGGTTAACGCACGTATTTAGAGTATGCGAGAAGTTATGCAAGTTGAGATGCAAGCGGAGCGAAAGATTTACGAGTCACGTATAGCAGCACTTCAGACTACCATGGAAGTGTTATCTTGCAGATTTGACATAGGTGCATTTGCTACAACACCTATACCATCATCTAGTGCATCTACAGCTTCTCCGAGTGTTGGTTCTACTTCTCGACTTGTTGGATCGTGTGATGCTGACGAGACTGCTCATGATGACTGACATAGTCTCATTTTCTTCTTGTTTTACATGTACTACTATTTCTGATAGATTCATTGGCATTTCCTATTTGTCATATATATAGCATTACTTCTCCTGTGGAGTTTATGGATTATTTATGATTTCAATGTTCAAATGATTGATTTTGATTTGTTTGGATTCTGGTTTATTGTGAATGGTGTTGAACAAGTTGAATGGATTGTATTTGGTTTGAAATTGTAGGTGGATAGGGCTAAATACCTAGCAACCATTTTTTTAAAAAATTGAACAATCAAATACGACGGCTAAAACCGTCGCATTTGGTCAACATCTAACAATGTCGTATCTGGTTACACAAATACAACGGTTGAATGATGCTACAACCGTCGTATATGGTATCAAATATGACAGTTAATAGCCGTCGTATTTGTTTCAAATATGATGGTTTCGACCGTCGTTTTATTTAACAACTACAACGGTTCAGACAGTCATTTTAGATGTCAAATACGACGGTTTTTTCATCTATTACGACTGTTTATCGTACTGTGTCTTTTAACCATTCGCAGTGATTAAATACGACACTTTTACGTAGTCGTCGTATTAGTTCATCGTATTAGTAAAATATGACAATTTTGTAGCCGTTGTAGAATAAAAACGATAAGACTTTTTACGATGATCATGAAATAATCGTTTAGCCGTTGTTTTTAGCTAATACGACGCTTGTTATGTCACCGTCGTATTTGATTTTTTTTTTAGTAGTGTCCCCTATTATAAAGTTGTTATCAGAAAGCTCAATGATCCTTCCTCTCTAAGTGATAATCCTATCCTTCATTTTCCAAGTCACCCTTTCATACCCTTCTTAATCCCCTCTTGTCTTGCTTCCTAGAAGAAATCTCTTTTGCTCTTTCCCTCCATTTGTAAGGGTTCGTTTAATAAAAGTGAAATATCAAAATTAAAGTTTAAATATTTAAGCATTGATATTTTAAGTCTAAAGACTAAATTTTGATTTTTGAAATTAAAGATTGAATTAATTATTATTCTTTTTGTAATATATTTTATTATAATTTAGATTAAATAAAAAAGAATAATAAAAAATGAGTATTTAATATATTTAGATTTTAAATTTAATTAATTTTTATTTCACTTAAAAATTATAATAAAATTTGAACACATCTTAATCAATTAAATAATAATAAGAATATACTAATAAACGTACTTAAGTAATTAAGTACTTAACATTATCCATTATCAAACATATCTAATTAAATAATTTTACATATTTAATTAAGTTATCAAAGAGGTCATAAAACTTATATATCCTAGTAATTGGAAAATACAGAACATGCACTCTTTTATATTTATGCATATTTGATAATTTAATTAACTATTAAAGTTATTAAATTATATGATATTATATGTGTGTATATTTTAATTGTTATATAATATGGAAATACTAGTTTTATGAAAATTAGTTCTGGATATTTATTGAGTAAAAGTTTGGGAAAAAAAAGTCCAGATTTTCTTTAAATATTTGTGGATTTTGAGTTTTGCCCTTCTTATTTAAAAGTCTTGATTCTTACCCTTCAACTCTTAGAAGACCTAAGTTTTGCCCTTCTATCTAATTTTGGCATTAAGTATTCCTAACGGCATCTCACGTGCCATTCACGTGACGAACTAGATGGACAATTTTAGAATCATCGTGATATATATATATATATATATATATATATATATATATATATATATATAGCAGTTCCTATTGTGACAAATGGTATCATCTTATGTCAACATGTGGATATATTGAATTCAAATATTTTTTTTAATAGGAAATCAACAGTTATATAAATTCATTAAATTCAAATGAATGTTATTTGAATCTATTAAATGTAGCAATATTTACTTCAAATAAAAGTTATCTTTTTTTTTTTAAAGAAGAAGTGAAAGGTTATCTAAATTTATTGAATTCAGATCAAGATTATCTAAATTTATTAAATTTATTATTTTGTTAAACAAAATATGAAGATTATCTGAATTTATTGAATTAAGATGAAAGTAATTTGAATTTATTAAATTACTATAGTACAAAAATTTAATAACTCAGTATAATGCACAGAGAATCAAACTAGTAATATAACAAAGTGCCTTTCTAATCTTTTTATAAAATAGTGGGTCGTATTGCCAATTTTGTTTTTTTTTAATTTTTTTTCCCTTTCTCCTTTTCCTTCTCCCCAACTCATGCACGTTACTACCTTGGCACCGTCGCGGCCCCCTCCCCCCTTTCCCACCCGATAATTCATGACACCTCTTTTAGTTACGGGCATTTCAGCCCTTGCTATCACTGTTACCCCTCTAAAAATTGAAACTTTACCTTTTTATCCAACGAAAAGTCCTTCAAACTCACCGATCTTTCCAATGGAACAAATCTAAATGAATTAGCAGTCTCTCCATTGGACTTAGCATTAGGAGTTGGGTTCGAAAAGGCATATTTCCTTAAAGAAAGGAGCCCAGTTGGGGTTTGGCGATTCGAAAGAAAGTTGGATTAGAGCTTGGACCATATGGAGAAAAGAAGGAATTGACAAAAATAATAAGAGATGAATCTTTAGGAGAGCCAAAGACACCTATACTTGATTTGAGCGTGAGAATGAACGGTGGACACTGGGACAGTGGAGATGATGGACGCAGAGGTGGCCGTAGTTGAGTAAGAAAGTTTAATAGTACTTGGACACTAATTATTTCAGTATGAATTTTGTTTGAATTTAATAAAAAATTATTAAATATATAAAATGAAAATGATGTGTAAATGAGATAGAGAAAGAATATTACAAATATATTTATATTTTTCGATAAATAAATATAAATATTATTTTGAATTAAGATAAATTTCCTATATCACTTGCACCTTAAAAGTGGAACCATAAGCAAAATAAGTTGAAAGCGAGAGGGAGAGGTTAGAAGGATGGTGGGTGGCGGTGGAGAAGCCTGAAAGAAATGGAAGGTTAAAAATGGTTATAGGGATTTTGGCCTGGAGAAGAGGTGGGAGATATTGGTGGTTCTGCTATGGCCGTTGGTGGTTGTTCAAGGGGTTATCTTGAACTTTTAAGTGAAAACTTCATCGTTTTTCTCCTTCTCTCTCTGTAATATTAAGCTGTCATTTACTCGGTGGAATTCACGTCTCCATGTTCATGAGCTGGGAGGAAGGAAAAAGGGAAGGAATATATATATATATATATATATATATATATATATATATATATATATATATATAATTTGCAATACAACCCACTATTTTATAAAAAAAAAAATTGAAATACTCATTGTTATCATAATGGTTTCAAATTTGACCAACGAGTTCGTCATGTAAATAGCACGTAGGGTGTCATTAAGAGGATTAAACTTTTAAAATAAGGAGTACAAAACTTAAATGAAAGTTTAAGGAGAATCCAGATGTTTTATCCTAAAAATTTTTACATTTTAAAAATGAGATATAAACTCTAAAACTATTTTTGGATAAGGATTTCAAAAGATAATAACCATTTATTGACTTTTAGCCAAATATCAAAATAGGAAGGTCCCTAGAAATTCCCATTTTCCGTATTTATTTTATTTAGCAAAATATGCTTATAATAAATAATTTCAAGAGCTGAAATGTTTAATCTCCACTTCTTGAGGCCAAACAGACAGCGTCCACGCACACTTTTTTATTTTCTTAAAGTAATTCATCAACTAAATTTGCCAAACTTTGATTTTTTTTTTTTTCCTCAATAGAAAAGATTTCACTTCTCAAATGCTTCAAAAAGATGGGAAAATTATATACTTCAAGAAGTTTTAAAATTTATGCTATTTGTTTATGGGTTGTTGATTAACTATATGTTTTAGAATATATATATATATATATATATATATATATATATATATATTATGGAAATATGTTTACATACTAATCCTGGATTTATTGTTACTTGGAGTAACCTTCTAGTATTATGTCTGTATACATTGTTTTAGTAGAAAATATGTATTTTAAATACTTTATAATTATTAATTAAATGTATTTATGGATGTAAAATTTTGTTAAATATTTTGTATATAACTTTACAAACTACTTTGACGTATACATAAGTGTAGCATAACTATTCACCTCATTTTTTAAATTGGAAATGTAAGTATGATGTTATGATTATTGGGGAATATCAGTACATTGACAATATTTTACATATTCTTTAGATTATATATATATATATATATATATATGTATGTATATATATATTAAACTTATATTTTCAGTGATAGATTTTAGAGTAAAAAGTATCGCTTGGATTGCTTCAAATTTTGATTTTATTTCGAAATTTCGTCAGTTGCTCTCAAACTCCTGAAGTGTCTTTAATCTTTACTCTTTTCTCAAATTTGGGCATTAAGTCCTGCTACCGTCTCCGCATGGACCACTCATATGACCAACTTGAGAGGCATTTTTGAAATTATCTCTCTCTCTCTCTCATAATAATCTACAAACGTCTTGGACATTATTTTCTTAGTAAATTGATGAATTTAGTTCCTGAATATTTTTATTTTAGTATGATTGGTCTCTATTTTTTTTTTTTTAACTTTATAGGTCTTCTATCTTTTTTAGATTGGCACATTAGGTCCTTCCGACCTAATTTTGGCAGTCAACCCGTTTACTCCAATTTTGACATATTAAAAAGGGACAAATTTAGTATTTTACTATTCACTTTTAATATTTAATAAAAATAAATTGGTGAGTTTAGTCCCTAAACTTTTTTATTTTGGCATGGTTGATTCCTATTCTTTTTTTTTTTTTTTAACTTTATAGGTATTCTATAACTCCTCCTGTGAGCTTCGTGGGCTTTGTCTGCGGTGTTCATTGCTGGTCTCAAACCCGGATAAAGGAGGAGAGTTGCAGTAAGACCTGTGACGGCCAGCGTAAAATATAGTCGCATCCATGATATGAACCAATCGATGGACTTCGTGGGGGCGTTCCCTACTCAGCGACGCGCTGCACTTCCTAGATCCGGGTGTAGTGATAAATATGCAATGATTGCTAGGTCATTGCCCGGAGGCAACGCCGATACGGTGTCAAATATGTAAGGATGTAGGGTAAAAAAGATAGTCTATAGTGATATGATTCGTCTAGTTACATGGAATATTGGATCTTTGACCGGTAGATTGATAGAACTAGTTGAGGTAATGCAGAGAAGAAAAATTAGCATTTTGTGTCTTCAGAAAACCAAATGGGTAGGTGAGAAGGTGAGAGTAGTAGCTCCGTGGGGTTATAAGCTTTGGTATTCAGGTAGAGTTAGGAATAGAAATGGAGCCGGGATTATTATTGACCGTAAATTTATTGATGATGTGGTTGAAGTACAGAGGAAGAGTGATAGGATTTTGAGTATCAAGATCATGATTGGTGGCAAAATTACTATTGTTATTAGTGTGTATGTGCCACAAGTGGGACTCGATGATTCGGTTAGGCAACAGTTTTGGGATGATTTAGATGAGATTGTTCCAAGTGTACCGTGTATAGAAAAACTTTTCATTGGTAGTAATCTAAACGGACATGTGGGTACTGATCAAAGCGAGTTTGAGAGTGTTCATGGAGGTCAGGGTTTCGGAGTTAGAAATGAAGCAGGAACTGATATTCTTAACTTTGCCTTGGCCTATGATTTGACCATAGCAAACACCTGGTTTAAGAAGAAAGATTCTCACTTAGTGATCTTTAGAAGCGGGTTAAATGCCAATCAAATAGACTTCTTTATTATGAGACGTATGTTTTGTAGTAGTTGTACAGATTGTAAAGTTATTCCAAGCAAGAGTGTAGTTACGCAACACAGGCTGTTGGTCCTCGATTTTATTTTAGGAAAAAGAGTAAGTAGCAAAATCTTCGGATTGACCCTAAGATCAAGTGGTGGAAGCTTTAAGGGGATGAAAGAATAGCCTTTGTCAATAAGGTAGTTGAGGCAGATGACTGGTCTTCTGATATGGATTTGGATCCAGATATTATGTGGAGAAAGATGACTCAATGTATTAGGACAGTAGCTAAGGAAGTGCTTAGGGAATCTAAAGGAAAAGTACTTCTAAACAAAGACGTGTCGTGGTGGAACAATGAAGTGAAAAAAGCCATAAGGAGTAAAAGAGAGTGCTATAAAAACTTAGAAAAGTGTGGGAGTGATGAGAATTTTGAGAAATACAAGATCTCGCGAAGAAAAGCTAAAGAAGTTGTTAAAAAAGTAAGATCCATAGTTTACAAGAATTTATATGAAAAGTTGGATACCAAAGACGAAGAGAAGAATATATATAGATTGGGGCGTTACAGGGAGAAGAAGACAAAAGATATCGATGTGGTGAAATGTGTAAAGGATGACAACCACAGAATTTTGGTTAAGGACGAAAAAATAGAGAGATGGAGGTTGTATTTTAATAAGTTATTTAATGTAAGTCAAGTCCAAGTTCCAAGTGTAGGTAGCCTAGCGATTTCGAATGAAGAAGCTAACCGTGTGTGTATTTGTCGTATTAAAAAAATATGAAGTTCGAGATGCCCTTAAAAAGATGAGACAAAAAAAAGTAGTAGGATCGGATGGTATACCGATCAAGGTTTGAAAGTATTTAGGAGAAATAGGTATTACATGGCTGACAAGTCTGTTCAAAAAGATATATAGAGTTAATAAGATGCCTACAGAGTAGAAGAAGAGTACTTTGATTCTTTTGTACAAGAATAAAGGGGATATTCAAGATTATACCAATTACTGTGAGATTAAACTCATGAGTTATACTATAAAGTTTTGGGAGAAAGTAGTTGAACAGAGGTTATGGGACATTATACAAATTTCAGATAATCAGTTTGATTTTATGCCTGGGCATTCCACTACGGAGGTAATTTATTTATTATGGTAGATGATTGAATATTATAGGGAAAGAAAGAAAGATTTACATATGGTATTTATTGACTTGGAGAAAGTCTATGACAAGGTACCTAGAGAAGTAGTTTTGTAGGTGCTGACCAAGAAAGATGTATTGCTAAAATATATTACTCTCATCAAAGATATGTATAAGGGAGCATGTATAAGTGTAAGGACTTGCGTCGAAGTGACTATTAGGGTGTATCAAGGATCAGCGCTTAGCCCTTTCATCTTGCAGCCGTTTTGGATGAGTTGACATGCACTATACAGGAGGTTGTGCCATGGTGTATGTTGTTTGTGGATGATATTGTGTTGATTGATAAGACTAGAGTCGGTGTAACTGCTAAATTGGAGTTGTGGAGACACACATTAAAACCTAAGGGCTTTAGAATTAGTAGGAGTAAAACAGAGTATATGGAATGCAAGTTCAATAATAGCAGAAATATAGCCTAAAGTGTAATTTTAGAAGGTAGAGATTTACCAATAGTTGATTGCTTCTGATATCTAAGATCTATTATTCAGAAAGACGGAAAGTTTGATGGCAACGCTGCACACTGAGTTAAGGCGGGTTGGTTGAAAAGGAGTGCGACTAGTATTCTATGTTATCGTAATGTACTATTGAATCTAAAAGGAAAGTTCTACAGGACAATCGTAAGACCTACTTTGTTATATTGCACGGAATGTTGGGCAGTTAAAAGGTGTCATATTCTAAAAATGAAAGTAGTTGATGTTGGAAAGTATGCCCTCGTAGATTAGGTTTCTGATGTAATTATTGAATAGTTTAAGAAAAGAATTTATTTTTCAGAAATCGTTTGTGAATTTATTTTCTTTATTTGTGCACAATTTCATTTAGAAAAGACCTATTGTGTTTAAATAAGTGGTCCATGTGAATGGTGGTCTTTCACAGTAAGGTATGGATCATGGGTTATTTAAACACATAAACATTTGTTCTTAATCAATTGATGAGAGTGAGAATCTCGTCATATTTAGGTTATTATGTTATGAATTCCAAATGGGAAGGCTTACCTTTAGCCAGTGAGTAGTCCACTCACTTTATGACATAAGCGTATTTCAAATACGTAGAATAGGACATGTAATAGTGGTTTCTAAAAAGTACTATATGGTAGAAACGTAGACTACTACCGCTACAGCGTGGACAGTACTCTACGACTTGAGTATGAGTTGGTGGTCTGACAAAGATGGAAGCATATACTTTGATATGCTATAGTTGAGGTTCTATGGTAGAACCAATATACTTGCATATTGGGTTTATATAACTAGTTAATTAAGACAGACTTGTATGAGATAGTTTTTACACAATATCGCCATTTGTGGTTATTTGAATGATCTAAATGTTCAGAGTATTGGGAAACATGACTTGGATGTTTGCTTTAGGGTAGCAGTCGTCTCCAGGAAGTCGTGGATCATTGAACTAGAAGCCTAAGGATGGTAGATGTCATTTAGAGGGGTGTTAGTACACTTCTTCCTCTCTAAATGCATGGCGATGTGTAGAAGGGTATTTTAGTCATTTTACCAGTAGTTCGAAGACTTTGCTAATGCAACATTGTCCTTGGGATCAATATTTTCTTATAGTAATATTAGGAAATATTTAAAAAACAAAATACATCTATTTATATAGTAGAGGTATTTTGATAATTTTAGTAGTCAAGACTATGTGTCTTTTTGGTCCTCGGAATAGCCCGTAAGTCCTAATTAATTTTTGGGTTGAGGAATTGGTCTCAGTTAAAGAGGGTTTTATTTTATTCAGGAAATCTAATTTATTATTAGATTGGAACAAAATAAATTGAGAGAAATTCTTTATCTGGTTTAATTGGTTAATTAATTATTCAGGGCCTATGTCCAGTTTGAATAATTAAAAAATTAACCTGGGTTTAAACTAGAGGAAAATAATTAATTCTTAATTATTTATTTGGTTATTTGTTTAAGCCCAAGAAATAAATAATTAAAGTTTAATTATTTTGGTTCATTTGGGCTCATTAATTATTTATTGGGTTATTTATTTAAATCCAAGGAGTAAATAATTAATGTTTATTATTTTAGGCTTTTCGAGTCCAAGAAAAATAATAAATATTATTTTGGTCTAATAGCCAGGATCATAGGGTTTTTCCAGATACGGTTTAGTAGAGTTTAGGGTGAAGCCAAACTTATTCTATTAATAATATCCGGATGTTTAAAATATTAAATCTCGGGGGATATTGTTATCAAATTAATTAAAAATCCAATTTTGGCTACACTACTCACGACTCTCCTGATGGAAAATGAAAACCTTTGATTTTCTCTCTTGTGACTCTCTGTCTCTCGTGACCTTTTCTTTTCACTGGTTTTTGGTTGTTAGCTAATGCATAAGAAGCCAAGCTAACAAGAACCATGACCGATGCTCCTCTCAACCCACTTTCTGTGTTCACCAACAAAGATTGGGGAGGGCATATTCTGAGAGCTGAAAGGTCTGGCATTAATGCACCTGAGGAGAAGTAAGAGATTGGCAGGAGAACAACCGAAAGCTCCATCAAACGGGAAGGAAGAAGCTGTCCCTGTGATTCAATCTATTCTTCCACAGCCTAAGGGGTTTAAGGCATGCAGAGATATGGTCTAAATGCTTCCATGCTGTTGCTATTCTTTGTTCATGTTTTTTTTCCCTCCATTTTTGTCTCCCGTGAGCATGCTCCTCTGTTTTTCAAACTTTCAGTTAAGATGCGTATGTTACGGTTGATGTGTAGATATGCTAGAAAGGATAGAGTCAGAATGAGACCATTAGGAAAAAGGTGAGTGTGACATCTATATAGGAAAGGATAAGAGAAAGTTGCCTGCGTTGGTTTGGACATATTCAAAGAAGATCGAGGAATGCTCTTGTTAGGACGATTGAGAGAGGGAGGCATGATAGGTTAGACAGAGGTAGAGATAGGCCTAAAACGACTTGGATAGAGGTTATTAGGAGAGATATGTCTTTGTTAGATTTAAATGAAAATATGGCGTTCGGTAGAAAGAAGTGGCGAGAGAGGATTCATATGGATGACCACATATTACCTGACGTTGGCTCGTGTAGCCGACCCCAAGTTACTTGGGATTAAGACGTAGTTTGTTGTTATTGTTGTATAGGTATTCTATCTTTTTATTTTGGCATGATTGATCCCAATTCTTTTTTCTTTTAACTTTATAGTTCCTCTTTTTTTTTTTTTTTTGTTTGGCACATTAGGTCCTTTCGACCTAATTCCGACGGGTTAACCCTAAATCAACCATATTCTTATATATATATATATATATATATATATATATATATATATATATATATATATATAACTTTATAGGTCTTCTATTTTTTTAGTTTGACACATTACATCCTTTTTGACCTAATTCCGCCAGATCAATCCTAAATCAACCCATCTACTTCAATTTTGACCTATTAAAAAAGACAAATTTAATATTTCATTATACATCCAATCATTTTTTGTACTAGAATTATATATATATAGAACTAAAACAATTGTCCTTCAAAATTCATCTTCAGAAACTATCCAGAAGGATAGATTTTTATAATATCATACCATGAACAACAAATTGCTTTTTCATTGAGTTTTCAATTAAATATTAAAGGTGTACAATAGAATATTAAAATTGTCATTTCTTAATGGGCTAAAATAAGAGTTGACGGTTGATTTAAGGTTGACCTACCAAAATTAGGTTAGAATGACCTAATGTGTCAAATTAAAATAATAATAATAATAATAATAATAATAATAATAATAATAATAATAATAATAATAATAATAATAATAATAATAATAATAATAAAGGACGTATAAAGTTAAAAAAAAAAAGAATAGGAACTAACCATGCCAAAATAAAAAAGTTTAGAGACTAAACTTACCTATTTACCTTACTTGAATGGGAGATATGATATTGAGATTTTTTATTTAAAGAAAGATAGTATTGACATGCTGTGTGATTTGATCATGATAGAACAAACATCAATTTAGATTTTACATTTGTAGATTCTTTTGATTATTTGATTTGGTTATTATTTGTAATACGATTTATACATTTGTGATTATAAATTTGAAATTGTTTTAGTTCTATATATACAAAATTTTAATACAAAAAATAATTAAAAGTGTACAATAAAATATTAAATTTGCTATTTTTTAATGGGTCAAAATTAGAGTTTACGGGTTGATTTAGGGTTAACCCCGAAATTTGGTCGAAATGACCTAATGTGCCAAATTAAAAAAGATAAAGAACCTATAAAGTTTAAAAAAAAAAAAGAATAGAGATGAATCATGCCAAAATTAAAAAGATAGAAGATCTATAAAATAAAATAAAATAAAACAAGGACCAATCATGCCAAAATAAAAAAATTTAGGAACTAAACTCACCAATTTATTTTTATTAAATATTAAAGGTGTATAATAAAATATCAAATTTATCCTTTTTTTAATGGGTCAAAATTAGAGTTAAAGGGTTGACTCGTCGAAATTAGATCGAAAAGACCTAATATGCCAATCTAAAAAGGATAGAGGATCTATAAAGTTAAAAAAAAAAGAATAAAAACTAACTATACCAAAATAAAAAAGTTCAAGGACTAATTTTAACATGAAATGAGTTTGATACAACATCAAAATATGCAGCAATGAACTTGTTTGAAAAAATTACTCACATCTACATCTTGGACAAATTTGTTATGACTAATACAAGCTTCCCCTTCGTATCATATCAAATCTTTTTCATCGACGACATCAAGGAAGCAATAAACAATGCGGTGAAATTTCAAAGTGTCATCTACTCTTGTGAAGCTCTGTATATATAGTGGATTTTTGTAGTGGTTGATAATGGCAACACAAACAATCATCGTCTCCTTCCTCTTGATTAGTGAGCCAAACACTTCCACTGGCTCTAGCCCTTTTACATTGGTTAGAGGAGGGGTTGATTTCTTCTTTCTTTCTCCTCCTTCCCAAACACAAATGGTGCTGATGGCACAGGCTGACCTGCCGTCTACCTCCCCCCCTTCTTTCCCCTTCTTTCTGCCTCATTTGCCTTCACTGTCAACACCAACATATCTGCCCTTTGCCTCCCCATCCTCTTTCCCTTTTTCTCCTCCTTTGCCTTCACCATTGATGCCGACAGATTCTCCCCCTGGCTCCCCTCCCTCTTTTCCCTTTGCTCTTGCTCTTTTGCCTTCACCATTGGTGTTAAGTACTACCAAATATGCCTCCTCTTCTTTCTTCCTCTTCTCCCTTTATCCTTCAGCTCCTTTTCCTCTTCCCACCTTTCCTCCTCCTCCTCCTTTATCTTCACCACCCGCGACACAGATATACCTCCTCTTTTTTCTTCACCAATAGCCATGTCGAACATTTCCAATCTACCTTCATCCCACTAAAACCTCTTCTCTCTACCACTACAACGCCTCTACGATTGCCACTATTGGCGGTTGTCGGTGGTGGTGGAACGGGAAGAAAGGAAGGAACAAGAACGAAATTTCCGGGAAATGGGGTTGTTTTTATTCGGAATTCTGACAGTGGGGCTGCTGCCGCCAGAATTCCAAAAGTAGTGTGGTCGCATTCTGTGAATGCGACCATGACAATCGAGAAAAATTAAAAAAAAAAAAAGTGATGCGACCGAAGGTCACATTCTCTGAATGTGACTTTAATATAGGATTCCACTCCTTGCATCCTCCACTTCACTCCTTTTCATCCTCTTGTACACCAAAATGTTTCCCTGTTCACCACTATGAATAGGCTCGGTTGACCATTGCTCCTTTCCAATTTGTTCATCTAGGAAGCTATTGGTGCTCCCTATGTCAACTAGGATGGATTTGGGTTTTTGTCTAACATAGCCTTCTATCCTAATGGTGTTGCAAATTCTATTTCCTTCCATTGCATTTAAGAACATCAAAGCCATATCATCCACTTCCTCTCCCAATATTGAATGGACACCAACTTCTCCTATTTCGTCCAGCAATTCTAGCATTTCCAACTCCTTGTCATCACCTTCTGCCATTCCTTCCATGATCATCATTTTGACTTCCTTCATTACACAATGTTCATTCCAAAATTTTCTATGCACTTAAAATACAACCCCTTAACTCCCCTCCTCTGCAATTCCTTTGGAGTTAATTTTTTGGACTTAAAATGGTTCCTTAAACTTAGTGACTTTCTGGGTTTTTGGTGGATCATTTTGGAGTGGCTTTTTTTGTTGGAAACTCTTTGTGTTTTTGGAGAAAGTTTTGTGAGGTTTTTGGGTGGCACTGATGTGACACAGCTAACTCAAAAACCCTTTCTAAGGTTCTGGATGGAACATATCACCGTTGTCTGAATTTCATCCTAAGACCATTAAAACACAGATATAAAATAGCTCTTCGGTAGATTACGGTTCTAAGTTCATCATTCTAAGTGAAAAGCCTTCAAGCTTATTTCCCTTGAATTTCTGGAATCCTTGCTCATTCAATGATACCTGAGGTGGACATTTTGAGTGGGCATTTCACTTAACATGGATTGATACCTGAGGTGGACATTTGAGCCGGCGGCGAAGGCTTGCGGCGAAGAGGGTCTTCAAAAACTGAATTTTTGATGAAGAACGACTACGCAGGGAAGGGATATGGGGGTTTAATGCGACCTTGAGGTCGCATTCCAGGAATGCGACCTCAAGGTTGCATAATATATATAAAAAAAAAAAAAATCGGTAGAGGTCGCATTCACAGAATGCGACCACATTTTACTAGCGTGAATGCGACCTCACTACTTCTAGAATACCGGTTGGGGTTGCCCCTCTGTCGGAATTCGAGAGAAAAACAGTCCCATTTTCCGGAATTTTCAGAACAAGAAGGAGCAGGGAGAGGACTAGAAGACAAAGAGTTAAAAATAAATTTATAAGATTAATCAAAAGAATCAAATAGTTTTTAAAATAAATAAAAAGGTCAAATCATTTTATTAATGGGACAAATGAAAAGAGAACTTAAATGACGAAAATACCTTTAAAATCCCATCTCTGTTCGGCATCTAATGTGTAAATTGTACGTAAGGGTAAGGATTAAGGTATTTTAAGAGTTAGAATGCACAAGATAAAATTTAAAATAAGCGTAAATTTTAAAATGTGAAAAAAATTAAGAGTTATTAGCGTTTTTTACAGAATTTGTTTTAAGAAATTTTGTAAAAAATATACGTTATGTGGTTTAAATATGGCTTAATTATTGATGTTGTTGAGTACATTGTATTTGCTATTATTATGTATTTGTGAATTCTTAATTATGGCTTGTGGTTGTTGTACCTTTGGTGATGGTGGTTAATGTTGGATATTTGAATATTCAGTTATGTTTTTTTATGGATGTATTTATACATGTTTGAGATTTGCGGTTTATGTAATAACAATATAGATATTTAGTATTGTAAGTTTGCAAGTGGAATTTACAATTCTCAGAGTGAATAGTATGTTTTGTTGGAGTGAAAATATGAAAAAAAATTGAGGATATGTAAATTTAAACATAAATGAAAAATTTATATTGTTTGGTTAATAAAGAAAGATAGAAAAGAAGTAAATTGTAAGGGAGAAAGCTCTCCCTCTATCTCAACAAAACAATCGTTTAAATTTGAATACATTAAGACATAAATCATCATTTGCTTTCCTTTCATTTTAAATAAACAAAATATAAATAAGTTATATTTATTGTCCTTAGTAGAAGTCCAAATATGTGAATCCAAACCAATGCCTTTATGAGTTCCTCATCCCCGATATCCCTATATCGTTCCAATTTTTCATTATTATCAAATTATTATCCAAGCACTAGAGGTCTTGATGAATGGCCTTATCCACTTCCTGCTCATTGGAGAAAAAGATTTGGAAGATATTACAGCGTATTGGTTGAATCTTGATTGCCTGAGATTTCCACACTCTCACAGTAATTGGTTTTAGGGTTTTGATTGATCTGTGAATGGATGTGGCCAATACATATATCATAGCATGCTTGAATTCCTTCTCTTACCTCATCATCCCTAATCATTAATATATCTTCCTCTTCCTCCGTAGCTGAGATCACTTCCAAATTCTTATTAATCTCCCCCACTGCAGTTATAATTCAAGCACGAATGAAAAAGTAACCCCAAGGCCTCCTAGATTAGGGATTCCAAAACTCCCACGGGGAGAGAGTATCATATAATGAGTTTTGGCCATCTCAAATATTCATATAGAAAATAAATACCTATTATTTTGAATTATTTCATAATGAATGTTCATATTTTTAAAATACATATATTTTTCATCTAAACTTTCAATTTTAACATTTTTTGTTAAAAGAATATGACTTTATAACATATGATCATACAATTAACCTTCGTAATTAAAGTTAATATGACAATTTAAATACAATCAAATATTCTCCAAAGTAAGTAAAAAAATAAAAATTTTGTAATTGGAAATGAGAATATCTCTTAAGCGAGCTTCTAGGAGAAGAATGGTATTACACAATGCATGAAAAACAAATGGCATCTGGAGCCTGGAAATCAAGAAACAAAATTGAGACATTTATATAATTGGTCCTTTATATTCTAGCCGTTGTTTTTATAGCACTACTGCACTAGTATTCCAATCAATCCAACATTATATCTTACAATTTGTATCTTACACTGAGTACGAATTCATAACAAGAAACATAATTCAACTAAAACCCACATTCCAAACAAAAAATACAGGATGCACATGCAAGCACATATAGCTTAAAGTAGGGTTTTCAGATAGCCCTAGAAAATAGGATTTCACAAATTGCACTTACCTATTTTATACACTTCATCTTGTAGATATTCAATTCCATATACAAACAGTAATATTTATCTACTATGAACTGAAACCAGGAGTAATATTTATAATATTTATACACTATCAATGGAACACTCCCCCAACTCGCACAACCTCCCCTCCGCACAAACACCCCCCCCCCCCAACCCAAACTGAAAAAAAAAAAAGAGTATGTTAAAATCTATGCATAGAGAAGAAGGTGGTAGAATGAATGTTAAATCCAAATACCAATTTGGCTAAACGTTGTATTGAGTCAGCCAATTCAGACAATTTGCCTTACATAAACTGTTTCTAGTCTCGGCCTTAACTAGAAATGAAGGAACAATACTACAAAAGGTCTTAACTAGCATTATTGAATGTATAACAATCCCAGAGTTTCAAAAGATCGCCATCCTTAGTAACCATAATTTGTGCCATAGACAGAACCATAGCCCCCAGTTTGTCCTGCAAGACTGCTATTTGAAGGGGGAGATGCATAAACTGTACCATGGGGTGCATAAGGGTTATAACCTTGGTCAGTGGATGCAGCTGGCTGGGATTGAGCAGGGCCTACTACCGCTTCAGCCATGAAATTCTGCAATAAAAAATCACCTAATGGTAATAAAAGCTTCCTGATAAATGGATTGCAGGGTAAATTTGACACAGCAAAATTCTGGTCAAACAAATGCCTAGCTGAGCGACACCCGTAAAAATTGCTGCATTAGCTAGGAGCAACCTCAACTGCAGTATATCATGGTGAAAGATCAATTGAATCATGGAAAGCAGAATTGTCTAGAGAGAAACGAGTCTCTGTTTCAAGCGCTGTGCCTTTCGGTACAGTACTCAGATTAGTGTTTTATTAATCTCTTCTCTTCATTATATTTTTTTATTTCTATCTGAGAAGAGATCCTGACTTATAAAATAATCAATAGAAAAGAATTGCCGCACAAAAGGCTGTACAGTAAGGTAAAACCTTTCTAAGAAGAGAGAAAAATCTTGTATTCTGGAGTCACAGTGGGTGGAGATGAATGGGAAGGAGTAGCAGCAGTGCCAAGAAAAAACATGCTATGTTAAGTTTCAACATGCTATAAAAATCAACTATTTACATGATAACAAGTTCATGAAGGAACAATGGCACTTGTAGACCCTTTGATGTTATAGTGCGAACTTCTAGGACAACCTAGCAAAATCATACCTATAATGTGTCAAAACTGTACTAGCAACTGAACAAGCTTCTTAATTAAATTGATACTCAAGATCTAGTCTTAATAGCATTTTAGAAAAAAGAAATGTTGAGCCTGCTGATTAGCTAGTTCTTTGGGGCAGAAGATAAGCGTAACAAAACTACAGAAACCAAACAAAAATCCCTTAAATTACAAGTCTCAGGAAAATAGATTGAACAGAAAAAAAAAAAAGGATCGATCATTAGCCTTTTACAGAAATATGTGATAAGACCAGCTGAACTATTAGCAAGAACAAACAATTGGGCTGATGAAATGCATGGATCAATCAAAAACTGAAGAGTTAGAAAGATTGCCTGAATCAACTGTTGAGCAGTTTGAACTTGAGAAGAAGTTCCAGTTATCTCTACTGTCATCTCTCCGGGCACTCCCCTTGTTTCCTGTATGGTAACAGTAGCACCGCTAATCCGCCTAATGTAACTTATACTAGAACCAGCAGTACCAATCACCGCATCAGCGTAAGATAGTGGAATTTGCATTTGCTGTGTCAGCTGCAAAATTAATAACTTCAGATAGTCCTGAGCTGGGGAAAATTTTGTGCAGTTTTACAGTTCAATTTAGCAATTATGTTTCCTGAGTTAACTATCTCTCAATCCATCAGATTCATCAAAAAAAAAAAGAGCCCAATCAGAAAGAAGATAACCTGAGTAACAACAGATGGTGCTGGCTGAGTATTAGATGATGAGTGTACTGGCATTGGAGCTTCTCTGCCATAGGCAGAGATTCCATGATGAGGCTGTTTTTCCAGTGGAGGAGGCATGTCAGCCAGTGGATAATAGTTGTCATGCTGCCGAGGAGTTGCAAAATGAGATCCAGCTCCATAACCAGGACCTCCGGAAACATTTGGGGGAAAAGCTTGAGGTGGTTGGCCCCATGATTGGGGAGGAGGCATGTGTTCCATTTGAGGATTTGGCATTTGCATCTAAGTGAAGAAAAAATAATTAATCATGATGAATCATCACTTCAACTGGCTAGATGATTAGTTGACTTCTTTTATGTTATAAGTACACATACCTGCATTTCAAATATTGGAATAACAGTGCGATCAACAAGAAATTTCCTCAGATGAGAAGCAATCAATTCAAGTGCCTTGTGCACTGCCACCGGTTCTCCTACTACTTCCACAATTCTGTCCTCTTGAAGAGCAAAAACTGGCAGGTCTTCTGCAATAATTTGTTTTAACCTTTCAATGTTACAAGGAAATTCACACAAGTGTACTTATATGAAATTAAAATTTGTACTCTAGAGAATTAGTTGAACTTAAGCAGAATCCCAACATTGCAGACATTGCTGAGGACATGAATGCATGGTACGGTGCTCTTCCAATGAACAATTTGATCATTAAATTAACAACATTGTCCATTACTTGGTAATCAAAGCCCAAAGATATATGAATTAACCCATATTGACTGACCAAGTAGAGAAATGGCCCCGCCTCTTTTTTATTTTTCCTGCATTTTTATTTGTGAAAGTTTCTCATTGTTATGATAAAACTAGGAAGATTGGCTTACCCCTGCTTAAAGAAATCCTAAGTCACTAATTCACGGATTGATGCTGAACTTTACAATATCCCAGATAATTAACAATAGCTTCCTTTTCAGATAACCAAGCAGCATTAAATCGCATAATCTGTTTCAAACAATTGAACGAAATTTGCTGAATTAGAAGTTCAGAGTGGATTTGTGATAAGCTCACAAATTCACTAGTCAAGACGACAAATTGGCATAAAGCAATTTGCCACTTGCACAGAATTCAAGGGATTTGGCTTATATCTAATCAAACTTTTGGGGCCTGCAGTAACAGCTGGTTCCACTGATACATATAGAAGCCACTTCTATAGTAGTTCTACGGTAGAAGTGCCATTTACCTTGTAAAGTCTATAGTGGATCCGGAATAGAATTCAAAGTTTCAAGCGTTGCCTCTGTTTCCTGATCCTTTGTCTTTCAAATTTTGGCAAATGATATCACTTAAAATAAAATTTTATTTAAAAAATCTATATACCTTTTTTTTCTTTTTTCTTTTTTCTTTTTTTTTTAAATGAACACTCTTGGAAATTATCTGGAATAATGGAGTTTCAAATGTCAACACTCAGCTCTCCCTCTCGATCAGATTCTAGTTCCCACTCTACAACCTTATAACTTGAGCACAGATCGAAACTATGCATCCAAAGGTTGTATTTGGTATGACAGGTAAAAGAATTCATTTCAAATCATGTTCTTGGAAAATGGAAAGACATGAAACCCATATGTTCTTCAATTAGATAGATGACAACAGATTGTGAATGAAAGTTTATCCCAAATCATTGATGGATTTGATGCAAAGGATGTGAAACAAATTCCAAAGATTCAAAATTCTCAATTCTGATCTAAGTCTATCACTCACTAACTTGATATCGTCATAAGTAAAAATCTAAGGAACTCTTTATGGTTCCTTAACTTCAATCAGCAGGTAGTTAAATAAACTTCCTCCCCATAGGATGCATAACAAATGTTTATTAAAAGAGGCAGAGAATCCATTGTAACAAGATCATTTTTGTTGAAAACTTCATAGATTTAGCGTGAGTGAAGAATTTTCTAGGAAAATGTTCCACTTCCGAGGTTCTCTTTATCTAGCCTGTGAAATTTTAGTTTGTCCCTCCCTAATTCAAAACTCACAGTTTCTTCATGATGGTCGAGAAACTTGACCTGCTGCACTAATGTCTCGACTTACAACAAATGCGACGCACATAAGATAACTTCACCTTCTGCAAACAAAATAAAAGAATGTAAGAGAAGACTAACCCATTGGAAGAACTCTAACAATGCAATTAGATTCTTCCTGAATGGATTTGACTGTTGTTCCTTGTTTTCCAATCAAACTTCCTGCCTGTGCAGCAGGAACTAGTAGCCTAGTTGTAACCTTGACTCCTGCTGATGGTGCATGAGATGAGTCACTGTCCAGTCCGTCCACAACACGTTTATGGACTCTGAGCAAACCATCAATGGCAGGCGGAAGAGAAGAATCAGGCTCCTCCTTGGCAGACACCATTACCTTTCCAAAAAGTGAGGAAAATCAACACAGTAAGCAGGCGAGATGAGCTAACAAAACCTATTATGTAACAAAGAATCAAAGATATTCCATTTCCACATAGCTCATAGAACAGAACGATCTAAAGACCACAAAGAATGTATTATTGTAGATTTTTCCCATAGAGGATCATCGAAGAGTATTAACTGTTCCCAGATCTTATAAAAATTTATGGTATAAAATTCTTCAAGAAAATACATCCAGGTTTTATTATACTAAACAATACCCAAGATCCCAAAATCTCAGCACCTAAATCCATAACTGGGGCCCAGGTCAAGCTTAAACTCAAGGATTGAAGCCACAAATCAAAGTCCATATACTTGTTTATAGTTTCTTTCTCCTCTTCTTTTTCTTTTGGTGGTTGTATGCATGTTGGAGGACTACACAAAATAACTAACTTTATTCAAGGCTCAGTAATGAAATCCACATACATTTTACTTTTGAGGCATATGCTATATTGCACTGCTTCTGTTGCGCACCTCCACTACAGAAGGGGATGAGACATAATAGTACAAAAGATGCTTTAACTTCTATTAGCAAAAGAACGTTTAATAGTACAAAAGATGTCTTAACTTTTATTAGCAAAAGAATGTTTAATATTTGCATCCCTGAGGAAATAAATTCTCAAGAGAGCCAAGCCCCTCATAACATATAATACCTTCAATTATCAATCTTGGGCTATTTCTAGTTGTTTTCCTCTAAAGTATCCTTTTGTAATCAAGATTTATTTAACATTCCAATATTGTCCGTATCTTATCACTGTCAGACACCAACAAACTATATTGGATTGTACTACTTTGAACATACAATTGGTTTGTATCCAAATAATCAACCAATTAATAATTCAAGAGAATGAGCAAGCACAGAAAAATAAACTTACAGCTCTTTCTGTAATCCCTGGAGGACCATCAAGAATCTTGATCCGAGCTTTTGATTCCTCACACATTTTCTTAATAAATTCTCCTTTGCGTCCAATTATGCTACCAACCTTCTGCGCAGGAACCACCATGCGAAATACACTTTCTCCAGGCCACCCAGGCCACCTTTTACCCCCTTCAGCAGCTGAAGCATTTTGCAGTTCCTCTTCTTGGTCAGGGTGTAAGTCCTCTGATTGTTCATCAATTTCTGGTTCAGTGGCTTCTTGATCATGCTCAGCAATTCCTTGATCAGGTTCAGCCATACTCTTATCAGGTTCAGCAGTAGTTTGATCAGGTTCAGCAACACTTTGATCAGGTTCAGCCATAGTCACTTCACTGAAGAAAAAAGAAGACATTGCAACAATGTAAATCTTCTTTTCTACGGCTTTAGTAGGAAAGTTACAACAATACAAGCAGCAACCACCCCATGCATGTTGACAATGAGATGAGATAAGTGCATCTAAAGGTAACTTAAAAAATTCAACTTTCATTCTACTAACAACTAATAAGAGATTCACAAGAGATTTTTTTTTTCCCCCTTTCAAATTTGTCTGGATTTCTTTGGTCCATGTTTTCAGCAACAGAGCATTTCCAAAATACTAGATATGCAGCTGTACAAGAGTTCATGCACTTTAAGCTGCACAAGAATTATGGTCATGCAGTTGATAAAGAACCTCACGAAAGCAAATTCAAAAAATATAATTAGGAAACAAAGCTCAATTGGGGAAAGTTAGGAGGACATCGTGCTGCCTGGGGTTTTCCCTAGGTTTCTCAGATCCAAGTCTTAATGAGTGTAACTTGACAAATTGTTCAATAACCAGTTCACTGGAAGGAGAATGAACTAGATACAAATTTTCTTCCAAAGCAACTTCAGGTATGCAGTACAGTATTTCCTATTTTGGAGTCTTGACAAGATTGATTGTTAAATACACAAATCCAACAAATAATCTACATGTTACAAGATTAAATCAAACTAATTTTTTGGGATAAAATCTGTACAATCCATTTATTCTCCAATCCATGAAGTCAAATTTGCACCCAAGTTACTACTTCCACATGATAGCAAATTATATGCTAAAAATATGGGTTCCATGTCAGATTCCAGTTTTGATTAATCCAAAGGCTGCTCGAAGCTATAGAAAATAGACAAAATACTTGAATAAGGTACTTAAATGACCTTGAAATATCAGAGAACATGTATTTCTTTTATTGTGGTAACACATAAAAGACTTGGCCATGGCACATAAAAATGGGGAGACAGAAAATCCAAAACATACAAATCCAGAAAAAGAAGGCAAATCTGTTGTTAAGTCCAGCAGACAACAGTATTAGGCAGGGGTTTAGAAACAACCCATGTAAAATCAATCATTTCCATGGGTATCAATCCAACTAGAACTTACAAATATCAATTTAGAATAAGCAAAGCATAAACCATTTCTAATACAGAGATATACACGGGAACAAAAATCAAATAACAATGAAGTACCTAGTTGCAAATGAACAAATCAAAAAGGATCCTACTGATCCTCAAACAATGAGTGCAATGATCTCCTTGCAATGATCTCCACCTTCAAGATAAATAGATATGAAAAAACAAAAAGGATATGCAATTCCAGTTTGAGAGGGGGAAAAAAGGCCCAACCCACATTCCTGTACCACACTCTTAGCCCACAGTCCACATCACTCAGCCCACAGAGACAAACGTACTTCAAAAGACAGGCTGCCAAGTTTGGAAAAAGGATGCAGAGAACAAAATCTCAATCATTTAAATAAGAAGAAACAGCAAATTTTCCCTAGACTTTGATAATCAAATTCTTTCCTATGCCCTAAGATTGACATTCAAACCTTCATGTAGACCATTACCTGATGCTCATAGGATCTAATGTGCAAAATCACACACATCTAGAGTAAAGAGTGAGAAAATATATGCTTTATATCAATAACAGCATTGTGTTAAAGTGTCAAATCCACCAATAAGATACTAAAAGCTGCATTTTCATCAGTTTGCACTTTAAAAAACATAAGCTGAAAAGCACACTTCAAGCTGAGTCATACCAAGCAAGTCTGTGTAGTCCCAAAAATATCCCCTTAAACATTCTATTATTTAAAAAAAAAAAATCAGAAATCAACTTTTACTCTATAATATCTGACTTCTATACAGCCTAATGACTTCAATATATGCATTGAATAAAGCAACCTTTTGCTTAAGATTTCCGCACTGTTTTCCCAAAGAGGTTGGTCTAGGTTCAGTCCAACATTAATTATAATTGTTACTTAGCATTTATTAGATAGATTTCACAGAATAAACAAGAAAGAAAGAATTCAGAGAAAGGGCGGAAAAAACAGAAAACAAAATACACTGCCAGATTCACACCTATGTGCCCATAGGCTATCCTTAACCCATTTCTCAAAAATAATTGTCCTTTATGTCACCTTCAGAAACACCTTATGCACTTTGAGACACTTCCCCAAAGCTTACCTTAAGACTGCAAGAAATCAAAACTAGATACTGAATCTGAAGAACACAAATATGCAACTTAAGCTAACAGATCAATCTCACAAAGCTTTTAGACAATTTCAATGCACAAAACCACCTCCAAGGAATTACAAAAATCAAAGAATAAATAAATTAATCACGACATGAATAGAGAAGCACACAAGTTACCTAGGCTTAGTCCCAAACTCAAATGAATCTATGACCATTGGTTCATAGGTCCATGGATCATAAATCTCAGCATTCATTGAGGAGTCAGAGATGATTTTGACTTGATCAAATGATTGACTAGCAAAACTTTAATGGAATGACAGAGAGAATGAAAATTTAGGGAGGTGGAACACAAACAGAGAAAAGTAGATATAGATGAAAGAAATATGCGTTACAAGTTTGGCAATCAGTATAAATAAGAGCAGTCACGAGTCATAAGGCCACATTAGGAAAACTTTAAATGTATATGTCACATTTCTAAAAGAGGACTTTGAATACCTTCTAGGAAAACTTTAAATGTATATGCCACATGTCTAAAAGAGGACTTCGAATACCTTCTATGCTATTTTACGAAAAATGAAAGGTGTTAATATCCAACAAGAGAGCCTCAATGAATTTGCACATTTCATAGGAATCTTTTACTTGTTCATGACTGTGGAAGGAAACCCTTTGCGTGAATAATTCGAAATTTGTAAATGTATTCTAAATAGATGGCCAATAAATGGCACAGATTCCATCAAATCTTTTAAATTATAGGGGTTTGGGAATGAGCAAGAAATATTTTCTGCCTCCGGTTGATCAAAAGATTACATTTTTTTTTTTATCTCCAAAGAGTTGTGTTAGTAATTTATTAATTATTTTGTTAGGAATTAAGCTCAGACAAGTTCCCAAGGCAGGGAATACTTCAAAAATTGCTAGTGTAGTTGGTAATAGCACAGGCAATTAGTCAAATGTCCAGCATCTATCACAGGAGAAGCTGCTATTTTACGTCTATTCTGAGGTAAAAAACAAACCATCTTTCAAAATTCTGAATTTCTGTATTTAGTACCGAGCAATGGACTGGAAAAGATACGAGTCCTTTCATATGGAAAGGCCATAGCTCCAAATTTTCCTATTACATTAACACCTGAGCAGTTACAAAATGACCTATGATACTTTAGGGACTGTACTTTCAAAATCAACGGTTTAGGCATTTTAAGGTTGGCTGTTTTAGCTTAAGAAGTTACCATTCACCAGGTATTCCTTCATAATTGTAGTGCTACACATACTAGCAATCTAGGGATGCGCCTTTCATTTTATTTTATTAGCGACAATAGACTTTTGGAAAGGAGAATACGCAGATGAAGTTAATACCAGATAGCAGTATGTAACTGCATATCAGCATTTCTTTATTTTCCACATGCAGTCTCAATTCCCTATTTATCTCTCTATATTCAATCTTAAATATCCTTGTCTCCTTTTCTTCATCTCCGTCAACATATCAGATTAGAGTTGGTTTCTATAAGTTTCATTTGATTTATCAATGTGCTTCGGTGGATCATGTGGAAATGGAAGGCTTATACCTGGATGATCCTAAACACCTTTTTCCCCTTCTCTATTTACTCTCTTCCCCCCCCCCCCTCCTCTTTTCTCTCTCTCTCTCTCTCTCTCTCTCTCTTCTCCCTTTTTTAGTGGACCTTATCACTTTGCCTTCTTAAAGTATTTATTTATTTTTTATTTTTAGGTCACAGTATTGTAATATATCATCAAGTGTGCACTAATAGGGCCTTCATGAGTATTATGTTTCTGTTGATCCTCTTTTTCTTGCTTCTATACAAATAAACCAACTGTAGTTTACAAACATCAAAAGTGCAGAAAGAGCTTACAACTAAAATTTTGACACAGGGCATTAAAACCAACACAACAAACCAAACATGATTCAATGGTCATAAGACCAAAATCCTCCTCAGTAAGGCAAGCCACCGTTCCATGTCAAGATATTTTCTGATATTTGGCACACATCCATGCAATCTTAGAGCTACATTGTCCGAGAGCATTGACACCTGGACCTCTCCCAACAACCTAAGCTATGCAACATGAGCACAATACGCTTGTTCAATACAGATGTTTCAAAGCGTTCGATATTCTTAGCCAGTAAATTTCGGGTCAGGCAGACAGCTTAGATGCTAGGACATGGGAAGAAATAATTGCATGCTAAAACATAGGTGCGGTTTTAAAATGAAGCTTTTACGTAAAAGTATAGAAAAACATTACATTACTAAATTATTTATGTTCAAAAAACCAAAATTTATGCCAATAACATAGTAAAACTTAAAGCCTAGCATGTATTTTTGAAAAACAGAAAATTGCAAAGCGTTATCCAAAAGGTCCCTCCAAGTGTAACAAAATATGAGAAAAAAATTTTGAATTTCCTACTCTTATGAATTGACGTTACACGGTATTATATAATAGATTATAAGAGGAAAAAGGATTACTACTAAATCAAGATAGATATCTAATCAAATCCCCCCATTTAAGGGATTTAAATCTAATCATCCTAATCTATTTACAGCTCATTCCTAATCAATTTACAGCTCATTTACACACCTCAACACTCCCCCTCAAACTAAGGAATAGGTGTCATCTATTCCCAGCTTGGATCCCTCCCCCCCCCCCCCCCTTCCAAACCCCAATGCATAAGCACTCCCCGCCTCACGGGGGGAGGGAATATAATACTCTCATATATTAAAGTATTCAATCCCTACGTAAGTACATTTGCAAGTTGATTCTATGTAGGCATATAAGGTGTACAAATCAAACCACTCTCTAATTCCTCTTTGATGAATTGTGTGTTAATTTCGATGTGCTTTATTCGATCACAGTGCACCGAATCATGAGCCATGCTAACCGCTGACTTATTATCACAATAAAGTCTGGTTGGACCATCCCACTTAATCTTCAAGTTGTCTAAGATAATTTGCAACCACAGTAGTTCACACACACCCTGAGCCATTGCTCGGAATTCTACTTTTGCGAACTACGTTTTGCTTCTTACTCCATGTCACAAGGTTCCTACCAAGAAAGGTGCAATTGCCAGAAGTTGATCTCCAGTAAACAACCGATCCTGCATAATCAACATCTGTGTATGCTTCAAGTAACATACCTCCATTCCATTTAAACAAAATACATTTTCATGATGTCCCATTGAGATATTGTAATACTCGATGTGTTGATTGTAAATGAAATTCCTTCGGATTATGTATGAACTGACTGATCACACTCATAGCATATGCTATATATGGTCGTGTGCGAGAAAGATAAATAAGTTTACTTAAAAGGTGTGGATACATTTCCCTGCCGATTGCAATATCCTCCTTTGCCTTTCCAAGTTTAAGAATCGGGTATATTTGAGTACTCGCCGGTTTGCATGTTGTCTTGTTAGTTTCTTTAAGGAGATTTGAGAGAATATGCCCTACCTAGAATGAGCTACTTCGATCCCAAGAAAATACTTCAACATTCCTAACACCTTGATCTGAAACTCCTTAGCCAAACACGGGCTTAGATGCTATCTCTCTTTATCATCATTCCCAATAATTATTATGTCATCAACATACACTTGTAGTTCTATGACTCCCCTTGAAATTGAGTGCTTGATGAACAAAGTATGATCCCATTGGCTTTGTTTATACCCCGTGGCTATCATGACTATAGCAAATCTCCTACCATTGGGGATTGTTTGAGGCCATATAAGGCCTTTTTCAACTAACACATGGTTTGGGTAGTCAATTGTCTCCATAACCTGGTGGTACTTCCATGTAAGTTCTTCCTTGAGTTCTTCATGTAGAAATGCATTATTGACATCAAATTACTGCAACTCCTATCCACAATTAGTTGCCAATAAGAAAAGAACTCTAACAGTATTCATCTTTGCAACGAGAGCAAAAGTCTCAAGATATTCAATTCCATAAGTTTGGATATAGCCTATGGGCACCAAACTTGTCTTATCTTTTAATTGACCCATCTGCCCTATACTTCATAGTATAAACCCATTTACAACTCAAAGGTTTCTTTCCTACTGGCAACTTCACCAATTCTCACGTTTTGTCTTTTTCTAATGCCGCCATTTCATCATTCACGTATAGTTTCCAACCCTTATTGGTTAAAGACTCAATTAGGGTTTTAGGCATAGCAATAGTATTTAGGCTAACAAGAAAGGCTCTGTGCAAGAAGGTATAGTGGTCATTTGATACATTCCCTAGTCCCTTTCTTAATAGCAATGGGAAGGTCCTAATGAGATTCAGTTTCATCATGTAATGAAGATTTAGAAAATGTTATCTCATTCGCAGGAACCAAATTGGAGGCTTGAACTTGCATAAATTCAAGAATGGTCATCTTCTTCCTTGAATATACCTTGCCAAATCTCTCATTGTCAAGGACAGTAATTGTCTTTTCAAGCTCAAGCATAGAATTAGATTAGACACTAAATTGGAATAAGGTAAATTAGACTTAGGCATAGAATTAGTTAGACTCAGGCGTAGGGAGAATTAAACTTAGGATCAAGTTTAGAAAATGACAAAAGTAAGAAGAAATCTCGAAAATCTCTCCTATCTTTATCTTCTATTGTTGAAGTCTCCCCTTGAAGATAAGGAGTTTAGAATGAGTATCATGTTCATTGAATGTAACATCTGCTAAGATAGAGAATTATTTTTATGGAGGATGGTTAACACTTGTATCATTTTGAGTTGATGGGTAACCTACAAAGATATATTTTTGTGATCAAGAGTCCAACTTGCCTCGATTTTGGAACATGAACAAAAGACACATACCCAAACACCCGGGGGACAAGATTATTTGTAATTTGTAGACTTAGATAAAATGTTGTTACAATTTCCATTGAACTCTTGAACCCCAAGACTCTTAAAGGCAAACAGTTCATAATATGAGTTGTTGTAAGAACAATTTTCCCCTTTAGGCATATTTTTCTAGAAATGGAAGGCTCGGGCTGATTCAAGGAGGTGACCATTTTTCCTTTCTACTACTCCATTTTGTTGTGGAGTATTAACACAAGATGACTCATGAATCATCTCTTCTTTCTAAAAGTATGGAGTTAGGACTTGATTGAAATGGTCCTAGCATTGTCTAACCTAAACCTTTTAATGTTGACCTTAAATTGATTTTTAATTATGGAACAAAAATTTGAGAGGATAGTACTGACATCGGATTTGTATTTTAAGTAACAATATCCAAGTAACACGAGTACAATCATCGATTTTTTATTTTAAAAAAAAAAAAATTGCCTCAATAACATTAGGAACAATAGAAGGACTCCAAGTATCACTATGAATAAGATAAAATGGAACAAAACTTCTAGCATTACTAGCCAGAATAGATGCTTGTTTGTGTTTGGCAAGTTCACACACATCACAATCAAAATTTTCAACATTTAGACCCTTAAACACACACCAAAGAGAGAGAGAGAGAGAGAGAGAGAAACATGACTTTTACAACTTTAAAGGATGGATGTCCAAGTTGGCGATGGTAAAGCCCGACTTTTTCTTTACTAGATGAAAGACTCTTAAAGGAAGGGAGGGAGAGAAACTGCCCTTAATCTTGTTTGATAGGCTTGGTGCATCAAGAAAGTAGAGGCCACCCTGTTCTCTACCATATCTAGTCCTCTTCTCTGAATCCTTATCATGAAATTCACAGTAATTATGATAAAAAACCACATGACAATTTAAATCTTGGGTGAGTTTTTGGATAGAAATTAGATTTGTGGACAATTTACAGATAAGAAGAACATTCTTTAAAATTAAAGATGGACTGATTTTGATGTCCCCTACGCCTGCTACAATGGTCAAGGAGTCGTTGGCAGTGGCTATTTTCCTACTATTTGGACATAGATTGTATGTGAGAAAGAAGTTTGGTGGGCGAGTCATATGGTCGGTGAATCCTAAATCCATGATTTGAGAGTTGGTAAAGGTTGTTCCTAAGACATTGAAATCAATTGAAAATGGGATCTTACTTCAGTATGCCGAGGAAGAAGTACTGAGGGTTTGTCTAGGTTGCCAATAAGGCACCTTAGCCTCTCAACTTCTTTTTTGATTAAGACCACCCGATGGCTTAGATTGGAGCATCTCTCCTAATTGTGCTGCAGTGGTTGTCTTTACAATCTTCAACATCATCTCTTATTAAAGATGAGATCTTTGGGCAATTAAGGCTGATTACTCTAACAACCAGTAATGAAGGCTGGTTGACATCTCATGGTTGTTGGTGATATAGACTAGCAACGAAGGCTGGACAATGCAGCAATGAAGGTTGCTTGAAAAAGAAGACAACACAACACAACAATGAAGGCTCCTCAACAGAGAAGAGGAAGAAGAATCTTAGAAAGCCTAAGGCTCTGATACCATGTAACAGAATATGATAAAAGAATTCTGAATTTCTTACTCTTATGAATTGACTTTACATGATATTATATAGAAGATTACAAAAGAAAAAAGGATCACTACTAAATCTGAATAGCTATCTAATTAAATCCCTCCATTTAAGAAATTAAACTAATCTAATCATATCCCTTCATTTAAGGGATTTAAAACTAATCATCCTAATCTATTTACAGCTTATTCCTAATCAATTTACAACTCATTTACAACTTAACACCTAGTCCTCATATGATTTATTTCCATAATCAAGTTAAGAAAAAAATATGTATGTGTAGAGAAATTTGACCTCAGCACCTCCCAAAAGCTACCTTTGAGCCCAAGTGAACATGGTTCCCATTGCAAGTTTGAATATCATTTGATGAAAGGCAAATTTGGTGAGATCTTTACGTCTGCTCTTCCCTTTACTTTCTTGTCTCTTCTACCATCAAATCCTATAACTTTCTCATAGCCATGCCAATCTTGTGCAATGTTCACAAAGTTTTAGTACCCCCACCAAGCACCAAGCTGTGCTAGTCTATTTGACACAAAAGCTCTCACAATGCCTTTTTCATAGCTTGCACAACATAAATACAACGAGAAGGAATGCTTTAGCCCAATCACTATGGTACAGAATTTAACTATTTTTAAGTATACAGGAACGTTGGCAGATGCCAATATCTCTTCATCAAATACTTTCTTGAATATTTTACCCTTTTGTTCACTGTTGGGCTAATTATAGACAGTTCATAGTCTATTCACACAAGTTTCAAAATTAAATTTTCATTTGTACTATAGAATACAACATTTTACCTAAGTAGCCACTCCAGTGACATGACTTTGGATTAAAGGATAGACCGCAATTTACCTCTTCACAGGGTTTATACATAGCATTTCTGATTCTTTCAAATGTAAGAGCAAGAATGATGCCAAGGAGGATGGTAAGGAATAGCTAGGAAGCAAGGAAAATCCATTAAAGAACTCGATGTAAATTTTAGCATCTCTTAGGAAGATGATAGAGAATGCAAAGGGACTAAAGATGAATGCTACTCAAGTATTTTATGAGAATGCTTTAGAATATATATAGCGAGCTTATGGTATTGAATATTTTGTTAGATTCATTATTTTAGGGATTTTCATTAATGGTTATTTTCTTAGGTGCAAGGGTATTTTGGTTATTTACTTAGCAGCTTGAATTCATAGGGATTTCATCTTTGAGTCTTTGTTAATGACGTATTATTATTTGACTTTTATTTGGAGTTCTTGTTGTCTTAGAAAAGTAAAGGTATTATGTCTTTAGTAGGAATTCTAGTTTCATTATGATTTGGTTATTACAAGGTTTTACAGTGTAAATACTATGTAACAGTTCTTTCATTTCAGAGAGTAAAGTAATGGAAAATTAAAAGTTAGTTGCTTTGTTTCTCGTTAGACATTGTGATAGAAATTTGCCCACGCATGATGAACCGTTCAAAGAAGGAAGAAAGAAGGCAATGGCTCAATCCAAGGATCCTTAAGAAAGATCCAAATTCAAGAGCTTTCAAGGAGATTTTCAAGCTTACAAGCCAATAAAAAGTTTGTCAAGCAATGGGTGATAAAAGGAAGACTAAAAGGAGCCAAATGTGATCAACAACTCAAGTAGAAGGTCAAAGGAACTCAAGAGAAAGCCACGAAAGACATTGGAGTCAAGTTTGACAAGAAACGTGCAAGGGATTTTCAGCAAACATGCACAGCATCATGCACGTGCCATGGTCGGGAAATTTGACAAAATTGAACTTGCATGACCATGCATCCTACAAACAGGTTATGCTATGTTTTAAGTTGTTTTGTTTTACTTTGTTTTGAACTCTTTTCAATTTCCATGACTTGTAATGATCTTTAGACCCTTTAAACTTGTTAATGGGCCTCTTAAACTTTAGGGTTTGATACCCAATAGCCTAGGGCAAGCAATGTATTTAAGCTTTCTCATAAGACACAAACAACAACATTGGATGATTACACACGATCAAATTGAGGGTTTGAGCTCTCTAGAGAGGTGTTCCTCCATTATTCTTCCTGCAAATCAAGACCAAGCAAAGGGCTTAGTCCTAACTTGTTTTAAGTCTCTAAAATTCAAGAATAATTCAATTAGCTACTGTAGTTGGGATCTTAGAATCCAAGCTATTCTAGTGTTCTTCCTAGGTATCCAATTGAGTGTCTACAATTTCCTACCTCTATAGTTCAATCCTCCTTGCTGGGGTTTAGGTTTTAGGGTGCTATTGTAGTAGATTTATTCCACTAATCTTTGGATCCTAGCTTGCTTGATCATCTGGGGTTATGGAAGAAGTGTTCGTTTGGTGATCAATTCCTTACATTAAATCCCTGTTTTGGTTGTCTTATTGATTGTTGTTAATTGGCTACATTAAGCCACAAATTTGGGTTGTGATTGAACCAATTGAGCTCACATCAAATTGCCTGTATTATCCCCCCTCTTCTTTCTCTCTCTTCTCCCTCTTCTTCTCTAACAAATTACTGTTCACGAGTTAAATGTTCAGAGCCACAAAACAGCTTATTTTCCCTCTTATCTCATTATTATTTCTTTGAACAATTGTTTCTTCTGCTGCATATTGCTAGACGAAGCTACCACTGGTTCGTCCAGAATCACAAGAATATAACTTCAAGGACCTTCAATCACATTTATCTCAGTCCTAAATTCCCCGAAAATGAACAACGGTCCAGATATTGACAGTTCAACTATAAGAACTAGATTGTTGAACCATTTTAGCTATAACAGAAGTATAAAACACAAACTCCTATTAGAAGAATAGTATGCATGCTCAGATCAGTTCATTATTCTGTCCAAGTGTGTAGAGTAACAGAGCTCCTTAATCTCTCAATTGTAAAAACTAGATTGTTGAACCATTTCAGCTATAGCAAAACAGTAAAACACAAACTCCTATTAGAAGAATAGTGCGCATGCTTAGATCGGTTCATTATTCTGTCCAATTGAGTAGGCTAACAGGGCGCCTTAATCTCTCAATTATAAGAACTAGATTGTTGAACTATTTCAGCTATAACATTGAACTATTTCAGCTATAACAGAACTGCAGAACACAAAGTCCTATTAGAAGACTAGTATGCAGTATGCATGCTTAGGCCAGTTCGTTATTCTGTCCAAGTGTGTAGAATAACAGGGGGCCTTAATCTCTCAATTCTAATCATTACTCAACTGCAGGATTTACTTCTCTCATTTCTCTAATATCAGAAGGGCACCCTATCCATGTTTAATATAAACTGTATCAAAGACATAACCTTTTCCCATGTAGAGCATTTTACAAGAATTACTTAGGCAGGTCATAAGAACCGTTGCCAGTTTCAAGATATAGTATTTTGTGAATGAGCATCCTTGCTATCTCATAAGAATGGCATTGTTAAAGTAATTCTAGATCTATAAATGAAGAAGATCCTAATGAAGATGGATAAACTTGCTACATATGGGTTTCTTCGG
This sequence comes from Voacanga thouarsii, assembly GCA_026120185.1. Lineage (NCBI taxonomy): Eukaryota > Viridiplantae > Streptophyta > Magnoliopsida > Gentianales > Apocynaceae > Voacanga > Voacanga thouarsii. The sequence continues at coordinate 3,048,992 of JANUWF010001641.1, read as the reverse complement.
CTACAAAGAGGAGTAAATGAGATAATTCAGAATATCAAAGTAAAGAATTTAAGAATTTAACACAATTTTAATAGTTTTAAAAGTAAAGAATTTAAGAATTTGGCATAATTTTAACAGTTTAAATCTCCTATTCATGTTTATTCCCAAAAGGTGTTTTGTAATAAGAAAAATTTTGTTGTTGAAGGGGTACAAGCACCACGTCTCACCTGTGTACGGCGTTCATCAATGATTAGAAAATGCAAAGAAAAAACTGAGGTCATCAGAGAGTAGCTATATGTATCAAATGAGGATACCAACTGCTGAATTGAGATTAATGCAGTTGATCTCCTCTAAGAAGAGTTTACAAAAAAATTCAGATAAAAGCTTCTTTGACATAGAAGTTCTGTACTGGGGATTTTAAAGTTTTGACTGATTAGAGAAAATGTCTTAATATGTAATTAGGAAGAACAACACATAATGTGGCAATTTCTTACATCGCGCATACATAGGCTAGCAGAGTTGCAGAAATAGGTTGAACTATACTCTTTTCTAGTTAAAAATACGGACAGCACCAATCTATAATGTTCATGCAGCAGCTAAGCAAAACCTTTGACATATGTATTTGTAAACTGAAACAGATACAAGAATTTTCATATTTAACTAGCAGGCATTGAGAAAAGAAATTATATCCATTACCAGTACATCTCAGAACAGGTGGCTTTTCAGAGCCAGGGGCACATCACATCTTCCTAGAATTGCATATACCTTACACTCACTCACATATGCTTAATTTTGTGATAACCTGAATCCACAATTCACTTATAGACACCAAGTATCTTTCAGATCACACCATATCTTCGGCTCCATGATTCAGGATTTCACTAAACAAAGATGAGTCAAACATTCTTGTATCCAAGCTGAAGCTAAATTCACATTATCTAGCTCAATCTCAGCTTGGGAAGCATTGAACTTCAATTTATGACCTTGACCTTGACAGGATGGAAAATAGCCAAAGATAGAGACTGGTTTGATCAAAATCAATTAGTTTCGTAGAGAATGTAATATCAAGTTTCATCTTTACAAATAGTACACCTAACAAATTATATAGTTACTCTAACAAAAAATCAGTCAAATACACGAGCCCCAAACATATCCAGCCAAGCACAAGTATATTTATATTTTACTTGAATAAGCAAACAAATAACTCAAGCTCTAGAAGTTAGCCCAAGACTTTGACTGGATCAACTTAAGTTTGATCATCCTGTGTGAACTATTTGACTCGATTGCGCACTTCATTGTGATGAAGCATTAGTTCTTCCCCCAAATTAAAGATAACTTTCCAAAAAGGCCAATAAGTGAGCTAAGAACAAAGATAAGTGAAGAAAATGTGTAATCAATAGTGTATGCCTTATGATCTGAACAACCAAATTTGTAACATTTTTACACCACATATACACAGCACATTCTTAAGTAAGAATGTAATAATGGATGTACCAATACATTGTCATTTAATATGCAGAAACAACTGTTACCTTAGAGACTAAACCTTGGCTGCAATGCATTTAATGCTAACCACCAAGCCCAACAGGGAAGCTTTCAGTTAATTAAATCCCTTTTATACCATAAAAATAGACACTGAGTGAAGATAGATCTACAAATTCTACTTACTAATTAATGTCCTCGTTAATCCCAGGGTTTGCTATCTACAAGAGGAAGTAAAACTAGATCTCTTTATCCTAACTGCACGTCTACTCAACCAAGTAATACCAATATTAACATATGCTCAACTTCAGACTGAAATCTAGTGCATTAGGCGTTGCAAATAAATTGTAACAGTTAGATTGTCTATGCAACTTTCATTTCTTTTTTTTAAACTCAAATTTCTAATTATAATCTCAAGGTGGAGGGCAAAAGTAACAGAAAGCAAAATTTTTTGCGTTTGCTAACGCACAATTCAAGAGAAGAACAGAAATTTCCCACCAAAATTGAGGCAACTCTATTCAAACCTACCTATATTCACTAATTCCAACTACTTTCAAATGAAATAATTGAAGTTCGTGGAAATTATAACACAAGAAGTTCTATGCTCTTTCCTTCCCTTTCCCTTCACCACCTTTTCCTGATATATCTGCAACAAAAACGAAGATTAACAGCATGGGAAAAACATAGTTAAAAACAAATGAACTCTGATGGTACATATTTTCGTGTAAAATCGACAAGTAATAGTTAAAAAAAATAATAAAAATCAATACAACTACATGAAGTTTAACTGATTTTTAACACAAGAATAAACCGTAATTCCGAGGCATGAGCAAGAGCAAAAATGCGAATACGAAAACAATTGCAAGTTAAAACGCAGTAATCTTTAAGATTAAATTCAGCAAACCCAATAGTGGAAATACAAGATTTGGACGTGAAAAGAAGTGTAAGAATTATTTAAACAACAAATCCTTCGAAAAATTCAGTCGTATGCGTAGTCATGTGCTCACTCGTTCACGGTAGAAAATCAAGTGTCTGAAACTTACATGGAATACGAAGAGACGAGCAAAATTCAGTGAATATTAAGACGTGGAAGAAGAAGAAGAAGAAGGGCTAATTGCAACCCCTTTTAGGTGTTCACGGTAGAAAATCAAGTGTCTGAAACTTACATGGAATACGAAGAGACGAGCAAAATTCAGTGAATATTAAGAAGAAGAAGAAGAAGAAGAAGAAGAAGAAGGGCTAATTGCAACTCCTTTTAGGTGATGGGACGGTTTTGTTTGTCTGAAGTATGAGCCGGTGCGTGACTCTGCTCTGCATAAGAGAGGTGGGGAGGGAGTGAATTGATCGATATTTCTCTATAGTTATAACCACTCTAGAACTTGGGGAGGAACGGCCCGCGGTTGCGATATGGGTTCGGGTTCAACATTTCTAGGAATATAGTATCTATTTTGTTTTGTTTATTTAGGAGGCAAGTAGAATGGGATTTTTTAGAATTAGATTGAGGCTAGTTATGGTACGCGCTATGCGTGAAGATATGATCACATGTCTCATTGTTATTATTGAGATTTGTGTGTGCAAATCACTCATATAAGTTATGCATTGTGATATGTTTTTTTTTTTTTTTTGAAATTTTTTATAAAAATTTTAATCTTATCATTTTGACCTAAAAAATTTAAAAAATATATGATTCTAAATAGATTTTTAAAAATATAAAAATTAAAAATAATTTTTATCAATGAATATATTATTAAAACAAAAAACAAAAACTTGGGTGCCACGAAGATATGGTCAAGAATCTCATTATTATTATTGATATTTGTGTTTGCAAATCAATTAATATAAGTTAGACCATCCGTTTAAAAAAAACACTCATCAATTAAAAAACAAACCCATTAATTGAAAAAAAATTAAAAAACAATTGAAAGAAAAAAAAAACAAACCCATCAATTGAATATATATATATATATATATATATATATATATATATATATATCAACTGAAAAAAAACCATCAATTGAAAAAAAAGGGATGAAAAAAAAAAAACCCATCAATTGAAAAACAAAAGAGGGGGAGGGGGGGATGGAGTCGTCCATCACTCATGTATTTATGCCTTTGTTCATGAATCTCAACCGTCCAAAGCTACAATCAAATCTAGACAAATTGAAAAAAAAAAAACACACACACACACATCAATTAAAAAATAAACCCATTAATTGAAAAAAAAATTAAAAAAACAATTGAAAGAAAAAAAAAAACAAACCCATCAATTGAAGCGCAAAGATATGGGCATAGGTCTCATTATTTATTTATTTATTTTAGATTAACTTGGGATATTTGGGTCTTACAACCTGACTAATCCCCAGGGCTCCGGAGTTACCAGTCGGGTAAACCTTCAGTACCCGTAGCGAGAGTCGAACCAGCGACCTCCTCACCTGCCTAGACCAAGGGCGGGAGGTTAAACCTGTCGAGCTAACAATTGCAGGTCAGAGGTCTCATTATTGTTTTTGAGATTTGTGTGTGTAAATCAGTCATATAAGTTATGCACTATGAAAGGTTTTTTTTTTTTTTGAATTTTTTTATAAAAATTCTAATCTTATCATTTTGGCCTAAAAAATTTAAAAAATATATGATTCTAAATAGATTTTTAAAAATATAAAAATTAAAAATAATTTTTGTCAATGAATATATTATTAAAACAAAAAACAAAAAAAATGGATAAGGCAAAGCTATAGTCAGGAATCTCATTGTTGTTAATGATATTTGTGTGTGCAAATTAGTCATATAAGTTAGATCATTAATTTAAAAAAAAAAACACACACACACACACATCAATTAAAAAACAAACCAATTAATTGAAAAAAAAATTAGAAAAACAATTGAAAGAAAAAAAAAACAAATCCATCAATTGTAATATATATATATATATATATATATATATATATATATTTATATCAATTGAAAAAAACTCCCTCAATTGAAAAAAAATTAAAAAAATCAATTGAAAGAAAAAAAAAAAACAAACCCATCAATTGAAAAAAAAAATCAATTGAAAAAAGAAAAAAAAAACCCCATCAATTGAACAAAGGGGGGGGGGGGATGGAGTCATCCATCACTCATATATTTGTGCCTTTGTTCATAAATCTCAATCGTCCAAAGCTACAATCAAATTTAGACCATCAATTGAAAAAAAAAACTTAAAAACAATTGAAAGGAAAAAAAAAAAAAAAAACAAACCCATCAATTGAAGCGCAAAGATATGGTCAGAGGTCTCATTGTTGTTATTGATATTTGTGTGCAAATCAATTATATAAGTTAGGTTTTGTAAAAGGTTTTTTTTTTTTTTTTTTGAGGGTGCCACGAAGATGTGGTTAGGGATCTCATTGTTGTTATTGATATTTGTGTGTGCAAATCATTTATATAAGCTAGACCATCAATTAAAAAAAAAAACTTATCAATTAAAAAACATACCCATTAATTGAAAAAAAATTTAAAAAAACAATTGAAAGAAAAAAAAAAAACCCCATCAATTGAAGCACAAAGATGTGGTCAGAGGTCTCATTGTTGTTATTGAGATTTGTGTGTGCAAATCAGTCATATAAGCTAGGTGCTATAAAGGTTTTTTTTTTTTTTTTTTTGAGGGTGCCACGAAGATGTGGTTAGGGATCTCATTGTTGTTATTGATATTTGTGTATGCAAATCAGTTATATAAGCTAGACTATCAATTTTTAAAAAAAACCTATCAATTAAAAAACACACCCATTAATTGAAAAAAAATTTAAAAAAACAATTGAAAGAAAAAAAAAAACCCATCAATTGAAGCGCAAAGATATGGTTAGAGGTCTCATTGTTGTTATTGAGATTTGTCTGTGCAAATCAGTCATATAAGCTAAGCGTTGTAAAAGGTTTTTTTTAGGGTGCCACGAAGATGTGGTTAGGGATCTCATTGTTGTTATTGATATTTGTGTGCGCAAATCAATTATATAAGCTAGACCATCAATTTAAAAAAAAAAACCCATCAATTAAAAAACACTCCTATTAATTGAAAAAAAAATTAAAAAAACAATTGAAAGAAAAAAAAACCCATCAATTAAAAAAAAGAAAAAATATATATCAATTGGAAAAAAAAACCCCATCAATTGAAAAAAAAATTAAAAAAAACAATTGGTAGAAAAAAAAAACCCCATCAATTAAAAAAAAGAAAAAAAATATATAGCAATTGAAAAAAAAACCCATCGATTGAAACAAAAAAGGGATGGAATAAAAACAAACCTATAAATTGAAAAAAGAAAAAAAATATATATCAATTGAAAAAAAAAAACCCCATCAATTGAAAAAAAGAAAAAAGAAAAAGGGATTTAGTCATCCACCACTTTTGTATTTATGCCTTTGTTCATGAATCTTAACTGTCCAACATTACAATCAAATTTAGACCATCAATTAAAAAAAAAAAAACCCCCTCAATTAAAAAACAAACCCATCAATTGAAAAAACAAAATAAAACATCAATTGAAAAAAACACAAACAAACCCATCAATTGAAAAAAAAAAATCAACTCAAAAAAGAAAAAAAAAATATATATATATATATATATATATATATATATCAATTGAAAAAAAAAACCCCATCAATTGAAAAAAAAATGGACGACTAGGATCAAACCTGACATCGTCCAGTAAAGACAATTACCATATCACTTCAAAAAACCCCATCAATTGAAAAAAAAGGAGGGGGTGGAAAAAAAACAAACCTATCAATTGAAAAAAGAAAATATATATATATCAACTGAAAAAAAAAACCCCATCTGTAATACGCCATGTTAGACCGCCTTTAGTAAATGAGGAAAAGTCATACATGTCATATTGAGTTATACTACATTTGATGATTTGGAGTATTTTCATGAAAATGTCAATTTGTTGTTGCATGAATTAATTTGGGCATGAGGTGGTTGCGATATTTGAGGTAGTTAAGTTTTATTTTATTGAAGGGAATTTATTAGGAGAATACTCGCTAGGAATCAATATTGTTTAGTGGATAGAGCTTGGTGTATGTTCTTTGGTGGGTTTGAGTTCGAATCCTAGGTATCTCAAATTCTTTCCTTCCTTTTATTTTCCTTCTACCCTAATTTTTCCTAACCTTGGCCGAAATCCTTAAGGTTTTGGAGACCAATTCCCTAAAAATTGGGGGTGTGCTTTATCTTAAAAATTATTTTATGAAATTGGTAAATTAAATTTTTGTTCCTAATATCCTATCATAATCTCTTTTTTTTTTTTTTTAATAGAAGGCCAAGGGCTGGAATTAAATGAGATGTTTGTCCCTTGGATTAAGCTAAGGGTTTCAAAATTTTGAAGGGGGAAAAATGAAGGGGAAAATTCAATAGTTACAAGGATTAGGAAACCATAAATTTTCTTATCAAATAACTGCTTAAAAATTATTTAAGATTACTCAAATTAATATAGGAAATTAATTAAACTATTCCCTAAATGCTTTCTAGGGTTTCTGGAAAATTTCCTTATAATCAGCCGCCACATAGGGAAGAATAACTTACCTAAAACACTCTAAAACCTAGTTAGGGTTAACTAAGAAAACCCTAACCAATTAGGACTTGAATTTAGCCAAAAGAATACCAGAATTTCAGCTCCATTGCCTCCAGATTTTCGTCACTGTTCACACACACATACACACACACACACACACACACACACTCACTCTCTCTCTCTCTCTCTCTCTCTCTCTCTCTCTCTCTCTCTCTCTCTAGAAATTTCCAGCCTAAGGCTTGCACCAAAAACCCCTCCAGCAGTCCAGCACAAACAGCTACACAAACCCTAATCTTCTCCCTCCTAATCTTGTCCAAGAGTAGCCAAAAAATCAGCATATATCCTTCTCTTTTCCCTCTTACTTTCGGCCGCTATAACAACCAGAAACAGCCACCAAAAACCTCCCAAAACCTTACACAATTTCGTCCAAACCAAGGAGATCAAAAGCTGTCACCTTTCCTTCTTGTGATTAAGAGCCCAAAACAAGAACCACCTCTTCTAAACCCTAAAACACCCAACCCTAACCTATCTCTTTCATTAACCAGCCCTCAAAAAACCCTAAACACTCCCTAAATCTGGAAATTCCAGCCGCCACTCTCTCTCTAAGGCTTGCATCCATTGCAATCTCCAATCCTCTCCAAAATTGAAAACTAAACCAAATGTGAGTAATCCTTCAACCCCTTTCAACTTGTATTCCATTAATCTTCTTTTTTTCTCCTAAATCTCGATCATCAAGGGGCTGATTCTTCTCCCCTATTGTTGGAAATTTCCAAACAAAGGTCTAAGAGCCACCAATCAACTCTTTCTTCTAAAGCAAATTCAAGCAACCACCAAAGGCGTCACCTTTGCTCTTATGGTGTCTTGCCAAGAGGTATTTTTGGTCTCAATCCCTTTTGTCTTGCATAAGGTTGATTTTATGGTGGTATTATTATGCATGGAGTTAGCACGAAAAGTATAAATAGATTAGATTGATGAGTTTGAAAGAGTAATGGAATGAACTAGGCATAGATGACTTTGAACATGGTTAAATAATACTATGATGACCTAGATCTATTGTGTGGTGATTAAAGATGAGACCTTTTGAAGCAAATATGTTCATTATATAAGATTAAAGGTGGGCGAATATTGGAGGTCATGGCCTAGATGAGTTGGTTTGATTTAAAGCATGCATAATGATGAGACATATGATCATGGGAAGCTATAGAGATAATTTGATGAATTAATCCATCTAGATGCCATGAATGAATTAGATGAGTAATATGATCATAGGGATTCATGATGCATGATGATAGAAGGTTAATATTTAGATTCTAATTAGAGAATAATTGATTTTAGCTAAGGAAGAGAATTGAAGTAAGGGGCAAACATTACTGTGGTTGATTGTTGAGTATATTCAAGTAAGTTCCTATATAATTGTTTTGATAAATGATACTTGTTTGCAAGCAATTTTTACGATGTTATTTGGAATTGATGTCAATATGATGTTTTGACACAAGGATTAAGCCTTGGCTGAAAATGATGAGCTATACTGGATTGTTGTGAGATTTGGATTGGAAACGTGGATATTTTATTTTCAAAACGAATTTGCTAAATTTTAATTGTGCAACTTCGAAAATGATTTCTTAAACCATTGTCAAACAATTTGAAAATGCTATTATGCAAAACTATGTCTTGCAATCAAATTAATCAAGACTTTTGAAAAAGGAAAAATGATTTTGCTCTTAACTGGGGAGCGTTGAGTACTCAGCGAGGGTATGCTAGTAGTACTAGTCTCGAAGAGCAAGAGCAAGTCTTCTGGCAGGAGGCCACCTCCAGAAGATAAACTCTACTTGGAGAGGCGACAGTACTACTTAGTTACGCCGGTTTGCGTTAGCATATTGGTTCATGTGGACATTATTGACCCGAGTTAGACAACTGGAGTGTTGGGTGTAGAGATGAAGGAGTATCTCACCCAGTGGGTAGTGCCCCCATTGCCCATTGTTAAAAGAATACATTGGGAAGCTATCATGGTGGTAACTATGATATGGATTGTGTTACTATATTGTTGAATCATTTGTTAATCCCTACTTAATGAATTATGAATGTGATGAAACAGTGATTTACTATGAACTATTTTGGATTTATTGAGCAATGCTCCTTTGTATAACTATTATTGATGAAATTGACTTGCAAACACGATTTTGTGGTTTTGATAAACCTGCATACACGAAATGGTTATAATTGACATTTGCATACACGGGACTTACTGAAATGTCAATCTCATACCTTTTATATCATGATTTCAGGAGATTGCTTACATTGAGTGGGGCGAAGCTAGGGTTGAGCTCCAATTTATTTATTTAGTTATGTTTTTTAAGTTTGTTTCAAGAGACGTTTGCTAGTTTTGAGTTCTAGACTTGTATAAGTTTTGCTTCCGGATGTAATGGAGTTATTCCTTTAATTTTATTTAGCAGTTTTTGTTTTATTTTATACCTCGTTATAAAGACTACTGGTCCTTTGGACGGGACGACATCCTGCCCTATCTAGGTACCTAAGGTGTGGGGTGTACACCATCAATTGAACAAAATAATAATAATAATAATAATAATAATAATAATAATAATAATAATAATAATAATAATAATAATAATAATAATAATAATAATAATAATAATAAAATAAATAAAATCAACAATTGAAAAAAAAAAAAGGGATGGAGTAGTCCATCACTCATGTATTTGTGCTTTTGTTCATGAATCTCAACCGTCCAAAGTTACAATCAAATCTAGACCATCAATTTAAATAAAAAAAAAACCCATCAATTAAAAAACAAACCCATCAATTGAAAAAAGAAAAAATATATATATATCAATTGAAAAAAAAAAACCCCCATCAATTGAAAAAAAAAAGGATGGATGATCAGGATCAATCCTGTTGTCGTCCACCCAAGACAATTAGTATATCACTATAGATGAATTTTATTAAAAGTAGCAAAAAATTATTAAATATGTAGAGTTAAAGAGAAAGAATATGATGGGCTGTGAGTATATGATATTTTTTTCAAAATGGAAATTATGTAAATTATTATTTTTAAATTAAAGTAAAATTTTATATTGGGACAAAAAATAAAAATTGCAATCCAAGTACACCCTTATTATTTTTTTTCCTAAAGGAAAAGTTCATGTTCTTATCATAAAGTTTATAAATTTCTCGCGTTTGCTATAATATGGAGTTCATAGTATCTCCGTCTGTCATTTCAACTTTGAAAGTTCCCTTTACTATTTTTTTTAGGGTACCATAATTATAAAACAAAGGAAAAGGAAGATGAAGAAGGGAATGGCAAAGAGTGTGGTTGTTTATAGTAGAAAATATAAATTAGTATTTAGTTTAAATAGAAAGAAAATAAATAAAAAATTTTATTGTACTAAAGTTATTATTATATTTATTGTATTTATTACTTAATTATTCATAGTTGGAAGTAGGAAGGAAAATGTACAATTGTATTTTATTTTTTATTTACATTCCAAACCATTTTGTTGATATGAAAAAGGAGAATAATTTCCTCTCTTAATATACTTTTGCTCTTTATTTACCTTTAACTACATATTAGTTTTTGTCATTTATCTCTAGATTTACTTTCTCTCTATAAATATTTTTTTTCCCACTCCAATCAAATACAGTATAAATCAATCTCATTAGCATCAACAATAACAATTTCCTTTATGATCAAGAGATGTGTTGTTGCATGTGTTTGAGTGTTGGAAGAAGTATCAACAAAGGCTACAAACAATTAAATTTTAATTAAAATACCAAATATTAAAATTACACAATTGAACAAGTACATCCATCACATAATATATGAAATAACAAGTATCAAATCCACGAAAATTTAGCAATTACCACTACTTTAATCTCATTGTCCAAACAATCAAATAAAAAGGATAAAATAATTAAACTGCTATGCTAAACTTCTACAATAGAGAATATATCAAATCCACACAAGAAAAGTTACAAGAGTCATCAAGGAGTAAGAATAAAAAGGAAAGGCTATGTAAAAGAAGAAATCTCCCATAATCTAGTTAAGTAAAGATGTACCATTAAGCCTATCAAATCCCAATTCAAGCACTAATATGAATCTCTATAGTAATTTTTACTCTCTCTTGAGTTATAAAATCCCTATTCCCAAGCCCAATTAGTCGATATCTCTACTTAACCAATGAACCCAGGAAAGTATTATGTACAACCAAATTACTAAAGGCATCTAGAAGCCCTAATGTGGCATAATTGCTAAAGTACTATGTACAATCAAATCTTGCTTTGTTATACGGCACGGAATGTTGAACAGTTAAAAGATGTCATATTCAAAAAACGAAAGTAGCTGAGATGCGTATGTTACGGTGGATGTATAAATATACTAGAAAGGATAGAGTCAGAAATGAAACCATTAAGAAAAAGTGGGCGTGGCATCTATTGAGGAAAAGATGAGAGAAAATCGCATGCATTAGTTTGGACATATTCAGAGAAGACTGAGGGATGCACCCGTTAGGACGATTGAGAGAGGGAGGCAAGATAGGTTAGATAGAGGTAGAAGCAGGCCTAAAACAACATGGATAAAGGTGATTAGGATAGATATGTTTTTGTTAGATTTGGATGAGAGTATGATGTTCGATAGAAGGAAGTGGCGAGAGAAGATTCATGTGGATGACCATATGTTGCCTGACGTTGGTTCATGTAGCCGACCCTAAGTTACTTGGGATTAAAGTTTAGTTTGTTGTTGTATCTAGAAGTCCTAATGTCCCCATTTCTAGGTAACATTGAAAACTCAATAATTACCAAATTAGAATCCTTCAACTTCTCTCTCGAGTTAATCAAAAGAAAACAAATATTGACCTAATTAATTGGATGTTCAACTTCTAACTCCATCTCTTGAAATCATTAGAAGTGAATTAATATATTGAACAAATCAATCAATCCCGAACAATTAATTCAATAAAATAATGTCCAAGCAATCAAAAACTATAGATAAGAATTCAATAAATCAAAATAGCAAATCAATCTAAGAATATCGAATTACGATTCATCCTTCAAGTACAATTAAAAATATAAAGATTAATATTATCAATGTAAATGCAAAGAAAAGTAAGAAATACACTCATAGACAAGCAATATCACTTCTTCTTTCATGAATCTCTTCAACTACTCCTTTTATCTTCTCTAAAGTTTCACTTTCATCCTTCTTTTCTTGGTATTTTTTTGAATTTTCTAAGGGATCTCTAGGTTTCTAGCCACCTGAGAATGTGTTCTTAGGGCTTATAATATTGTATCTATGGCTTCCCTCTTAAAAAAAAATCAGAATATTCGCCAAACAGGGGCTTTTCTATGGTGATAGGCAGCCCAACCTCAAGCGACCTAAGCGGCCTAGGCTATATATAAATATATATATATATATATATATATATATATATATATATATATATATATATTACTCAGGAACCTAGGCAACCTTACATAGGTTCAGCACTTGTACTCTTGAACCTAGGCTAGGCTAACAAGCTTCTTCCAAAAGTAAAGTTTTGAATTGATTTTCAACACTTTTCACCCTTGTTCTTCCTCAAATGATCTTTCTGTTGGGATGTATGCCTTCTTAGACTAGATTTTTGATGTAAAAATCGAATGTTTTAATAAAAGAATTTATTTTTAGAAATTGTTTGTGAATTTACAATTTTATTTGTGCACAATTTCATTTGAAAAAGACTCATTGTGTTTAAATAAGCGATCCATGTGAATGGTGGTCTTTCACAATAAGGTATGGATCATGGGTTGTTTAACACATAAACTTTTGTTCTTAACCTATTGATGAGAATGGGAATCACATCATGTTTAGGTTATTATGTAATGAATTCTAAATGGGGAATGTCTTACCTTTAGCCAGTGAGTAGTCCACTCATTTCATAACATAAGTGTATTTCGAATACATAGAACATGACCTGTAGTAGTGGTTTCTAAAAGTACTATATGATAGAAACCTAGACTACTACCGCTACAGCGTAGACTAGTACTCTACGACTTGAGTATGAGTTGGTAGTCTAACGAAGCTGGAAGCATATACTTTGATATACTATAGTTGAGGTTCTATCGTAGGGCCAATATACTTGAATGTTGGGTATATGTGACTAGTTAGTTAAGACAGACTTGTATGAGATAGTTTCTATACTATATCGCCCCTTGTGATTGTCTGAATGATCTAAATATCCAGGGCCATGGGAACACATGACTTGGATGTTTGCTTTAGGGTACTCCCTTGGAAAGCGAAAACAATCTAGGAAGTCGTGGATCATTGGACTAGAGGCCTATGGATGGTAGATGTCATTTAGAGATGTGTTAATACACTTCTTCCTCTCTAAATGTACGGTGATGTATAGAGGAGTATTTTAGTCATTACACCTGTAAGTCAGAGACTTTGCTAACGCAGCATTGTCCTTGGGGTCAATATTTCCTTATGGTGATATTATGAAATATTTAAAATGCAAAATACAACTATTTATATGGTAAGGGTATTTTGGTCATTTTAGCAGCTAAGGCGGTGTGTCTTTTGGTCCCCAGTATAGACCGTGAGTCCTAATTAAATATAGGCTAAGGAATTAAATTAAATTAAATAGAATTTATTTTATTTAAGTAGCCTGATTTGATTGTTGGGCTAGAATAAAATAAAGGTCCATAGAGAGAGAGAATTAATTAAATTAGTTTGGTGAGTTAATTAATTATTCAGGGCTTTGGCCCAGTTTGAATAATTAGGGATTAACTTGAGACTAAACTAATATAGGTTAATTAATTGGACTAGTTTATTTGGGCAAAAAAATTAATTATTTATTGGTTCAATTGTTTGGTTCTAATTAGAATAATTAATTTGGCACAAAAGGCTAAACTAAGAGTCCAATAGGCCAATCCAATTTAACCTAGGATTTTATTTATGTTAAACAGGAGAATGAAAATAACAACGTTGTTTTCAGTGCTTCTTCTCTATGAAAAAAAAACCACAGACGTCTCTCTCTCCAGAAAATATTCATTAGCCTATAGGTTATTCACCAAACGAGATTAGGCAGGTCATATACTGGAAGGTCGAGAGTTAGGCGTTCACCTACATGCAAAGATGGAGTAGAAGGCTTGTAGGAATTACACCAGAGGTTTCCACGAGCGTGCCTACCCCAATTCCGCATATTTCAATCCAGTCAATTTTGAGAACAAGAAGAGGTAACAAGGAAAAATTATTATTATTTTTTCCCTTTTTCTTCTTCACGCAGGAAAGCTGTGAGGGGTTTTTTTTTGTTGTTCGGCTGGTTTTTTAGCTGTGTTTTGCTCGCAATTTTATCTTCACTTTCAACAATTCTTACAAAAAACAAGGTGAAAAAGATGGGGTAAGTAGTCATCTAAACAAGATTTCGTCACAAAAATAGCATAAATGACATAGAAAATATATACATGATGAGCACTCATTACATCTCCACACTTACCCTTTGCTTGTCCTCAAGCAAAACACATTTCTTCACAAAGAAGCAGATAGTTTACAAGAAAAGTTAGTGACTTTAATCAGAGAATATTAAGAAAATTAACAAGAAAAAATTAGCATATGTGCAATAAAGTCAACATGGTGGAGAAATTATTATTATTATTTCTTTCATCTTAAAATTCATCCCAACACCTATCTATCCAAGTTAATCTCATGTAAACCCACATATTAAGCTAGACACAACTAAGGTCCTCAAAATTGAATTGAATAGCTTTATATCAAGTCAATGTGAATTACTCCACCCCTTGAGTCAAGAATATAAATAATGTGATTTATATAAGTTAAGATTTATCGACTTACTCCAATCTCAGTGACTTACAAATATTACAAATGTTACATCATATTATAACATTATATTACAACTCTACAGTACAACATTACAACTTGCTGTAACAAAATAGAAACATCTCATTTTTCATCATTTTTCTATAAAGAAATGCATTTATGATATTTGAATTAAGTACTTATTGCATTATTTGCTTTTCTCTTTTTTTTTTCACACGTAATTTTTTGCCATAGGACATGCTCTTTGCATACCCAGATATTTTTTTCCCTCACTTCAATTGGTGTATTTTACATCCTACTTCTTGCTCATACTTGCTTTTTCATTGGAGTATATACATAACAAAAATTGAAAGTTTGTATATAACATAACAAAGAGATTGAAAATGCCACAAGACAAAAGCTAAGTAAAAAATCTACACTTATATTTCATCACACCATTCTCTTATATTCTCAAATAATCAAGCTTCACAATATTTTCAAAGGCATAAACAAGGTTAACTCACTTCTCAAACTCTAGCCTATGCCATACCTAATATATAAGTGTATATAAAATCAACTCTCCTAGAAAGGTTTTAAGTAGAATTCCTAAGTAAAAAGATAAATATTAACTTTACCAAACTAACACATATTAACATATATGCCAAAAAAAAGTCTTGAAATTTAGCCTAAAAATGTGAAAAAAAATTTAGCACAAAAAATTCACCAAAATTTTAGCCCAAAAATTTAGAAAATACCAAGGATAATTAATAAAAGCTTGAAAAGAATATTAATCAACCTCTCCTTCACACTTAAACTGGACAATGTCCTTATTGGCCACAAATCAAATAAGAATAGTATTTCTAATGGGATGAGAAGAAATATAAGGAAGAAGAAGGATAATCAATACTGTCTTGAAGCTCAATGTGTCGTAGAATAGAGAAGAAAAGGAAGGTTGTCCAAAAGAAAAAAAATCTTCCATCCGGCAAAAAGAAGGAAAAACATAAAGTAAAAAATATGGAAAATGAATAAAGGAAAACAAAATAAAACACACCAAAAATAAAAGAAAGTGAAGTAAACTAAAAGAAGAAAAACTACTTAAAAAAAATTCCTAAGAAAGCAAATGAAAGAAAAATAAAATGAAGAAGAAGTTGAGAAAAAAAAGATGACAACAAATGTTGTTTTCAATTTGATTTCTTTGATCATAACCAGCGCCCGTTAAGGTGAGGTACGTAACGTTGTTTATCCTTGTCTTCTAGCTTTTGCCTTCATCTGGGTGGTGTCGTTTCAAATGACATAAACGGCACCATATGGTCTCAATATCTCAATAAATCTATTCTTCTGAAGATGACTGACATTGTTTGAAATGAACTAAGCGGCACTATTTTATTTTGGTCCTGCAATAAAAAATAAACACAATAGCATATCAAGGCCAAAGAGAAAATAACACTAAGCATACAAACACCCACAAGACCAAGAAAGAAATAGTATACAAAGAAAATAATACCAAAGTAAATACAAATAACAAGGACACAAGGAGTTATTATAACTAATCAAAGCAAATAATATAACAAGACAAAAATAGGCACTAATAGCAATATTAATGCACACACTTCATCTCAAATATTCTTACAAATCAAAGAACAAAATAATACATTGAAGCCTAAAAAAAAACACTAGGGCCTATACATACATTTATACTAAAACAACAATATAATAAAATGAATGACCAAACCAACATTTAAATCTAGAAATATACTAAATCAATGTATGCTAATATACTACCATCAACACATATGCTAAATACACAACAATAAAACATCAATATAAAAAGTACGAGAACTATTACAAATACATAAATAAAAAACCCTTATATATAACAAAAAATATGAATTAGACTAATCTTCAAAGAGGACCAAAACACACATATTAGAATTCAATCAACAAAAACAATTGAATTATACAACACATGAGTATTGTGCACACTTATGAATTTCAACCAACACAAGTATGATTAAAAGTTCACATGAACAATGGATACAATTAAGGTAAACATGCAAGTATACAAAGACATATGTGTACATGCCAACAATCAACTATACACAAAGAAAATAGTTACAAATCATCTAAGTACAACAAGGAATTAGGTTGAAATATACTTGAATATACAATACTAAGGGTATATACAACATTGGCTAGAGTAATAGCTAAATCAATACAACAAGACAACACAAGTATACCAACTAGAATCAAGAAAATTAAATACACAAGTGTATACATATTGTAGTTAGTATTGTACAAAAGTATAAACAAGTATTTCCATAAAAGAGTTAGTAATATTTATAAATATGTACATGGCTAAAGCAACAATACTTAAGGTTTCATGATATTGCCAAATCCCAACAATGACATTAAAAACTTGTTGTGTGCATTTGAGTGTTAGAAGAAGTATCAACAAGGACTACAAATAATCAAGTTTTAAATTAAATTCCGTGCACTAAAACTACACAATTGGGCAAGTATACATATTACATAGTATATGGAATAGTAAGTATCGGATCCACAGGAATTTAATAATTACCATTACTTTGTTCTAATCTTATTGTCTAGCCAACCAAATAAAAAGGAGAAAATAATTAAACTACTATTCTAAATTACTGTAGTAGAGAATACATTGAATCCATACGAGAAAAGTTACAAAGGTCATCAAAGAGTAAGAATAAAAAGGAAAAGCCGTCTAAAATAAGAAATCCCCTAAAATCTAGTCAAGTAAAGAATGTACTATTAAGTCTATTAAATCCCAATTCAAGCACTGATATGAATCTCTATTGTGAATTTCACTCTCTTTTGAGTTATGACATCCTTATTCCCAAGCCTAATTAGTCAATATCTCTAACAAACCAATAAACCTAAAGAAGCATTAAGTATAATCCAATTACTGAAAGCACTCAAAAGCCCTAATGTCCCTATCTCTAGGCAACATTGAAAACTCAATGATTACCAAATCCTAATCCATCAATATCTCTCTCGAGTTAATCAAAGGAAAAAAATATTGAACTAATCAATTTGGTGTTTAATTTCTAACACCATCTCTCGAAATCATTAGAAGTGAATCAATCAATTGAACAAATCAATCAATTCCAAACAATTAATTAATCCAACACAATAATGCATAAGTAATCAAATACTATGAATAGGAATTTAATACTTTTAAATAGTAAATCAATCCAAGAACATAGAGTTAGGATTAATCCCTTAAGGATAATTAAAAGTATAAAAATTAATATTGTCAGTGTAGATATAAAGAAAAGGAAGAAATACACTCATAGACAAGCAATATCTCGTCTTCTTACATGAATCTCTTAAACAACCCCCGTCATCTTCTCCAATGATTCCCCTTCATCCTTCTTTTCTTAGTATTTCTTTGAGTTCTCTAAGGGGTTTCTAGGTTGCTAGCCACCCTAGAATGTGTTCTTAAGGCCTATAATGTTGTATTTATGTCTCCCCTCTTCAAAAATCAGAAAATTCGCCAAATAGGGGCTTTTGGATGATAGGCGACCTAGTCTCAGGCAATCTAGGTGGCCTTGCCTAGGTTCATCACTTGTACTCCTGTATCTAGGTGGCCTAGGCTCAAGCAACCTAGGCTAGGCCGTCTAGGCTTCTTCCAAAAGTAAATTTTTGTTTCGTTTTTCAAAACTTTTCGTCTTTGTTCTTCTTAAATAATCTTTCAACAGTTCCTACACAAAACAAGATGAAAAACATGGGGCAAGTAGTCATCTAAACAAGATGTAATCACAAATAAAGCATAAATGACATAGAAAAAATATATATAATGAGCACTCATCATGTTTATTAAGCAAATGACTCAATTGTTTAACTATGAGTTCCAAAATACTTATTAAAAGCTCTTGTGTGATCATGCCTTGAACGTAAACTCAGAGTCGGATTCCAAGCCAAGCCCTAGATGCAATACAATAGCACTCTCAAGGTTTTCGCTGGGAATGCTTGAGCTTTTTGCAAATAGAACAAACCAATCCTCAAGTAGAAAACTAATAGACATCAACTTTCAATCAAGCATAAGCACTAACAATGAAGATAACTAATCCCAAAAGGTTCTTTTAAAATGACACATCATGTCTAACTTAGTTACTCATCAAAGATTAATGATAAAACAACATACTTAAATATAGTAATTTCCAAACTTCTTACATTAGAGAATTTTAACGACTTATATATAATACATTTAACATCAAGTCACGTTCTACCCAAAGTCTAAGATTCCTATTTGCCTTCATATACTAAGAAATCATCAACTCCGTATTAGGATTTGCAGAATGATGATGAGTTACATTAACCCAATAAAAGGTAGTTACATTTTTAGGAATAAGCATGTTACATATATAATTAACTTTGCAAACACTAGTGTAAATAAACATATTTAAATCAATGTGATAGTAATAAAGTACTTTTAACTGATATAAATAACATGATTATATCAATAATATAATATAGAAATATATAGATAGATCATTTATCATACCTTATAAAATCATAGTAGAATTTGTCTTATCAATATAATCTTGAGTTATATTACTGATGGCTATAGTAGGTTACTTGATCTTCCCTCTTCTAACTCTCTTTTATACTTGTTTATTGTTATGGAAAATGCTAAAATTCTTCGACAACGCTGAAGATTCATTTTTAGAAACTTGCTAAACTTATTATTGTCAATGTTTGACGCAAAGAATATTCATGTTGGATTAGAAAAAGGATTTCCAGAAGATCTACGGAAGATCTCGGCGAATTTATTTTGAAGATTATATTACAAAGACTTGGAATCTTGCTGGAATTAAAACTCATTTAGAAGCTTCAAGAGTAATCTTTTTTGGCACTTTCCTAATTCAATAAAGAAACAAATAATCTATTGCAAATTTCTATATAAGCAAGCCCATGGAATATGGATAAGATACCCGAGATGAGATAAAAGACTGAAATGATTTATTTAGTAAAAAAGAGCAGTGCAATAGAGAGGGAATTCATGAAATATTTTGAGTGATTTCAAAGCATATATGTTCAATAAGCTTTCTGTTATTCATTGCTAATATATGCTTTATGATTCAAGTTATTGCTGCTTCAACAACGCATTATTAAGGAAATCTTGAATCAATCTTCTTCAACTTAACTATTTTTCTGGTGGAAATGTAACACATTTTCTTGAGTAATTATTTGATGCATAGATTATTTGATAAGAGTATACATACATCATACATACATACATACATACATACATACATACATACATACATACATACATACATACATACATACATACATACATACATACATACATACATACATACATACATACATACATACATACATACATACATACATACATACATACATACATACATACATACATACATACATACATAGTTATTCGATAAGGAAAATAGAAAAAGAAGGGCCTACGAAGTAGTAGTCCAATAAAAGGAGGAGAGAAGATAGTATCTCTTGATGGTGGGTGGCCAATTTAGGCCCATGATATTAA
Organism: Voacanga thouarsii; assembly: GCA_026120185.1. NCBI lineage: Eukaryota > Viridiplantae > Streptophyta > Magnoliopsida > Gentianales > Apocynaceae > Voacanga > Voacanga thouarsii. Next base: position 3,028,639 of record JANUWF010001641.1, on the reverse strand, counting down.
TAGTGATGCGGACTATTTCATTTAATGATCCTTAGATATTTTATGTGTGGTAGCTCGCTTCATTAATGAACCTTTGGATATTTTATTTTATAGGTGCAAGCCATTGGACTTTAGACTATATTAGGAACTTCTCCTACCTTCTACTTTATACTATCACTTTCTATTAGTTTCTGTTACCTTCTATTATCTTTCATTAATTTCTATTACTTTCTATCGCATTCTTCTAGCTTTTAAAGGTTTCTATTAGTTGGAGGTAGCCCACAACATTTAATGGAGATTAGCTAAGTGTTGACCTTGCTTTGACCATAAGAGAAGTCATTTGACCATACATGATTAATGAGGACTTCTTACATTTTCTATAACCTTCTTACATCTTCCATAACTTTCCTATACCTTCCATGAATTTCCACTACCTTCTAGAGATTGCCAAGTCATAAAGGGGATATTCTAAACCTTTCTAAAGTTGTCAAGTCACCTTCTACCTTCTTCTATTTTCTACACTCTTCTTAAGTTCCCAAGTGATGAGAGAAATCAAGTAGCTTCTCATATATTCCACTCTCTTCCATTACTTTTCTATAAATACTAGACTTCTCCTAATTTACCAAGTTATAAGACAAACAAGGAAAGAGAGGACAAAGAAAATGAGGAGAAATAGAAGAAAGAGAGAGAGAGAGAGGGAGAGATCGAAACAAGAAGAGAAAGGAAAGAAAAGAGAGAGAAGGAGAGAAAGAGAAAGAAGAAGAAGAAGACGAGAAAGAAAGTTGGTAACTTGGAAGCCTTAGTTTGCTCATATATAACGTGAACTCAACCCATAGACCTCTTAAGCCTACAATGGTGTACATATTAGTTAGACGAGATGAGTCTCCTTTATTTTACAAATACCGTTTGGCTAATAATTTTCTATAAAATTTGCACGTATGCATTTCTTATCAATTTTTTTTTTATAAAACATGGACTTTGTGGGTCCTTTTGTGTGAGAAAAGTAAGCTCTAAGTGAGCAAAGTAATCTTTGTGTGAGAATATTATTCTTTATGTATGAAAAATAGTCTCTGTGTGAGACTAATAATTCTTGTGTAGGACCATTAATCTCCATGTGAAAAAAGTGTCTATTTTTATTCCACTTATGAGATTTCATTTATTTACAAGTTGTCTTGTTGGAAAAATACTATGAAACCCTTTTACTTGTTTTAGTGAAAAATCACAGGCACATAGGGACTCACTGAGTGTTTTGCACTCACACATTTTTTTATATTCTATTTTAGGTTCTGTTGTATAGTTTAGCGATCAAAATAGCGTAGTGGAAGCGTGATAGAATAGAAACAGGCAATATGATGTATTATATAATATGTTTTAAATTTGGAATATTGTATAAAAATTTGAAGTCTATGTATTTCTTATAGATTTTCATATGAATGCATTCGGGTTATGTATGTATAAGTTAAGACTTGTTATAAAGACCCCTTATCTAGGAGTTCAGATGGGGTGACATCTTACGAAGATAAGGCCTACCATAACTAGAAAAAGTAAGGTGTTACAGGAAATGTTTTTAGTGTCAACAAAGTACTACCATGCTACAGTAACAAAAGATTGAAGGGAGTTCAATCAAGGAAGATTGGTCCAACAAAGTTTTTTAGGAATTTGACACAAAGAACACTGGTGCGGTGTTATGTCAAAATCCACTAGAAATCACTAGCTAATTGAGATAAATGTAGTCCTATAACTTTTGTTAAAGTTTTAGTGGATATTTTTCGCTAGGCTAGGCCCCTGCAGATATAGGCTTATTATTGTCAAATTGTCTTAATAATTTTCTGTGTTAAACTTTTTATTTCTGTTTATAAAACTAATGTAACGTTAATAAGAGAGTTTAACAATAACATAGTAGATTAACAAACTAAACTGCACAACTAGTATTAGAGTGATTTACCATGTTAAAGTTGTTATTGATTTAGCAGGTGAGATTTTGGAAGTTGGTTTGGAGTAATATGTCTAGAATAATGGAAGAAGAAGTATTTGTTACTCGATCCCTATTGTTTAAGGATAATGAAAAACCTTAGAGGGGGGGGTGAATAAGGCTTTTGGCAAGCTAAAAAATTTTTGATTCGTTTGAAATATAGAATAATAAAGATCATCAAGTTTTTTGGACCGACTTTATGGTAATAAAGAAAGTTATCCAAAAACTCTTTGAGATATATCCAGATTTAGACAAAGAAAGAAACACGAAGTAGTTAATGACTTTGAAAGAAAATGAGACACAAAATATATAGTGGTTCGATCTACCAAGATCTACATCCACTACCTTAAGCTCACACTTAAGGATTTTCAATCAAATTTCATTTACTCCACTTAATGAAATCAAACTGTACTACATACAAGAGAGGATCACCACACTAGGTTTTCCAAAACCTCTCAATCAAACAATCACAACAAGGTTCACCCCAAGTGGGTTTTATACCACAACCTTGTACTACAAAGGAGATTGAATATCAATAGAATAGTAAAAGCTCACTTATTTGAGCAGATGATCACTAAGGTATAAATTGCAAACACTTTTACCATTGACACAAAATGAATTCTCTTTAAAGCACTTGATAAAAGGAGATTTTTGTAAACTGATGAGCAATAGTGTTTTTTGAAGAATGTCACAAAAATCTTGTGTCTAATCTTGTTTAAAGGCTATTTATAGAGCCAAGAAGTGAAGTACCAACAGCTATACTTTTTCTGTTAAATTCACCTATGTTTTGGACTCAAGTTTTGGACGATGATGCATCCAAAAGGTAAGTCCAAAATGACACTTTTTTAGGTAGAAACATTTCACCACTGTTTACAGGATTTCGGACGAATCTTTTAGATGCAGAAACATCCAAACTACTCAATCCAAAATTCTGAGATTTTCAAAATTTTGAAATCTTTTTCTTTGTATGCTTCAAGATAAAAATCAATTTGAACAAAAAAGGTAAAGAGACATAGGAATTAATAGAAATACCTTAATAACACTTTCTAGTCTAAAGTTCTTCTATAAGGTCTTCTTAGTATGCAACCCCATAAACTTTGAACTTCTTTTTTATCTTCTATATTTAAATTCCATTACTGAAGAGTTTCTTAATAATCATATCTGAATGCCTTAGAAGAACAGAGATCAAACATGTCCTATTACATATAGATTACACAAGTTAGTTCATATTAATGTTTGTCATAAGTTAAAATATAGGAGAAAGCCATTAGGACTAACAATCTCTCCCTTTTTGAGTGATGACAAATTTGATAAAAAATGATATATATAAAGAACAATAATGTGTATAGAGTGAACATGTTGATCGAGAGAGATACGAACATTTTTCATTGAAATGCAATTCTCTTATTATGGGTCTCAAAGAGAGCTTATGAGATTAAGATAGATAATTTTAAAGCATATACTCACAAGCATGACTTAATAATTTTAAAGCATATACTCACAAGCATGACTTAATGAGCTTATGGCCTATCCTATCTCCATATCCTTATAAATTTTCAAAAGGAGATAATGATTTAATAAATAAAGGAGATATAGTAGGCAAATTATATGATAAGATGCTCCCTCTTAATATTTGCTTATATGAATATTTCAAAATGAGAGGGAAAACTGAAATCAATTTTGTACGTTCAAAACGTATGTTCAAAATATTTGTGAAAGTATGTATAAAACCTTTTTAGATGTGGGTTTTGGATGTCCAAAAGGTGTGTTCCCAAAACAGTATGACTCTTAGAAAAAGATTTTTGGATCAAGAAAATATGAGTCCAAAACTCCCCCTAACACAATGCACTGGATAATGGATTTTTCAGATTTTCAAAGAATTTTTAAACATAAGGAAAATAATCCATCTGACTGAAATTTTGATTTTGTCATAGAATCCTATCCATATCTTCTCAGATTAGTCTCAAAGATACCTTCATTATAAAGAGAATACTTTTGGATAAAAAGATTTAAGTGACCATAAACTAAAATAAGAGATAATTTTTATATCAAGCAGTTCATCAAATCAACCACAAGGTATTATAAGCAGAAGTTTAGCAAAAAATTATCCCATTATTCCAAGCAGAAACTTCTAATTATTTTTCAATAATCATATCAAGTAAAGCAAACATTTTCCCAAACAGTATCATATAAGATTATATCAGTCTAATATCTTCCCAGTCATTGCAGCAATATCAACAATTTCCAAAATAGTATTATATTAGTTCATATCTTCCTAGTCATTCTGATCAGTCTAATATCTTCTCCTCCTTCATATCTTAACCAATATCTCAGTCATTCATGCAGTCTAATCAGTCTAATCTTTTCTCCCCCTTTGTCATCAATCAAAAAAGAGTAATAACAGAAAGGAAGCAGAAATAAAATATAGATAGATAGGAAATAGTCAGAATTTAAGCAATATGCAGAAATTAAGCAATTATCCTTGTGCATAATCTAAAGACAGGTAAGTAAATTGTTCAAACTGCAGAAAGTAAATTGTTCATGATATTAGAGAGATATCAACTGAAGATCATTCTGCCTAATTAGTCTTCTTAGGAGATGTTAATGGTTTCATCTTTTGAACCGGCACCCTTTTTAGAGTGTTGACCAGCTATTCGATTGGATTTTCTCTTCACCACAACATTTTTTTGTCTTTTTCCAGATGAGACATGTGATTTAGAGGATGCAGAAGGTGCTACAGTTTCCTTAATTGGAGATTTTGTATGGGTTTGCTCAGTAGCATGCTTTTCCTCCATGGTAGGCAGATCAGTTTCTTTTTCAATGACGGGTTCATCTCTTGTTTCCTTTTTTTGAATAGATATTGTTGGAGTAGATACAGGTGCATCTATTTTTGCAGTCTTTTCTACTGCAGTTAATCTGTTTCTAAGACTTTGAAGCTTAGAACTGAGATTATTCAATTTCACAACCAGTGAATTGATGGCATCCAATATGTTCATAGATAATCCCTCATCATTTTCTTTCCCTTTAGCAGAGGATTCTGCTTGAGGATCATCTTCAAACATTCTTTTTGTTCCAGCAATAGGAATAGACTTTCCTTCAGCTTTAATTTTCAACAAATTTTCTCTTTCTTTACCTTCAGTGTCTCTCAGCAGCTTCCATTCATTACCAATTCTCTCATAACTCATTTTCTCAAAGGAGTCAAAGTTGTAAACATTCATCTTTGTTGGATCACTAGGAATAGAATTTAAATCAACATGAAAATGATTAAATACTCTAGATAATAGATTTCCATAGGGCAGAGCTTTGCTTGATGTATTCCTTGATTTCAGCATTAATTTGGCAGCTAAAAACCCAAAGTTTATTTGCCTACCCTCTGCCAGTGCCAACGTGATTACCATTTATTGAATGCTTATGGAGGTCTTATTCCATAGCTCGGAACCACCATAGTGGAAACCATATGGTGCAGAATTCTTTTAACTCCATTAAGCCATTTGGTATTTCTGTTACTAGAGTTCCCAAAACTCTTCACTCCAGTAAAGATTTCCTCAAATTTCTTCAAATTAAAGATATCATTTCCCTCTAGAAATTTGTTTAACTCAAAACACTGAATTCCAGCATCATTCATATCACAAATCCTATTTAACAGACGGTGATTAAACTCAATATCTTTTCCCTTAACTCTTGACACATACCATCGAATCATGAAACCTTCCCCAGTTTCCTCAAGACGACATTTTCTTAAATTAACATAAAATTCCCAGATAAGCGGAGTAAATAATTTGTCATCAACAGAAAGCAAACTACCCCATCCAATGTGTTCAAATATATCTAATACATTTGAAAGATTTAGAAAGGCCGAATGATTTGCACGGTATCCAGAAATAATCGTTCTGTTCCTTGAAACCCAGTCATTATATCCAATTTCATATTTAGAGTCTATAAAACGGAGTACCTGATTTCCAGAACTCATTTGTTCTGGAGAAGACTTTGATGAGTCGTAGTGTGACGCCGAGAAGTCCGGTTGAGGAGAGACTTTTTTTCCTTTCACTTTGCTTGAAGTTGAACTCTTTTTCTTCATCTTCTGAGATGTTTTGTGCCCTTTCTTTGGTTTTGGTGCAGAAGATTTCATTTTTGCCATTCGTAAGATTATGGCTTGTTCTTTTTGGACTGGCGGTTTTTCTTTGAAGAAGAAGAACACAGAGACTTTTGGAGGAATCGGTTACAAGGGTTTTGAGAAAAATTAGAGTGCTTTGAATGTCTGGAGTAATGTGATATAAAGTGTATTGAAAAGATACATTTTTCACAAAAGTTTAGAGAAACATGCAAACCAACTTTTTGAAATTCAAAAATTGGAATAAGGAAAAATATAGAGTATATATATATAAAAGAGTGTTTTGGATTTTGACCCAACACGAAATTATCATCCAAACGAGACTTTTTCACAAATGCATTTTGGATATGGGATTTGGACTTAAATATTACGTCCAAACAGTTGTTGGTGTGTTTTGGATACAAACAATGTTTTCAAAAACTTTTTCTTCACTAATCCTGCAAAATAATAATAATAAAAAAACTTATGCAAAAAGGTTAGTTTTCAGATTTTTGTAATTCCCAAATCTCTTCTCAAATTGTTGAATCTTTCTTCAGCTAGAGGTTTAGTGAAGATATCAACAAGTTGTTCATCAGTTGAAATATATTCAACACACACATTTCCTTTGAGCATATGATCTCGGATGAAATGATGTTTAACTTCTATATGCTTTGTCCTAGAATGTTGAACAGAATTTTTTGTTAGATTGATAGCACTTGTATTATCACATAATATAGGTACGCAATTAAAGTTAAGACTAAAATCTAGTAATATATTCTTCATCCACAAAATTTGAGCACAAGAACTGCCAGCTGCAATGTATTCAGCTTTAGTAGTGGATAAGGATACACAGAGTGTCCAAGAAATTGACAATGGCCACTAGTACTTTTTCTTTCAACTTTACAGCCTGCATAATTTGCATCAATGTATCTTATAAGATCAAATATGTTAGTGTGAGGATACCATAAGCCATAATCATATGTGCCAATTAAATATCGGAGTATGCATTTTACTGCACATAGATGTGATTCCTTTGAACAAGATTGAAAACGAGCACAAAGACATACTGAAAACATAATGTCTGGTCGGCTAGCAGTAAGATAGAGTAGACTTCCAATCATACTTTTATACTTATGTTCATCTACTTTCTTACTCTTTTCATCTTAATCAAGTTTTATAGAAGTACTCATAGGTGTGTAGATTTCTTTTGCTTCATTCATTCCAAACCTTTTGAGCAACTCCTTGACATACTTAGCTTGATTTATGAAGATCCCATCCTTGTTTTGCTTAATTTGCAATCTGAGAAAGAAGTTTAGTTCTCCTATCATACTCATTTTAAATTCTTGCTGTATAGTCTTAGCAAACATCTTGCACAAAGAGTCGTTAGTAGCATAAAAAATGATATCATTAACATAGATTTGAACAATTAGTAGATCACCAAAATTATCAAATTTGATGAATAAGGTGGTATCAATCAAGCCTCTTGAAAAACCTTTTGAAATCAAGAAACCACTAAGTCTCTCATACCAAGCTCTGGAAGCTTGCTGTAATCCATAAAGAGCTTTAGAAAGTTTGAAAACGTGATTTGGAAAGTGATCATGAATAAAACTAGGAGGTTGTTCAACATATACTTCCTCCTCAATAAAACCATTTAGGAATGCACTCTTAACATCCATTTGATAGAGCATGAAATTTTTGAAGGATGCAAAAGCAAGAAGCATTCTTATGGATTCTAGTATAGCAATAGGAGCGAATGTCTCATTATAATCAATACCTTCTTATTGATTAAATTCTTATGCGACTAATCTAGCTTTATTTCTAATCACAGCTCCGTTTTCATCAAGTTTATTTCTAAATACCCATTTAGTACCAATAATAGGACGATCAAGAGGTCTAGGGATAAGTTTCCAAACTTGATTTCTTTCAAATTAGTTTAATTCTTCTTACATAGCAATAATTTAAAATTCATCATGCAATACTATATCAATACAGTTAGTTTCTATATTTGAAAGAAGAGCAAAGTTGTTAATGAAATATCGTCTAGTTTTGACTCCATAGTTTTGATTACCAATGATTTGTTCTTTAGGATGACCTGTTTTGTATTTCCAGTCTTTTAGCAATTGTTGATTCGTAGAATCTGTAGTTTGTTCTTTACCTTGTTCAGCTTGCAGCTCTTCAATTTCTTCTTCTTTTACATGAGTATCTAGCAGTGGAGCTTTAAGTTGATCTAATTTGACTTCCTTTGAACTTCCTACATCATCATCATCTCTTTTTGAAGCATAAATGTTAGATTCATCAAACACAACATGCACGGATTCTTTCACACAAAGAGTTCTTTTATTGTACACTCTATATACCTTTTTGTTGGAAGAGTATCCAAGAAATATGGCCTCATCGGACTTGCTGTCAAATTTTCCACGATTATCTCGGGTATTTAAGATAAAACATTTTACAGCCAAACACCTTAAAATAAGTGATAGATGGAGTTTTGTCAAACATAAGTTCAAAAGGAGTTTTTCTCAAAAATAGTCTTAGCATAACTTGGTTTACTATATAGCAAGCTGTATTAACAGCTTCAGCCCAAAAATATTTTAGAAGGACATTTTCACAAAGTATTGATCTAGCCATTTCTTGCAAAGTACGATTTTTCCTTTCAACAACACCATTTTGTTGAGAGGTTTTTGCTATTGAAAAATTGTGAAAGACTTCATTTTCATCATAGAAGTGAGTAAATTCATTGTTGCAAAATTCTTTGCCATTATCACTTCTAATAGAAATTAGTTTGCATCCAATCGAGTTATGGACGCGTTTAATCAATTTCGAAAATTCAGAAAAGGCTTCATCATTTTGTCCAAGAAATAAAGTCCAAGTGAATCCAGAAAAATCATCAACAAGTACATATGCATACTTCTTACCTCCAAGACTGACAGTTCTTATTGGACTAAACAAATCCATATGAATTAATTCGAGTGGTTTTGAGGTTGAAATCATTTTCTTAGGTTTAAAAGAGGTTTTGATTTGTTTCTCAAATTGACATGCATCACAAATTTTGTTTTTATCAAACTTCATTTTTGGCAGTCCCCTAACAAGCTCTTTTGAAGACAGTTTATTTAGCAAATCAAAAGATACATGACGTAATCTTCTACGCCAAAGATAACCATCATTGTTATGTACGGATAGGCATCTAATACCATTAGCTATAAGGTCATTTAAATAGAACACATATACATTTTCAATACGTTTGGCAGTAAAGATTGTTTCAAGATTTGCGTTGTCCATTATAAAAAAGAATCCTTTTCAAAGATGATTTTGCAGCCATTATCACATAGTTGGCTAATGCTAAGCAAGTTATATTTTAAATCATCAATAAGTAAAACTTATTTTATAATGGTTAAGGAACGTTTACCAATATTACCAATGCCAAGAATCTTTCCTTTCTTCTTGTCTCCAAATGTAACATGTCCTTCATTTGTGGTTTGTATATCTTCTAACAAAACTGCATTTCTAGTCATGTGTCTTGAACAACCGCTGTCCAAGAACCACTTGGTGAAGCTCAAAGACTGTGCCTATACATGAGAAGGAGGAATGATTTTTGGTACCCACACTTTCTTGGGTCCATGAAGGTTAGTAACATTTCCTTTGATTTTCTAGAATGTTATTCCACCGGATTCTACTTTTCTTTTAATAAGACATCTTGAAACTATATATCCCGATTTTTCATAATATGTGCAAGCTTTGTATGTTCTGTAACATAAGGCAGATTTAACAAATTGAGACTTGTTATTTTTGTCCTTATTCTCATATTCATATCGTAAGCCATTTCGATTTCCAACATTAACAATTCTAGGCTTGTAAATTTTGTCCTCATCCTTATATTCATATCCTAAGCCATTTCTATTTCCAGCATTAACAAATATAAGCTTGTAAATTTTGTCCTTATCCTCATGTCTATATCCTAAGCTATTTCGGTTTCCAACTTGATGTTGAGTTCCGAGTAATTTTTCCAGATTTCTTTTACCATTTGTGAATTTTTCAATAAAGTGGTAAGATCATTTACTCTATTTTTCATATAATTAAAAGTGCTAACCATACTTTCAAGAGTTTGAATTCTATCACACAAATTTTTATTTTTTAGAGATGCATATTGCAAAGTAGTCATGATCACATCTTTTTCAATAATAGTACTCACATGTGACTCAAAAGACATTTTGTTATCATTTAACAACATTTCGTTCTCTTTCATCAAACAATTAATTTTCAACTTTATTTCTTTATTTTTTCTGGACAGTTTTTTTAGTTCATAAAACATATCAATTAACAGCTCATTCAGATCACCATGCTTTTCAGTCATAGATATAAGTGAATTAGACATGAAATTAGATGTAGAAGAGTTTATCTCACTTTCCAAGGCCATGAAGCATATGTTGGCAGTTTCATTCTCAGAATCTTCATCTTTAGATTCAGTTCCATTTAAGTCCCAAGTTCCCATCAATCCTTTACCTTTCTTTGCTTTTTGGTCTTTCTTCTTTTTAAACGTTCTTACTTCCTTACCTTTTGGAATAGGACAATCGGCAAGGAAGTGATCAGTGCTTTTACATGCATAACATTGAGGTTTGAATACTGGGGTTTGTCATTTCTTTCTCACGAACTTCTTTCCTTTTTTGTAGTTCCCTTTGTTGAACATTCTTCTGATTTTTTTTTGCTATCATAGCCAAATCTTCATTGTCCATTTCCATACCCTCACTGCTTTCCGATAGACTTGTTTCTTCATCTTCATTTTCAACTTTCAATACTATCCCATTTTTGCCTCTATCATGATCATTAGATTCGTGAAACCTTTTAAGTTTCATCTCATGAGTTAGAAGAGATTCGATCAGCTCTTCGGTTGGTAAGGATTTTAAATCCTTAGATTCTTCCACTGCAAGAGTTTTAGGCTGCCAGCTTTTTGGTAAGGCACCTAAAAATTTTTGATTTTGTTCCCCAAGGGAATAAACCTTCCCATAGGCTTTGAGACCATTTGAGATATTAGTGAATCTCATGAATATATCAGTGATGCTTTCATTCGGCTTCATTGTGAATAATTCATAATCATGAATTAGAAGTCCCAGTTTTGATTCATTGACTTGGTTTGTCCCCTCATGGGTGACTTCAAGTAATCTCTACATTTCATGGGTGGAATCACAACTACTAACTCGGTTGTATTTAGTCGCATCTAGTGCACAACATAAAATATTCATAACCTAAAAATTTAAAGTCATCTTAGCATTGTCTTCCACACTAAACTCATCATTTTGTTTAGGTAATTTTATGCCATTAACAATTTTTGACGGAATAAAAGGACCATTTTCTATCAAACTCCATAACTCAAAGTTGATAGAACACATAAATTTTTATTCTATTTTTTTTTCAGAATATATAGTTGTTTCCATTGAACAAAGGAGGACAATTTGTTGAAGATCCTTCAACATATGGAAGAGAGGATGAGCTTGCCATGAAGATCTTTTCTACAAGGTTGTTAAACCAAGAATATGTAGACCAAGCTCTGATACCAAATGAAAAACCTTAGAGGGGGGTGAATAAGGTTTTTAACAAGCTAAAAATTTTTTAACTCGTCTGATATACAAAATAATAAAGATCATCAAATTTCTTGGACCAACTTTATGGTGACAAAGAAATTTATCCAAGAACTCTTTGAGATATCTAGATTCATACAAAGAAAGAAACACGAAGCAGTTAATGACTTATGAAAGAAAATGAGACACAAAATGTATATTGGTTCGATCTACCAAGATCTACGTCCACTATCTTAAACTCACATTTAAGAATTTTCAATCAAATTTCATTTACTCTACTTAATGAAATCAAACTATACTACATACAAAAGAGGATCACCATATTAGGTTTTCCAAAACCTCTCAATCAAACAATCACAACAAAGTTCACCCCAAATGGATTTTACACCACAATCTTGTACTACAAAGGAGATTAAATATCAATAGAATAGTAAAAGCTCACTTATTTGAGCAGATGATCACTAAGGTACAAAGTACAAACACTTTTACCATTGACACAAAATGAATTCACTTTGAAGCACTTGATAAAAGGAGATTTTTGTAAACTGATGAGCAATAGTGTTTCTTAGAAGAATGTCACAAAAATCTTATGTCTAATCTTGTTTAGAGGCTATTTATAGAGCCAAAAAGTGAAGCACCAAAGGTTATAAAACGATTATAATTTTTCTGTTAAATTCACCCGTGTTTTGGACTCAAGTTTCGGACGATGATGCATCCAAAGGTAAGTCCAAAATGACACTTTTTTAGGCAGAAACATTTTAACACTGTTTACAAGATTTCGGACGAATCTTTTGGATGCAGAAACATCCAAACTACTCAATCCAAAATTCTGAGATTTTCAAAACTTTAAAATCTTTTTCTTTGTGTGCTTCAAGGTAAAAATTAATTTGAACAAAAAAGGTAAAGAGACATAAGAATTAATAGAGATACCTTAATAATACTTCATACTCTAAAGTTTTTCTATAAGGACTTCTTGGTATGCAACCCTATAAACTTTGAACTTCTTTTTGATCTTCCACTACTGAAGAGTTGCTTAATAATAATATCTGAATGCCTTAGAAGAACAGAAGTCAAGCATATCCTATCACATATAGATTAAACAAGTTAGTTCATATCAATGTTTGTCATAAGTCAAAATATAGGAGAAAGCTCTTAGGGCTAATAGATGCAAATTATGCATACTGAATAACTATAATAAGAATCTTCATAAAAATCTTAATAATATTGCCTAGCAAGCTGAGTAAGATTGGAGACCCCCAATAGTTGTGAGTACTAGCACTAGAGCAGAAGAGTTTAAGCCAATAGATCAATGGACAGATGTTGAACGATATCTTGATAATGAGAATACTAAAGCATTGAATACTATCTTTGCTGTTGATCCTGGTTAGTTCAAATTGATTGCAACATATGAATCTACTAAAGATACATCGGATCACTGTAAACAATATATAAAGTTATAAGTACTGTTAGAATGTTAAAAATTGTATACGTTGACATCACAGTTTGAGGAACTAAAAATGGGTGATCTATTGTGTAACACCCCCCACAATTATATACCTATAAAAGGCGGGGATGTCGCCCTATCCCGAGGACAAGGGGTCTTTAAAACGAGGTACATAATATAAAGTCGAACTAAAGATGTCAAAGCTTAGATAAATAAAGGGGAGCTCTTATTACATCAGAATCAAACTTGAGTAAGACTAAACTTATGCAAACATCGGTTCTAAAAACATAAATGAACATCTGTCTCTCAAACATAAATAAAGTAGCAAAATCTCCAACTACTAGACATCCCGCTTGCTCAGCAGTATCAGCCCCCTGAAAACATGATATAAAAACAGTGTGAGATTAACATCTCAGTAAGTCCTGTGTGTGCACATGGTACTTTGAACAGTTCGTGTATGCATAGCTGAAAACATTTGCAGAAATATTTGGCAAGCCATAAATAATTTCTCTTTGCAAGGAGTGGAGTTTTTTCATTGTCACCCTTGGTATAAAATAAACCATCCACTTGAATAAACAGTCATGGTGCCACACTTTGGGCCCCATGATAAGAGAATGGTCAAGGCACCACACTTTGTGCACCTTGACAGGATCAAATTATCACACTTTGGGCATTCTGATCAAGGGTGGGTGTACGACCCACCGGGTGAGATACTCCTCCATCTCTATACCAAACAAAACCATCCGGGTGTCCATGCCGGGAAATAATACCTTACCAGGTATAACTATTAGCTCGGACCGGCTTGACTAATCAATACTATCGCCTTTTCAAGCAGAGCTTATCTTCTAGAGGTGGCCTCTTGCCAAAAGACTCACCCAAGCCCTCCAAGACTAGTATTGTTAGCCTACCCTTATTGAGTACTCAACGAACATATCCGTCAATTCCTGATTCACAGTGTTTCCATACCTTGGCTTTGTAAAACGTGGTTTGCTTAAAAAAAAAAGTTTTCTAAAACGTTTAAGAGAAAGACAGTTCTTGATAAAGGCGTTAGTTGACAAAATCATTTAGAGAGTAAACATCCACGTTTACAACCCAAGTAATCATAGTTCAACAATAGCTTCACAAAGCTTTATAACATTTGACTTGCCACTACAAGCATTTAACAAAAAGAGTCTATGCAAAGACTTACGTGGTACGCCTCAGATAAACAAGATAACAATCAACTACTTGCTTCTTTCAAATAACCTCATGATCTAGAATTACATAATATCATGATCAGGATCTCAATCATCTCAAGCATGTATATAAACTCACTTATTCCCATAAACAAATCATGACCCATCATCTAACTTCAAATAAATCACCCATTCTTTGAAATAAATATACCATGAACATATACCAATCAAAGACATGCATAATATATCAAAAAGGTCTCGACTTAACCATCAAAATTCACATCCATCATTATCACAACAAAACATAACATCGCTATCCATTGAACATGCTTTACACATACTCATCTCAAGATATACATTTATCCCAACTAAACACATTCATCATGCTATTATACTCCCATAGACATCATCAATCACATTAAACCTTAATTACGTCACCAAGGATAAGAACTCTTTTACCTTACAACAACCGGATTAACAAGATCAAGATGCCCCTATGATGCCCGCCACGAGTTCACTTGAGAAGAAGGGAAAGCTGTCTTCTTTAATTCCTCTTGACCGAGAGTTAAGAAAGAAAGATGAAATCAGTCCCTATATGGCACGGTTCAAGGGAAGAAGAAGAGGAGAATCAATAGAAGGAAAGGAATCAAGAGGTTGAGAGGACTTTCGCTTACCTTAGGGAGCGTTTTGTTTTCTTTTTCCTGAAAATTGCAGAGGAGAGTTTGTTGGAAATTTTTGTGCAGCAAGGATGGAATAGACGGCTTCTTTGGCTTAGGGTTAGAAGAGTTTGATTTAGGGTTTAGAAGTTGATGCTATAAAGGACTCCTAATGGTTCTAAACCTCTTTGGGCAGCAATGGCAGAAAACAGGCAGTTTGCTATACCCTTTTACTGGCCGAAATTGGGAGTGGTTGAGGGGAGAAAAGCGGTCTGAAATTGCACCCCCAAGCTGGCCGAAAATAGTGCACAAGAAGAGGTTGTGCGTGTTCAGTTTTTTTTTTTTTACCAAGGCAAGAAGGAGTTTGTGCGGGCTTTGACAACCAAAATTCTGTGCAAGGTGGGTGTGTTTGTGCTGTGCAAAAACTATAAGCAAAAGAGAGAAATTCTGGACTGATTTTGGCTATTGTTTTGACACAAATCAGAGAAGGAAAAGTGAGAGTTTTAGGAGTTGTAATTTGGCTAAATCAGTAAAGAGTTTTGGTATGCTTTGGAGTGTAGATTTTCGTGCAGTATTTGTGTGTGCAATGCTGGCCGAAATTTTGGAAAAAGAGGGAACAAAAATCTGGTTTGTTTATCTAAAATAAATCTGAATTAGTGAGAGGTGTTTTAGATGATTTTAGTTAGGTTTAGAAGAGTTTGGATACACTTAGGAGTGCAGCATTTCGTGTGGCATATGCATGCCCAAGGTTGACCTAAAATCTGCAAGAAAAGAGGAACAAAACTTGATTTGTTTGGAAATAGAATAAAATTTTATTTGCTAGAGGATTTACGATAAGCTTCCCTAGCTTGGAAGAATTTGAGTTGAGCTAGGATTGCTCCCAAAGGTGGCGGCAACAAGGCTAGGAAATTTTCAGATTTTTAGCTAGGGTTTTATTCTGAAATCAACAAAATATTTTGCTAGGGAAAATGAAAGAAAGAGAAAAATAGATTTAATTCAAACAAACTAAATTCCCATCAAGGCTTTAAACATAAAATCTGATTGATTAAATAAAAGCTGGAATTTATTTGCTCTTAGCTAAGACTTTCGAAAATTAAAGGAATAAAAGCTAGAATAAAATTAGTCTCCATCTTTATAAAAAATCTTCGAGTTTGGAAGATAAATATGGAGATTTATCTCCTAAGAAAATGGCGGCTGAAATTCAAAAGAGTAGCTAGGGTTTTTGCTAAAATATTTCTCTAAGAATAATTAAATAAATAAAAGGGTTAAACCAGAAATTTGCCTTGAGAATTAAAATAAGATCTCTACCCAATATATTATCCATCTCTAATATTTATCAAGAAGAGTCTTATACCACTTAAAACTCACCAAAGTGGCGGCTAACTAGGGTTTTCGGCCAAAAGCATGAAGAACCCCTAGAAGAAGAATTCAAAAAGAAAGCTAAGTTCGCAAGAGGTAAGATTCGAACTCAAGTCACCAAAGGATAATCACCAGACTTAACCATTAATCCAAATCAACTTTGGTGTTAATATAACTCTAAGAAATTCCTTTCACTCCAATTCTCATCCCTCTATTTCCTCTACTAAATTTCACTTAAAACGACTCTCAAGTATTGCAAGCAACACAACTATTTCTCATTAAATAAATTAATGCAAGAACAACCTTGCAAATCATATGCACCCATGCAAAATAAATAAATAAATAAATAAATAAATAATAAATAAATAAAAAATAATTTTAAAATAACACACGAAATGCAAAATGCTATGCAATGCATGACTTTTCCCCCATAGGTCAAATGTGGTTTTGGGCGGGGTATTACATCCAAATTCAAAAAGAAAGCTAAGATTCGCAAGATGTAAGATTCGAACTCAAGTTACCAAGGGATAATCACCAGACCTAACCATTAATCCAAATCAACTCCGGTGTTAATATAACTGTAAGAAATTCCTTTCACTCTAATTCTCATCCCTCTATCTTCTCTACTAAATTTCACTTAAACTGACTCTCAAGTATTGCAAGCAACACAACTATTTTTCATTAAATAAATTAATGCAAGAACAACCTTGCAAATCACAAGCACCCATGCAAAAATAAAAAAAATAAAAAAATAAAAAAATAAAAAATAATAATAATAATTTTAAAATAACACACGAAATGCAAAATGCTATGCAATGCATGACTTTTTCCCCCATAGGTCAATGGTGGTTTTGGGCAAGGTATTACATCCCCTCCCCCTTAAGAGAATTTCGTCCCGAAATTCAGATTCCATACCCCTAGAGCATATCTGGATACTTCCGTCTTAACCATTCTTCAGTTTTCCACGTTGCATCCTGCGTTCTATGATGATCCCAAAGTATTTTTACCATGGGTATCTGCTTGTTTCAAGAGTCTTGATACTCTGCTCCAAAATCTTGACTGGTTTCTTCACATAACTTAGATTTGGATGCAATTCCAAAGGTTCCTCATTAAGTACATGGCTTGGATCGGGGTTGTACTTCTTTAGCTGAGACACATGGAAAACATCATGTATCCCGATTAATCCATCGGGTAGATCCAATCTATAGGCGACCAGCCTAACCTTTTCCATTATCGAAAATGGTCCTAAATACCTAGGGCTCAACTTTCCTCCTTTCGGTTGCCTCAGTATTCCTCTGCTAGGAGTCAACTTCAAGAACACGCAATCACCCACTTGGGACTCCAGTTCCCTCCTTCTAGTATCTGCGTAACTCTTTTGTCGACTTTATTGACCCTCTCAATTACTTTTGTTTACTTTACATTATACCTAATATTTATCTCATAGGCGGTCCTTGATAAGACTCCAAAGATTAGAATCAAAGTACAATGTTCAGCAAACAAAGTACCTTGAAGATCTCAAATCTAAGGATACTTACATATTTACTATAATGAGATTTTATCACTAGCACTAAATAGTTAGCCATGTGATTATCTTATAGCTAGGTTATCCAATTAATTTGTTCATATAACAAGCACCCACATGTTAACTTTGAGTATCACAATACCCATGGATGTGAGAACCACCACTTAAATCCAATCAAAAAGTCTAACACATTCTAGTCTTAGTAAATTAATGATGCCCTGTCTCATTAATACTATGACTATGGATAGTTTAAGCACATGTACTACATAGTGTAGTAGGAATCTCACATCATGATTTCCTTAAAATTCTATAACATGTTAAGGACTTTATCTATCAGTTTTATGCACATACACTTATGAAACAAAGAAACTGAAAGATAAAGAATGCCTTTTATTGAATAAATGTGCAAAATACATTGTACAGATGATTGCTTCTAGGGCATATTCCCAACATGATCATGAGACCATTGCTATATTCAGTAGCAAGTTAAGGGATATTACAAATTAAGCTTTTCAACTTGGTGAAAAATATTTTGAAGAAAAGTTGGCAAACAAATATTGAGATCTTTGCCATCTCGATTTGATGCCAAAGTAGTTGCTATAGAAGAATGTGAGAATGTGTTGAAGATACAACTAGATAATTTTAGGGGATCTTTGCAGACCTATGAGATGCATTTTCAATGAAAATTTAAGGAAAAATAAGTAGCCTTAAAAGTTGAAGATGATTTTGATGATAACAATGGCTTAGATGATGAAATTGGTCATCTAACAAAAAGATTTAATAAGTTGCTGAGGAGACAAAAATAAAAGAACAAGCCATTTAATAGATCTTTCAACAAGAAAGCAAGATTTCAACAAAAGAATAATATTGAGTAGAAATCTTTAGAAAATAAAGATGGATTAAAAGAACCTAAGTGCAGGGTATGCTATGGTTATGAACACATTTAGGCTGAATGTACTAATACTTTTAAAAAGTTAAAAAACAAATTTTATAATATAACTTTGAGTGATGGTGAAGAGGATCAAGAATATCTTGATACTGATAGCGCTGAAGGAAATGATGATAAAGGTTAGGTGAGTAATGTTACATTTAACTCTGTTATAAAAAATGGTCCAACTCATGAAGATAGCAATTCAGACAGTAATCTTGATGATGACATTAACAATGAGGATATGGTGCATGAGAATCTTTTTAGTGAGTATGAATTGCTATATTCAAAATGGCTTGAAGTTGCAAAGTTGAACAAGGCACTGAAAAAGTAAGATCAGAGACTTCAACAAGTAAATGCCCTACAACAACAAGATATCGAAAAACTTCAATATCAAGTTTATCAAGGTGAAGAGAAGCTGAAAGTCAATAATCAAGAGGTGAAAGATACCAATCAAAAGTTAGAAGATGCTAAGCAATCTATTAAAAGGGTAAACTTTGGAAAAGTTAAGTTGGTTGAATCTTTCTTTCGCAAGACACCCCTATGAAAAAATTGGACTTGGCTAAAATTAGTTCAACAAGGCTACACAATAGAATTTGACAATTGTTCAGAAGAAGGAACAACTGAAAAAAATTCTTACACAAGCCTAAGAAACCCCCTATTTATTGTGGCTATTGTTCTCTTATAGGCCATAGATGAAAAATTGTTTGAAAAGATTTAAAGATCTTTAATATGACCACACGGTTGCCAAACTTGAATTTGACAAAAGTAGAAAAGCAATGAAGGTGACACGCATGTAGATTAGAGAGAATGATCTCAAAGTGCATGTATTGCATGTTTATCTAAAAGTTTCTATAGAAGATATCTGGTACCTTAACAGTGGTTGTTCTAAGCAAATGATAGGCAAGAATGAGTTCTTTGTCAATTATGAACATATAAGAAGTGGAAGTGTTACTTTTAGTGATGGCTTAAAAAATAAAGTGGTTGGTGTTAGAATTCGTGGACTCCTAAACGTGGAAAACATCCACGAATCCCTTCCTAGGATCCAAGTAAACGATTAAGAAGATCGTAGATTTGCAGATTTACCTCTGTTATGTGTAATCGATATCCTTCAGTTCCGATTGTGCTACTGTGCGTGCAACCCGAACGATCACCAGACGCTGCAGTTGTGCGAACGTTCTCTGTCGGATACACACCGCGAACTCACTCGTCACCCGGGGAGTTCTAGCGCCTAGGGTTTTTGAGAGGCTTATTTTTCTGGTGGATGAAGGCACGAATTTTTACAACAGAATTAGCACACGCAAGAAGACGGCTAGGGTTTTCTTAAAAATCCACTCCGAACCTCTTATAGTCCAACCATAATAATATCTTATCGTATTTTAATTTAAATTCAAATTAAATTAAAACTAATACGATAAGATTCTGCCATTATCTCGGTAATTTAACTAATTAATTTACCGAGTCAGATTCTTATAATCTGGACATCATTCAGATACATCGAATGTGGACATATTTCCAGATTCATTGTATCTGGTAGATTTTCTAAGTTCGATTAACTTAGACATGTTTCCAGATTCATCGAATCCGGTTACCAGAAAATAACCTAACAAGTTCGCTTATTGTGTGATCCTATAGGTTCATTTAACACTGGCAGTGTGCCCAAATTATATTTAAATGGCCCACAAGTTATAAGCGGTTTCTAGTAAAACATTATAACTATCCAGGTTAAATGAAGATCGGTGATCTCTTTGAACCAAACCATAATTTTATATTTAATCCTTTTGTCACATGATATCCAGATTAAGCATAAGGCACGGAGCATGTCATCCTTATTAAGCTCAATCAATTATTTCTTGATTTCATAGTAGACTGTTCAAACAAATGATATCAATATCTTAGATTGATATATTTGAGCACGGCCATGCATTTTAACAGTCTAACTTATCAAGGGGCCCATGGATATCTCTCACATAATTGAGAGGGACAAATTCCTTCATAATCAATCATATTCCTCTTCTTGATTTATTCTATATCCAACAGTAGTCTAATTTATTATCTAATTAAAGATAACTTTAGACAATATCAAAATATAGAATTTATCAAGTAGGAAACTATGATGAATTTAGGTCAAAGGACTTTTAATATTAGTATGGCTAGAGAGTACTTATGACATGTTCCATGAAATACTCTCACAGTGGGTCATATCCAATACAATATTCTATAACATTTATTTATGTTTTGACTTGATATCACAAATATCCATGACCAGTAAAACATAGCCATCCAGTCACAAACATACTAATCTTAATTTATTATTGTTCCAATAATAATAAACGATCAGGGACAGATTTAGAATAGTCATTGTATTCATTATTGGGTTTTACTATCAAGTCACGTACTTGATGACCACAAAACAAAATGCACTATTCATGGAAAGGAAAGCCTCGTATTATTATATAAAACATAACGACAATAGTATAAGTACAAATTGACTCAAGGGCATATCCCCAACAATTGGAAATAACATGTTAAATATTGAATGTAAGCCTAAACTTAAAATATTGCATATTGATGGTTTAAAGACAAACTTGATAAGTATAAGTCAATTATGTGATGACAATATGTATGTTAACTACGAAAAGACCATGTATTTTGTAATTAACAAAATAGGAAAATGTGTTATCTTAGATAATTGTTATTAGATATGCACAACTAAAAGCTATAGCTGCATAATGGCTAAAACGGATGAAATGGAATTATGGCATCAAAAGTTGAGGCATGTTAATTATAAACTATTGCATGAACTAATTTCAATAGGTATGGAAGACCCAAATTGGGAAGGAATGCCAAAAGAATCTGTGGTTCTTGTTAAAGTGAAAAATAGATTAAATTTTCACACAAGAAAGTTCAACAAGTAGTGATATTTGCAACACTTAAACTTTTGTACAGGAACTTATTTAGGCCAACATAAACTAAAAAGCATAAGAGGAAAGAGGTATGTCATAATGTGTGATGATGACTATTTTAGATTCACTTGGTTTAACTTTCTGAGTTAAAAATTAGATGCATTTGAAGCTTTCAAAAGTTATGTTTAAACTTACAAACTTATAAAGGTAAAAATTTGAAAAGGCTAAAGTGATCATAGAAAGGAATTTGATAATAAGTGGTTCAACGATTTTTGTGTTGAGAATGCTATCAAATAGGAGTTCAATATAAAAAACGGCTAAAAAAAAAAATAGTACGGCGAAATGCAAAAATCGCGGCATATAAGAAATGACTAGAATGATGCTAAATACTAAGGAGATGTCTCATAGATGGTAGATAGAAACCATGAACACTGCTACTCACATCATCAACAAAAATATATTTTAGGTTTCACATGAACAAGACTGCATATGAAATCTAGAATGGCCAAAACCTCAATTGTACTAATTTCATGTTTTTGGAAGTAAATGCTACATTCTTAATGATAGAGAATAGTTAAGAAAATTCAATGCAAAGAGTGATGAAGAAATTTTTCTTAGGTATTCCAAAAACAGCAGAGTATATAAGGTGTTTAACAAAAACAATCAAATAGTTATGAAATCAATCAATGTTGTGGTTAAAGACATCCCAATAACAAATCAAAAGGAATCAATGACAATAAAAGATGATGATGAGGTTACTCAAGCTGATGATAAGCATAATACATTGGAAGGAGCTAACACTAATGAAGAAACAGATTCTAACAAAGAATAAAAGCACATCCTGTAGGATCGAAAATCACACAAACACAACAGAATATAATTAAAAATTAAAGTTTTAGGATCATATGCTTCCTTTTTCTTCTGGTAGAAGAAGAAATTGTGTGTATGACCAAATTTTCTAGAGCTGTAGGTTATTTGAGACTTGTCTAAACTATGATCTCCGAGGTGGAACCAATAGGTAGACCAACTATAAGATAATATATATATATATATATATATAATATATATTCTTATATATATATATATATATATATAAATTATGCATTTATATATATAATTAATGATTATATTTATATATATAATTAATTCATCTAATAATCATTTAAGATCATATCTATATAGATATATATTTATCTATCTATATTCATCAAATACAACTATGGTTTTTTTAATATAACTATATTAATTTAAAATAAGTATAAGAAGCTGCCGTCATTTTTGACTTATTGATTAACACATGTTAGTTAGAGAACTCATCCATTTTGCCATATGTCATCATAGGAACAATCCTCTTTGACACACACACACACACACACACACACACACACACACACACACACACATCTCAATTTAATGTGATAAAAAAACAAACAAATAAAAAATAACTACATAATTCACATTTATAATAACAAATGTGATTAGAGTGATTACTTTGTGGTTGAAAATCACTATTTCTATAATCATACTTTTTTTTAAAAAAAAAAAGTATAAAGTTTTAGACGCATCTTAATTTTAAAATATTTTATTTTTTTTCTCTTTATCTACAAAATATGTAATTTTTTTTCTTGAACCATCAAAGAGAAAAAGGATTGAAATTGACTAAAATACCCTTATTCTATTAGTCTTTAATGATAGAAATAAATAAGAAGACAACATTTTGATACATCCTAATAGATTAAGGGCACAAATTAGATGTTCTATAGTCAGAAGGCAAAATTAAAAATTACTGGAAGTTTAGAAACACCCACAATCGTTTTTCCTTCTTAAAAGGACATCTCTCCCTTCTGAAGTGAGAAGTCTTAGCATAGGCATTTGCCCTTCATATATTTCTAAACCATTTCAGAAAACTCTCTTGAAGGCCCAATATTAGAAAAAGGCTTTACCTTTTATACCAAAACTATTTTGAGAAAGAGTATCACATTTTCACTTATATTTGAAAAAAAAGGAAAAAGAAAAATATAGCTTTCAGCCTTCTCCATTAGTCTAGTTTAGACAGGCATGCCCATGAAGCCTTGTTGCCAATGTTTAGGCAATTGACTTTGAACTCGGGTAATGTAATAACATAATTTTTTTTGCAAAAGAGATATCCAAATACATTTTTTATTAGGGGGAGATTACATGCACACTATTCTAACTTAAATTCACACATCTTTTTATAATCAGCAATAATAATAATAATAATAATAATAATAATAATAATAATAATAATAATAATAATAATAATAATAATAATAATAATAATAATAATAATAATAATAATAATAATAATAATAATAATAATAATAATAATAATAATAATAATAATAATAATAATAATATGAGATACATCCCATCTTTCCTTCTTCAACTGCTACAATAACCATATCAATGTCTATGGAAGTTTGATGGCTAAGGTATGAATTTTTTATTGCAATTTTTTTCCCCTTTTGAATAAATAAACTCCTAGTAGAAAGTCTTAGAGTGAAACAAGTAGTTAGCATTCTTTTTTGGTTTGTCATTGAGGAATTGGATGAATTTCAATATAGGGATTCAATGATTGTATCACTAAAGTGATTTGAATGGGACTAAAGTGTTTAAGGCACTCTATTTACATTAGTGTTTTAAATACTTTTGCAAAAAATACTCATGAAATTGTTGCAATTTTTTTTCATTTGATTAGTAGTGTTATATTTGGATTGATTTATTCTTCATTAGTAATTAACGTTTGATTTGTATAATTATTTTGCTGGATGACTTTATTCAAATCTTTATTAGTGACATTGCCTTGTTTATCTAAATTTTCTATTTTAAAAGGAGAAGTTGTAAGAACATGACCTTCTACTGGGACTTTGATTTCTTCTGGAGAGGGAATAATAGATTCTTTGACTTCATTTATGGATGCATATCATTTTTTTGCTATCATATTAATGGATTCTAGTTGGTTATATTTACCTGAATATTCATACCAATAAAAAAAGTCTAGGTGTTTTCTAATTTTTTTGAGAACAAAATAATACTTGTCTCTTAATAGTTCTTTCATAAGGTTTTGCAGTAGCAAAATACCAATCTATTTTGAGTCTATTATAAGATCTATTCCATAACTGTTTTAAGTAGGTTTTTATCTAATTCAAATTCATCATCAAAAGAAATTGTCATCAAAGTATCTGGCATTTGCATTTTTGATTTCGTAGGGTTAGAGGATTTTATACTAACATTATCTTCATAGTTAACTTTAGGAATTTCTCCTGAGAAGTCTATACTATTGAGCCTTTGAGTACATTAGCTTCAAAAAAGAGGTCTTTGAGAGGATGAGGAAAAAGTAACAAAAAATGATTTTCGGTTGAATTCAAGTTCAATATTGCCAAAAGATGTCTCTGTACTTTTGTCTATTTTATTGGATGCATAATGTTTGTTAGGATTAATTATATGTTCAAAATTCCATTTGGAATCATGAAGGACATCATCCCACTTGAGAAAGCGAGGGACAAAGGTGTTTGATTTTTCAAAATTAGTTTCTAACAAACAAGTTTCTCTAGGATTGCCTAAATGAGTTTGGCTTTGGGATTGATGGTAGTTTTCATGACTTTGTAATAAACACAATAGATTAAACCAAGAGATTTGGATCTAAGTTCAAATTCTAAATTCTTAGTTTGAATGTTCAAGGTTAAGGTTCTGAGAATATGACAATCTATGAGATCCACAGTGAAGTTGGGATAATGATTAAACTAAATGGGTCCATTTGCTGTTTCGGATTCGAGTACGACTAAGAGCCTGTTGTTAAAATCTAAATGTCGACTATCTCTTAATAGTAAACAGATCGGAGCATTTATTCCTAATCTATATAAGGGTTTGACAGCAACTTGTACTAATCCAATATGCAAATATTTATACTTATTTTTTCTCTGAACTTCTAAGGTTTCTTAATTGAATAATTTAATGGTTCCATAGGGTTTATTGATAGGTACTATTTTTCTCGGTGGTTTTGTTGTTATAATTTTGTAAACTAAATAAAAAATTAATTTTTTATAAATTTTGTCAAATTTTTCTGTTGGCATTTTTCAAATCATCAGTCTAGATTCAGTTCTATCTAATTGTGAGATAATTTCTAATTTTATGGTTTCAATATCTATATCAGATAAGTTTGAACTAGAGGCCATGGATAAAGGGCACATTCTCTTTCTGATCAAGGCAATCAATAGTCTTAAATGTTTTTACTCTATTCTTCTCCAAGTTTATCCTCCCATCTTCTTCCTAGGACAAACCTAGTTACTATGTATGGTTGAGAGTTACAGGACCACCCCGAGGTCCTGGCCAAACTGCCTTCCTAGGCTAACTACGGCCTAATCCAACCGTTCTAGGTTGACCAATGTATGAGCTGCTCTCACAGTTATCACTCAACCACATAGTCACAAGAATAAGTGAAGAAAATAAAGGAAGAGAATAATAGAGAAAAAACATTAAAGACTACATCATGCGAGAAAAGAAAGAGAAAGTAAGGAGGCTTACTTGGACATGATGAACTTAATCATACAAGAGGATAGAAAGAACATGGCTTTGATACCATTTGTTGCACCTAAGAATTCTTCACAACTTTTTCATTGATTTTATTCAAAATTTTTTACAAATAATACAAAAGATTTCAAAATACAGTGTTTTGAAATTTGAAAAGATAATAATCGATTTCTGTATACGAGTCGTTTTCTCTAGAAGGATTATAAAATTCGCTCTACATTTCTTGAAGGAATTGAAGCCTTAAATAGGCTCTAGTGGCATAGCTTTCACGAAGAGCATATCGCATTATTACTGAGTGGTCCATTACATGTGAAGTGGGAATAATGTTGTCGGCCACTTGGAGGAATTGCTCCATGATGCGTCTGGAATAGAGGGGTCCATAACTTTTATCAGTGCAATTAATTATTTTACATATGAGCTCTATAACAACAAAAGCTGATTTGGACATTTAATACAGCTAGAGCTGTCGGAGTTCTCTTTTTCTTTTTGAGTGGAGTTGGGTCATTATGTGCTTTAGTAGAAGTACACTATTGTAATGCCGGTGGGATTATCCATGTCACCATTGTCATTGTTGAGGAAGCTAAAATCTGGTTGGGTTTTATCATCACTATTTTCAGGTGCTAATTGAATCTGGTTTTGCAAAATTTGGAGTTGAAGCTGTAAGTCTACTTTTGAAATTCTGAATTTTCCTTTACTGGAAGAAGAGTTGCATTAGTCTCATTTTTACTAGGAATAGTGGGAATGACTGGAATTGCTACTAATGGCTTTGGTGTCCATCTTTTGATTTTAATTTCTCGACAGAGATGTCAAACAAATTCAAGGGTTTCAAACTTGTAGTTCCATCCAAGGATAAAACAAATCTTCTTATGAAGAAAAAATTTACAGAATTGAACATGAGTAGGAAAATGTAAAAGTTGGTTTTCTTTAATATAATGATCAAATTGGGTTTTATGTTGCTTTGAAAGAGCATATTGGTTTTGGCCAAATATTTTTCACCAATTGTTTGTTCTTTCCCATAGTTGATAAACCAGGTATGATTAAGGTCTCGAAGGTAAAAGAAATTATGCCAGGCATTTAAATAATCCATGAAGTTGTAGGTTGGAGGTTTTGAAGGGCTTTTGAATTGAATTGGGTGCAAATTCCTAATATTGGCTAGGTGTTGATATCTAAGATTTGTTGTTACGAAATTTATCAGAAGCCATGCATGCAATAAAACCAAACAACAACACAATAGACACAGTGCAGTGGAAAGGCAAAAAAATAATATCTTTGCGTGTCTTTGGTCTATTTGGCTGAGAAGAAGAGGTCCGAACCACTAGGTTGGCTTCTTGTCTCAACAACGACTTCGGTTGAAAACCAGCAATCCGCCTACTCCTCCGGGGCATGAACGCGAACCTTTGCTTCTCAGAATATTCCACCGCCCAATCTATGTTGGTGAAACAACTTAGGCAAGGAAAAACTCTTCTCGATCCTTTGCTATTGATTACCAAAATCAAGAAGGAAAAAAAAAGACACGAACGAGAGAGAGACTTGCAAGGAAAAAGCTCTGGTTTTTTTTCTTCACTGTTATGTGTTCTATGTGTAATGCTCAACAGAGACCCACGACTCCTATTCACTATACTGATAACCAAACCCCGGTAGTTTTAATATTTCAAAACAGCTGGAGGCTATCAATAAAAAATGTTTGACTTAGCCTTAACTCTTCTGTTTCATGAACAAAAAAAACCCTTTAGTCCAGGCTATTGGGAAAAAAATAATTTATTATTTTCCTTGGACCCAATGAGCCCAAAATAATAACCATTAATTATTTATTTTCTAGGCCTATTAAAATAACTCAATAAATAATTAATGAGCCCAATTGAACTAAAATAATTATTTAAGCCTTTTATTAACTAGTTTAAGCCTAGGTTAATTTTTTTAATTATTCAATTTGGGCTTAGGCCCTGAATAATTAATTAACCAATTAAACTAGATAATAAATTTAATTTCTCTTGTTTACTTATTTTATTCTAGTTTAAAAATAAATTAGACTTCTTGAATAAAATAAAATTCTTTTTATTTTGACCATTTCCTCGACTTAAAATAATTAGGACTTACGAGTTATTTCAAGGACCAAAAAGATATATTTCCTTAACTACTAAAATGACCAAAATACTCTTGCTATATAAATAGCTGTTTTTTATATTTTAAATATTTTTTAATATCACCAAATGAAATATTGACTCCAAGGACAATGCTGCATTAGCTATGTCTTCGATCTACAGGTGAAATGATTAAAATACCCCTCTACACACCACCGTGCATATATAATGGAAAGAGTGTACTAACACCTCTCTAAAAGACATATACCATCCTTAGGCTTCTAGTCCAATGATCCACGACTTCTTAGAATATTTTTACTTTCCAAGGGAGCTACCCTAAAACTAATATCCAAGTCATGTTTCCCAGGACCTTGGTTAATTAGACCATAAGGGGCGATATAGT